>JAEQBH010005338.1:0-149696 GCA_016808115.1 Tetrastigma voinierianum | reverse complement strand
GATTTGTAGCATTTAAATGATTGTTTTAGGTTTTGAGAACTGGATTGATTTAATTGGTATTGTTCATGTAGTGAACTATTTTTAATATTAACAACTTGTACCTAGAAAAGGGTTGTATCTTGCTTTGATTTCCTAAGCCCTCGAGTGACACGTGATGGAGATTCCCGAGTAATGGAGTAGTAACTAGTGGGTGCTGTTAGACTAATAGTATGGAACTAATGAAATCTAAATGATTACTCTGATAGATCATCAATTTACTCATGGTGTGAGGATTGGTTGGATGATGTATCAGTTTAATGTTTAGAGGTGTCGCCTCACCAAGAAACAATCTCGATCCCATGTTAGCTAAGACTTAATCAAGGAGAGGGAGAATTCAAATTTCAACTTGCATTGTGGTATTACTACTTTGTTAGGCTTCGCGTTGTCCGCTTATCAGCAAACTTCGCTCTAAGAAAATGGTTGTGAAGTATTGGAAAAGAAAACAATCGATTCAGAAGGTCAGATTTACAAGTAACCGATTAGACCTGATCTGTCCGAAGGAATATGGTTCTCTAATTGAAATGCACTGTATGGAGGAATCCAAACTATACTACTTTGCCTGAACAAGTTCTGATTCAAACCATAATATGCAATAAATATATGTTTTCAAGAGAACCTGCTGCAAATTGATGATTAGAATACCGATCCCATTCCTAGTGTTTGGATCACATCTCAACAAATATGTTATTTTACTCTATTTTTACTGTTTTTCTTATGTTAATTTTAGATTTCATTATCGCGCTTTAGTTTACTTTCCATCTTTAGAAATTAAGTTTAAATATGGCACCCTGGCAGTGTGGCACTGATCTTTAGATTCTCTTATCGATCTCTGTGGGAACGATAACTTGGACTTAATTGTCCACTTTATTACTTGTACGACTTATGCACTTGCAGCGATTTAATTTAGACAAATCTGCATTTTTATCTGTTTTAAAAATAGAAAACTGCATGTGAACCCTCAATCCCAAAATAGTGACAAAAATTCTCGTAGTAATCGTCGCTGGGTATTTAAGAGACAAAACAAAATAAACGACCTGCCCAGGAAAATTGGTCAAGTTTTGTCACCGCACGGACCCAGTTTAGTCTCGGCAAATTGCGGTTCAAAATCGGGTTAACATGTTTTTAGCGCCGTTGACGGGGCTTTAGTTGTTCGTAAATGGTCGAAAAATAAGTTAACAATCATCTACACTCTATTTATAAAGTGGGAACTCGGAAGCATTTAAGTTGCCAACCGATCGACCGTTTTCTATATACTAGCCGTTTATAACCATTGAAATTCGATTGTTGGAGTAACCAGTCGATCGGTTCGACTAATTGGTCGACATTTTCAACTAACCGGTCTACCGTTTAAAGTAACCGATCGATCGGTTAAGTTCAACTAAATTAGATGGCTACTGCAGCCAACCGGTCGTTTGTTTCAAAGGCATACACAAATCACCGATCGCTTTAGTCCCGAATGCTCGGATGAGCGCGCATCCAACCTACGATCGCTTCCTAGAATTGACCAACCAATCGACCAACCGGTCGACCGTTTCCTGTTATACATCAACCGGTTTACTTTTTAAATGATCAATTTGATGTATTTTTCATTACTAACATTTATAAAACCTTAGATAAACATTGAAGTTTATTTTAGGATTATAAAGTTTGAGGTTTTATGCTTAAACTCAAGTTTTCAAAAGATATGTAATTTTGGTTTTGAAAACCGAGTTTATGAGTGATTAATGATGATATCCTAAAGTGCAGAAATGCATTCACCTTACATAGACTCCTTGCTTATCAAAATCTTCACTTGATGCTTGAGCTTGAATTTTGGTTACTTGTCATCTTAGTTCTTTTGACTTTTGAGGAACTTCATTTCCAAGTGCTCGATCAACTTCATCATTGTCATCTTTAGTCAGGATATCTTCATTCTCGATGCTCGACACCTCAACCTATCACATAACTCAATGTTAACCAGTAACCAATAACCAATAAGTTTGGTTTGTTATCATCAAACCTCAACTAGAGGTACCTCAAGCACACACCCATCTAGGGGTTTCTTTTCCAAGGCTCCCAACCATTAATGAGATTCCTAAGGAACATGTCATAATTCGAGCTTCGAAATAGAGACCTGGAGGCATCACTATCATAGTCCTTCAGGCCATACGCCTTATTGATGATGGTGACATCTATGAAACCCCGAGAAAATATAATTTTTTTTATGAAAAAGGGCAAAATGGTAATTTCGATCAAATCCAAAATTTTTCTAGATCTCGGATGAAGAAACGGATTTCACCGTTGGAATCGTCGCACGAAATCTAGCTACCATATCGAATTTCGTCGAGTTCGATACAATCAAAATTTGCATGTTTTTTGATAAACGAAGAAGTATGGACACTTGGCACACATTTTGAGTGGCTCACGGTGCCACATGTCACGGTGTTCGCCAACTTGGAGTTTTCCAAGTAAAATTTTATGTGGACACATGGCATCATGCCATTAGAGGAAAATCAAGGGTAGATGGATAAGGGATAAGGTGTAATCCCATGGGCCACTTAAAATTTGACAAGTGGCATGAGAGGACAAGTCTCTTGTCTCCATCTTGACCAAATGGGTTGGGAGAGGAGAGGAGGAGGAGAGAAAGACCAAACGAGAAAGAGAGAGAAAAGAGAGGGATTTTAGAGAGAGAAGCTCACCTTATCTCTAGAATTCCCGACGACTGGACTGCGCCGTGTGAGGCAAGAAGCAAAGTTGCTCCCCACTGCAAGGGCTACGTGTGAGTACCACTTGGGAGTTTCTACAAAACTCCAAAAGGTAGGGTTTTCCTTGATTTAAGTGTTTTTGTTAATGGGTTTGGTTGATTTGAGGCATTGAGGAAACAGCACCGGTCCCAAATTCGGGACCGGCGGAAATTGAGCCCGCTTGACAAATCTACCTGATTGTTTCGGGCAACTTATGTGATAATTTATGCATTACAATTATGTTTTGGTGTAAGAGCTCTGAAATTCATGGATTTTGGTTCCACTTTTGTTTGGTGAAGTGGCTGCCTATGACAACTCACTGCCATTTAGGGGACTCGGTTAAAACAACCTTGGCTTGGTCAGGTTGATCGAAATTGGTCTCAGGCGTACTAAGCAAAATATTGCTTGAATTGGATGGCTTGAATTGTGTAGAATTTAATATGTTAATGCATGGAAATTGATGTGTTAACATGATGTGGTGATTTAATTTATGTTAATATATGCATGAGTGATATATTAGCATGTGTTGAATGTTTGGTGTGCCATTGCATGAGCACTTAGGTGGGGAGTAACCCATGTAGGAAAATTCCACTACTGGGCGTTTCTCACCCTGTTGAGGGAAAAACTATTTCAAGTAAATCGAAGGCGACCTGGGGATAATTTTATCCGAGGCCTTAGAGGTGAAGAAATGGCCTAGAATGGCCTTATCTTGTATTTTTGTAAAATTCTGGGCAAGAGACCCAGTTTTGGATAAATTGTAATCAAAACAATTTGTGATTAAATCCTTTTTGTATAATATATGCATTTTGTGTTGTATGGACGTGTGGGCCCTATTGGGTCGTTTTACACATGTATGGGTCTCATGACGCAGACACGATTTCACGCAAGTTGACGTGTGGTCAACGTAGACATCCTGAATGAAGGCCAACATCAAACAAGCATCTATTTCTCACATAAACCGAAGATCCATTCATGTGGGGAAGGTTAGAGAAAAACACGTTGACATCTGGGGCTATGCCTTGTGGAGGGTGCTCACAAATCTTTTCCCACCCCCTCTTTTGAATCCAATACATGAAGTAGGCATTAGAGGTGGTGAACCCACGCTCTGGCACAAAAGTGTGGTTGCGTAGGGAGTTGTGGTAAAGGCGCTCTACCTCATGAGTGATGAACCTGCTCGATTTTAAGCAAGGAGGTTACTGGAAATGGGATCCCGACCAATCTTCATTTTCTTGGGAAGTTGCTTCTTGGGAGCCATGGATAAGGAGAAGCTTCACTAGAGATTAGATATAGGGTCGTGTTGGGGAGAGGAGCAAATGAGAGGTTAAAGGTAATTGAAAGGTTTGTCCAGCTTTTAAAACGTTTTTGAAATTGGGCCTTTGTCACGACGAAGGTGGGTTTGTCACGAAGAGGCCATGAATTTGGAATGGCGCCAAAAACTTGATAGGCGTATTCATGATGTGTATTAAGATTATGTAGAAAAATATGAAATGAGCGCCTATTTGCGCAAGTATACACTTGCCTAAGTAATAAAGTGTACAAAATGTATGGTTATCGATCCACATAGAAATAGGGGATGCTAAGTACCAAAATTAGAATACTTCTCTAATATCCAAACGGTTAAATTGATGATGGGTTTAAAACAGAAATTAAACTAAACTAAACTAATGAAAACTTAATTGAACTAATGAACTGTGCAACTAAGGGATACCAAGAGTTGATAAGATCCTAAGGTATTTGGTGCAATTGGGCACTCCTATTATATCTAAGCCAACATTCCTTCCTATTGTCTCTTGAAAAAGCTCTCCAAGGCGACTCTTGCCTAATTTAATTAAAAGCCTCTCTTAAAGTTAGGTAATCTATCAACTAATACTAGGTTTTTTGCTTCTCAGCTCAACCCCAAATATTAGAGAGGCTTTAAGACCCAAGAATCTCACACGCCTCCTAATTACCGATAATTTCTACATTACCAAGCTAACGTGGCTGATTCATCTATGTCTAATTCTACTCCTTTCTCAAATTCAGAAAGAACCATTCACCATAATGATTAATCTAAAAATCAATATGTAAATAGCAACCAAGCATAATCATGATAGGCACCATAGAGAAAACAATACAAAAGGGAAAATTAACAAATGTATATATAAGGTTATGTTCAAACTACAACCAAAACCCTAGATTAAGAAATTAACACATGATAGAGGTTTGGTACATCATAAATTTAAGATAAAACATGAGAGATAGGAAACAAGAAACTCTAAATAGCGAAATAATGGTGAGTCTTCAATTGTCTTCTCCATAGTCCCATGTTCTTCTTCAATTTGGATGACTCACTCCTCCTCTATTCTGGTTCCCCAAAATGCCAACCCCCTAAGCCAGCTGCCACAATGGTTGTGCGAGAGTTCTACGCCAACCTAGCAGCCCATGTGGTGAAGAAAGTAAGAGTAAGAGGGGTTTTGGTAGACTTTAGCACGGAGTCTATCAACAAGTTCTATAACTTGAGCCCCATTAATCAGGATGCCTATCTTAGACTCCAAGAAGCCCTAAACTAATCTCCGGCGATTAGAATGCTTACCAATGGGATAAGGTGAGGGAAGACCATCAAACGAGGGGTATGTATCGCACTTCATGGCTTGGCACTTGCATACATCCCAAAGCTTTGGCATCACTTCATCACATCTCGCTCATCCTCGATCAACATCACTCAATGTGTTTAGCGGACTGCTTGCCAGGTTTTGTTGAATTACGCGATCATTCAAGACATTCCCTTTGATGTGGGATAAGTCATAGAGGATGCCATCCTCTACAACAAGGACACTAAGATGAACCTTGGGCACCCATTCCTCATATACGGACTATGCAAGAAAGCTGGTGTCACACCCCTACCCCCGCCTAGGCAAAGAGAGGGGGCGCGACACGGGATTGAGACTCCTTAACTGATTTTCGACACAGGGCCCAGGGCTTCCATAAATAAATCCATGGGCAAAATAAAACTTCTAAGACTACCACTATAGTGGTGCTTTAAACCTGCTCGCATATTGGCCCTTGAGTCCCATTTACTCATACATAAACAAATTCCACTATTACCAAAAACTTACTTACATTCCAAACCAAAAATCAAAACCTACATCAAGTGGACTCCTATTATCGTGTTAAATTATTGTATGCGGAATGCCCTGATGTCCTCTTCAGATTTATACTGATTAAACACCCGTGCTAAGCTGTAGCTTAGTGGGAAACAGATAACAAATATGGACCACTTGAAGTGGTCCACAATTATAGGATACATATAACATAATGCATATGTCGTAGTGCTTATTTATAATGCACTCTATACTGCAGTTTTCATATAACATAATTCTTATAAAGAGGTTTTCATATCCCCCGTAGGAGTTCAAAACAGAGATCATGTACAGAAGGTACCCATAGGTACAATACAGAACATAGCAGAACTAATTACTTATGCTTTCTTTTTGTTCATTATTCATATTCTTATCATATAAATGTTTGCATGTATAGACTAGTAACAATGAATGAGAGGGACGCAACACACAAAATTCTCAATAAAAGTGGGTATTACTATCAAAACAAGGCTAAAGCATAATACATGCCCGCCATACGTAATGTAAGTTGGTAGGTAAAGACGCAAGGTGAAAGGGGTCGTGGATTCATCATTAGAGATGTGGCTCGCTAAGTAATAGAAGTGTCGTAGCACTAGCAGGAGTGCCGAGGATGGCATTAGTGTTTGTCTGAAACACAGTTGTGTTTGCTTGGAAATTTTCAAGTTCAGAAAATCTCTTCTCATGCGTATTCAAAATTCTTTTGTTTTCTGACATGAAATGCAACATCTGATCTTCAAATGATTGAGTCCTTTTATAACCCTGATATTCTCCTCTATCACCTTCCTGGTCGCCGTTTCTGAACCTGGATTAAGCATAAGCCTGATGGTAATTCTGTCCAGGTTTGGGGCCCTGTTGTGCTCCTCCACCATATGAAAAGTTTTCACGGTTCCTTAGTGCTGGGGTATAGTGTGTAGGCAAGTTGGGGTTAGGCTTGAAGTGATAACTCCGTTGCTCACTCATATACTTGGTCTCCTCAACTTAGTGGCCTCTTCCTTCCTCAACTTAGTCCTCAACATCGTCTCTAGTTCCTTCTTATCAAGCCCCACTTCATGTGCGTATTCATTCTCCTTTCATTGCTTCCCGCTTATTCATCATCAGATCCACTTTGCTTCTATGGCGCTCATATAGTCTGTACCTCAATCAAACCAATTTCCCTCACCGTCGTCGTCCTCGGGCTTCGATGGAGCCTCAGAATTGCATTCCGCAAGGTCTTCAATCGCCTGCCTCGCTCCGCACTCTTCCTTAAAAGCTCCATAGATGCACTCGAATATACCCTTGAGGCATAATTCATGGCATGATAGAATATATCCATCTGAGTGGTCAGATTTATTCCATGCATAGACATATTTTAATAGTTCCTTAAATCTTCCCCATGCCTCAAGAGACTCTCCTCTCCCCCCTACTTGAGACAATTATTTCTCCTCTCTTAGTGCTAGAGATGGGAGGAAAAATCTTCTATAGTCCCACCAACTCTTCCCGCAAGTGTTCACCGATCTCACCGGCAATGACTAAACCATGTCAAGCGCCACATCTCCCGTTGAAAAGGGGAAGAGCTGCAGCTTGATTACTTCTGGTCTCACCCCATCTAGTTTGACTGTGTTTTTCATCCTCATGAATCTCCCCATATGCTCATTAGGATCTTCAGAGGGATGACCAGTGAAATGGTGTTGTTGTACCATGGTAATTAATGTTGGCTTCAACTCAAAATCATGGCTTCTCATATGTATGTCAGTTTCCATCATAGAAAATTCCTTCGATAATAGCCTCCAAAAAAAGTCCCTCATAGTATTAGGCCTTTGATTTCTCTCTACTTCTTCTTCTTATGGAATAGCCTGCAATCTTTATCTTTGATTTGCCATACTTCTGGATTCTACAACTGAGATCTTCCTCAGATTTTGTAGTGTTCTCTTAATTTCATTGTCTAGAGGCAACAGATCTTCTTCTGGTTTTCTATGCATTTAAAATCTTCCTGAAATAGAAACACACTTAGATCAAATGAATTCTGTGGGAAACAGTTATGTCCATTTAAGCTCATAGAAACATGTCAGCAGTTTCTTCAACTATCGCCATTAAAATCGCTTTTATGATTTTCTCTAAAATAATATCAAAAGGAAAAATGTCCAAATTAGTAAATCCCTTTTTGGTTAGAACATTGATCTTTAAATTTATCATTTCTATCCCCGGCAACGACCCTGAAAACTTGTTGAGACTAAATGATATATACAAATTTATGACACTACTACCAAATGACTATTACCTAATCCCCAACAACGACGCCAAAAACTTGTTGAGACCAAATGATATATTCAAATTTATGACACTACTACCAAAAGACTATTACCTAATCCCCGGCAACGACGCTAAAAACTTGTTAAGACCATTTTTCATATGTACGAAAAGATAGAATTGTTCTTTGTTTTTAAAATGACTCATTTAAAATTTGTGTGTGTGGTCTCAATCACTGCAAGTGCACAGGTCTTACAAGTAATAAAAGTGGATATTTAATTCCAGATATTGTTCCCACGAGGAAAGATGATAAATCAAAAGAGTAACTACCCCAACTACTCAAGATCATTACTATTTGAACTCCACTGTTATGATGATAAGAGGACTTAAAATATAGTCTCATGCTTAAATCCTTTATATTCAAAAATAAAGTTTAATAAAATTTGGGGATGAGAATTCACTAAGTAAGACAAACTAGAAATGGATTAATTAGTAATAATCACTTTCTGCATCTTTTCGATTCAAAGCTCAACCATAAATTAGAAATCGATACAAAGATGCAAGGTAGTATAGTTTGATTTCTCCGCCAACCATACTTTTCACCGATTAAAGGTTCATATTCATTTCTGAGACATGATTCTAATCAGCCATTGTAATATGTAACCCTTCTAATATTTAAGTAGTTTTTCCTTTAGTACTTCATACTCGCATCTTAGGATTAAAGAATTCTTGCCTCATAGCACAGGATATTGTGCCTTCTCCAATTTGATTGATACCTCATCCTACACTGATGAAAATTTCTATCTCCTGGACAGACTTCAACATGGGATCGAATCACCTCAGCGTAGCAGGAGAGACCTATGAGGATTAAAATGCATACTCATTCAACCTTCCTCAACCTATAAGTAAGTTAATGATCTATCTGAGTAATCCTTCAAAGTTCATTAGTTCCATAGTAATAGTCTAAACATGCCACAAGGAATCGCTTCCGGCACTCGTGGATTCTCCATCTTGCGGTCACTCAAAGGCCTCTTTGGAAATCGATGAGATACTGGGTACCTTGCATTGGGTACACGGTACTAGTACTGAGAACAAGTAAATTTATAAACAATACTAATCAAATAAATTCAAGAATTCTAATTAAAGCATTCTTCCACCTTATGCAGCAAAATGACTATCATCAATGACCCATTTCTAGTGAGCTTAACTTTTCAAAACTGGTTTACTCATATCAGTGACTAACTAATCAGGAAAATTCATTGAAATCATAAACGACTAAAATAAATGAACTCCAGAAACTTCCAACATCCATTTAAATCAAACAAGAATGAAAGTTAAGAATTTATAAAGAATTAAAATAAGCCGCACTTCAATACACAATACCTCAAATCCGTAAAATTTTAAAGGAAAACTAACAAAATAAAACTATACTAAGCTAAATCTACTAAAATGGAAAATAAAAGAAAAAAATAAAAATAAAAATAAAAATAAAAATGTACAATAGTCTTCAACCACCTAGAAACCCTGAGGTCACGAAAGTCACAAGACACGTCAAGTAAGCTCCATCAAGATGGACTTTTACATTCATTCGATTTTGAATCTTATGAAGTATGTGAATCTTGTTTGCTAGGAAAAATGACCAAAGCACTTTTACAAGTCATAGTGAAAGGGTCGCACGACTTATTAGGCTCAGACATAGCGATGTACGCTGTGGCCGATAAGTTCTATCGCCAGAGGCTACCAATACTTCATTACTTGGCGCATGATTATAGTAGATATGGCACCAAATCTCGATGAAACATAAGGGTGAGTCTTTTGAAAAAGTATAAAACATTCAAGAATGAGGTACAAACCAACTTGGTAAAGTATAAAAGCCTCTAATATCGAGTGGTGAATACCTAAGCCAAGATTTGATGACTATCTTAAAGATTGTGGAATAGTGTTTCACAATTGATCCACCCATGAATATTCCCGTAATGGAATGGTGTTTCTAGAATGGAGAAATAGAACCTATTAGATATGGTTCGATCAATGATGAGTCAATCAGATCTTCCAATATCCGTATGACTTGTGAAACCCGTTGCATTTCTACTTAACCACATTCCATCTAAGTCGGTTCAAAAGACACCATATGAGATATGTGGACTAGGAAGCCTCCTAGTCTGCCTTTTCTGTAATTTAGGTTGTGACGCGATGTGAAGCAAATCTCTCCGACAAATTAGCACCCAACCGATAAATGCTTTTTCAGGGGGTATCCAAAGAAACAAAATGATACGGCCTCTACAATAGTTCAGAGAACAAAGTGTTTGTTGCTCGAAATGCTATATTTTTGGAAAGAGAGCACATATCCAAAGGAACTAGTGGGAGTAAAATTTAGCTTGACGAAATTCGAGTACCACAAAGAAGCATTGAACCGGTTATGGAAACTCAACAGGTTTCACAAGATGTTGTTGAACCTACATAAGTACCACAAGACCTAAAAAGGTCTGGTAGGATACACGTAATCCCTAGAGTTATGGATTTCTTGTAACCGACAATCATGATGTCATTCTCATGGATCATGATGAGCTCCAAAAGATCTTACTAAGAGGCCATATATCTAGTCTAGATTCGAAGTTATTGGCTGGGGAGCCATGAAATCTGAGATGTAATCCATGTATGATAATCAATTTTGGACCTTGACTGATCCACCCAATGGTCTAAAGACTATAGGGTGCAAGTGGGTCTTCAAAAATAAGACTGACATGGATGGCAACGTTACGCTACCAGGTATAATTGGTTGCAAAAGGTCAAAGCAAAACACATGGTGTTGACTATGATGAAACTTTTTCACCAAAGGGCTACTATGCTTGGGTCTATTAGAACTTATTAGCCATACCGCGCATCACGATTACGAGATATGGAAAATGGATGTCAAAACAGCATTTCTTAACGGAAAATTGCTCGAGGATGTACATGATAATAACCAAAGGGCTTGTCAATCCTAAGAATGTCGAAAGGTATGGTCACGCCCGATCCCCGTCCGGTCTGACGGGCGAACCGGTCCGGCTTTCGGGTGCTAAAACCATATAATCGACTCTTACTTTTTTTTTTTTTTTCAAAGCTTAACTTATACCTGTGGGTATACAAACAATTTTTTGTATTAACCAAAAATCATTTACATACAAAGGGACTACCATCGGAGTGGTATCCATTAAAATCTATACACATATGCTAAGTCCCATTTTCTTATACAAATACATATACATATATACATTCATTACAAACATCAGAGATCGCTGAACAAGCAGGAGCAATTTATCTCTGAGATGGCCCGCGTACTACTGTGGAATGTCCTGGCCCTCTTTATCTCCTCTTCAGTACCTACACGGATTGAACACCCGTGCTAAGCTTTATGCTTAGTGGGAACATATAGACAGTAACGACCAATAACAATAATCGCCGTCACTATCTTTTGACATTTACTTTTCCTTATGCATATAACGAAGCCTATTCTTATGTGACTTCTCACTCATATCATATTATACATGTAAATTTTATCCTTTTCAGATTTAATATCATTATCTTATTTGTATTACTTCCATGTGTCATGTCTTTTACAATTTCCAATTCATATCTTCTACATGTATGGCATGTCATATCATATTCAAAACAAACTTATACATATACAATGGCAAATCGAAACTTATCCAGTCATATTAAATACATACAGAGTCAAATCAGACTACTACCAATACATATTAGACTCATATCATTATCACGGCCGAAGCCATTAATCAAATCCCCTTTTTATAATTACATTTCATGATCCGGGATGCCCGTTTAGTTCTTTTAGTTCTCGTTTTATCAAATTTTTATTTTCAAAAGTGTCGCGACCAACTCTATCGAATTCTGTACAGCTGGGCTGGATCCAAGCTCGGAGCCCTGGTTTACTCCTCGACATTTTCAATCAAAACATTTTGTTTTAGTGGTTTTATTGAATTTTTATTTTCAAAGTGTCACGACCATCCTCGACTTGATCCTCGGCTATGACCCAAGTCGGAGCCCTATGATTCCGACATTTTCAATTATCTTCCCCAAAACATTTGGTTTATGTTATTCCATTTTAGACTTTTAATTACGTGAGCACTTCTTTCGGGCAATCCCATAAACACTTATAATTTCAAAAGACCCATAACATTTTACATTCAACAAAATGCAATTCTTACAAAATGATGCCTTTACTATGTCCTGTAATGTAAAAGATACTTAACAATACAATTTTTAATGTCATTTTTCGCTATCGGTTTGTGATTTCACATATACTATAGAAGTTTCCATATCCACTACGATTCACTTTGGGGAATCCCCGCCTCGTTTGTCATTCAGTAGCAATGATTTCAAGATCCAATTATTACTGCCTCTACATATGGCTATAGAAGTTTACATTCACGATGCATTCACTTGGGAATCCCGTCCCTGCTTTGTCATTCATTAGCAATGTGATTTCGCATTCAATTATTAATACCTTCACATATGGTATTATAGAAGTCTATTATCTCACGACATTCAATCTTGTGAATCCTCACCGCTTGTCATTCAAGAGCAATGTGATTTCGCATTCAATTATTATCGTCTCACATATGGCTATAGAAGTCGACATTCACGACAGATTCACCTGGGGAATCCTGCCCTGTCTGTCATTCAGTAGCAATGTGATTTCGCATTCAATTATTACCGTCTCACATATGGCTATAGAAGTCGACATTCACGATAGATTCACTTGGGGAATCCTGCCCTGTTTGTCATTCAGTAGCAATGTGATTTCCATTTAACAATTACCATTTCACATATGGCTATAGAATTCGACATTCACGCATGTATCCAAATAAGTAGAATCCCTGGCCCCGTTTGTCATTCAAGAGCAAATGTGGTTTCCATTTAACACCACGGAAGCTACCTTCATGATCTAATTCGCCAGAATCTCGCCATGTCCTGGTCCAATAAAATGTTTCAAAATCCATTTACTTTTATGCAGTCAATTCACTTGTAGTTCAAATACATGCACACATGCATATGTGTGACAAACATTTCGAATAACAATAATTCAAATCAATATAGATATACTTATATATATTTCACCAATAGCATTCAAAATTGATCAAAATCACATTTTGTCTTCATATCATTTATGTATGACCAACATTTCAAATAACAATCATTCAAATCAATATATATATATATATACTTATATATATATATATTTTACAATTAGCATTCATAATCATCACAATCGTATTTGTTCAGATCATTTATGTATGACAAACATTTCAAATAACAATCATTCAAATCAATATATATATGATTATATATATATATTTCACAATTAGCATTCATAACCGATCACAATCGCATTTTCAATTCAAATTTCACTTTCGTATTATCTTTTCAAAGATATACTCAATCTATATACTTCTTTCATATACTCATTCATGTATACTTATCTATATTCATTCACGATACTCATTCATGTGTACTCATTTACGACACTGCTCATATATACTCATTTACGTATATCTGCTTATATACTGTTATCGTATACTCATTCATATATTCACTACGTATACTCATTCGTATATTTCCTATCATTTGTTATCATTTTCTGGTTATATGTGATAATAATCATATATATCTTAACCTCATTATGTGTTCATGACATATTTCCCTTCATTTCATATTCATGTTGTGGTTTCATTTTCCATATCACATTCATGTTTCATGAACACATTTATGCATTTTGCATTTCCTACATTTTCCTTGTTTCATGCCTATTACATATGGCACTTCATATACATGTAAAGTATGATGTCTAAGAGATCACACCTCATTCATGTATCCTTATTCCTCTATGAATTTATTTTTTACTTAGAAATTGGAATCATTCCACCTGATTATCCAAACTAAGCGAGGCTTTTCATGCCAACTAGTTAGTTTACCTGCCTAGGGACAGTTGGTATTACTTATTTTCCAGGGTTTTAACCCCATATTTGACACTGTGATCTTTGTACTCATTTAAAGCTATGTGCTAAGGGTTCTACCGCAACTGAATCACCCACCTGAGCACCGAAACCAAGATACGCCGCAACAACTCACTACTCTATGTTCAACTGATGCAGAATTTGACTTGAACATGGCCCCACTTTGAGTGAATTTTTGGGCCACTTAGAGTCAGAATTTGACGGTAGATATTTCTATATGTTTGGTTTTCCTTGAAGTCTATTTTAATTTTCCACTTGAATCACTCAAATCGGATAAGAAATGAGGAAGTTATGGCCAAAATACGAAAACTGGTCGAACTGGGAAAGGCACGCGACATGTACCCCAGACACCTCGACTTTGCCTGAATGGGCTTTTCTGCACTTTTTCCTTATTTTGCTACCCAATTCAACTCTATACTTCATATACACCTCAAAACCATTTCAAATTCATCTTATAATCTTTATTTTTACTCAATTCTTCTTTCAATACTTATCTTATGCACTCTATTGAACTCAAACATGTTTTCTATTCATCTCTTATACAAGGCCTAGGGTTTTACTCAACCCCACTTCAAGAAATCTAGGATCCCTATCAAAACCTAGAACAAGAACAATCATAGTTCATACTTTACATAACCCCTTAGAACCCAAAAACACATGTGTAATGGGGACTCTAGGTCCTCATAGCAAAACCCTAGAGAAACAAAGGGATTTCACACGATTTTCATACATAAATTCATTCTGGTTAGTTTCCTACAACCCACAACCCACAAACTACATATTTAGACAAAAATCCAAAACCATAGTTCCATATAAAAATCCCAAGTTCCATACCTCTTTGATCATGGCTTCTCTTCTTCTTCCTTCTTCTTCTTCTCCTTCTCTTCTCCCCTACTGGCTTCTTCTCTCTCAAAATGAGACCAATTTTTGGTCTTATCCAATGGGTTTGTTAAGGCCATGTTTGGCCAAGTAAAAATCCATTTTTTTGCTTTAAGTTTTTATAATCGTGATTCTAGCCTAGATTCTTCCTCCTTTTGAAATTCGACTTATGCCATATTCTCTCATTCGACCCCCAATCTTTCCTCTTATAACTTTCATATCCTTTTAACAAATTACAAGATTGCCCTCAGATCTTGTGTAAACTTTCCGGCTTGCTTATTTTTCCGAAAATTCCTATTTAGCTTTTAATATACCCTAAACAAGTCCAAAATCGTTTAGGGTATATTTCTGTGTGTTATAGATGCAAGCTCGCAGATCCATTTATGGATTGAAGCAGGCATCTCGAAGCTAGAATCTTTGTTTTGATGAAGCAATTAAAGTATTTGGTTTTATAAATAATGAAGATGAACCTTGTGTTTACAAGAAGGTTAGTGGGAGCGCGATAGTTTTTCTAATGCTTTACATTAATGACATCCTACTTCCTATTGGAAAATGACATCCCACTTTGCGCGTGGTGTCAAGTCTTGGCTAGGTAGTTGTTTCTCAATGAAAGACTTAGGTGAGGCCGCCTATATTCTAGGCATTAAGATCTATAGAGACAGATCTAAAATAATGATTAGCCTAAGTTAGAGTGCATATATAGACAAAGTACTGAATAGGTTCAGTATGCAAAACTCTAAGAGGGGATTTTTGCCTATGTGTCATGGCATTAGTCTAAGCAATACTCAGTGTCCAACGATGCAAGATGAGAGAGACCGCATGAGTAAGATTCCATATGCTTCTGCTATTGGTTCTATCATGTATGCTATGTTGTGTACTTGACCGGATGTGTCATATGCCTTAAGTATGACTAGCAGATACCAGTCAGATCCCGATGAAAGTCAATGACGTGAGTTAAGAATATTTTAAGTACTCAAGATCTAAGGATACATTTTACTTTATGGAGGACAAGAAGATGAGCTAGTTGTAAAATGGTTACACCGGGATGCTAGCCTACCCCGACAAGGATGATTTTAGATCGCAGTCGGGTTTTTTGTTTTTTGTTTAATGGAGGTGCTATTAGTTGGAAAAGTTCAAAGTAAGACACCGTAGCCGATTCTACTACACGAGATCGAAAAGTATATAGCCTACATCGGCAGCTAAGGAGTCGCTTCTGATCAAGAAGTTCATCATCGACTTGAGTGCGTTCCTAGTATCTCGAACCCGATGGACCTCTTTTGTGATAATAATGGGGCTATAGCACAACCTAAGGAACCTATATCACACTAGAGATCCAAACACATACTTAGGCTTTTTCATCTCATCTGAGAGATTGTTGATAGAGGAGATGTCAAGATATGTAAAGTATCTACTAATGATAATCGCTGTGATCCACTAATCTGTTTACTCCCACAAGTGAAGCATGAGAGTCATATTAGGTCAATGGGTATTAGATACATGTCAGATTGGCCCTAGTGCAAGTGGGAGATTGTTAGTGATGTGCCTTAGGGCAATAGTGTAATTGTTATTACTTTCATATTTCAATAATAAAGAGCATTATCATCTTACATTTCTAATTGGTGATTTACTCCATGAATAGTTGATTCCACTTATGGTCATCAAGTGTGTGACTTGATAGTAGAACCTTGGACTTCAAATGGAATACTATTCTAAATTGTCCCTGGTCGTTCATTATAGGTGGAGCAATAGTGAATTAAGACTAGTATGGAGTTTGACTAATGATCATGTTCTACTGATAATGCATATATGATATTAAGTCACCTCATAAATACGTGTTGGTGAACCAGATCGGATCAGACTCCATCATGAGAATACTACATGGATTATAAGGCATAAGTACTCATCATAATAATGTCTTCTTTGTCTTCGAACATTCATCTATAGGTCCTTACATGAAGAGCTTTATGTTTTGACATAGTTCAACATCATTCAGATGGGTGGTAATACGTGATCGTAGTCGACATAAAATAAATCATGTAGAGACGTGAGTGGATGAAAGGGATTTGTCCCTTATTTTATAGAGATATCTGTTGGCCCCTCGACATGTGAGACTAGAAATTGCGTGGCCATGCTCAAATAAATTAATAAGGGTTATTAATGTCATTTGTATTATCAAATATACTGAGGTCGCAAAATTGCATGATTGAACTTTTACAAGGGAGACATAGTCCAGACTTGTGTTCACAATTAGGATATCACAGAGACAAAGGGACACACATTAATTGTGGATTAGGTTATGTCGGGCTATTGGATATTCACATAATTTAGGTGGTCATAATGCCTTACATGTAGGCCGCTTATGATCCGGCTCGAAATGGGCTTTTGAAAGCCCATCACAACATTATGTGGACCTACGGTGGTCATACATGACATAGAATGGGTCGGAAACCAACCCTTGGGCCTAAAATTGGTATTTAAACCCAAGGGATCCCTATGTGGATTGATTCATTCCTTTTTCACAATTGAGAGAGGCGACTAGGGGTTTTTCATGAGACTCAACCCGGTGCTAGCACACTATTTTCTCTCTGGGCTTCAAGAAAGCCTGCTCGTGGTGGATAGTCAGAAAGGGTGGAGAATATGCTAGTGCCTTTCCGCCTCGATAAGGAGGGTTTGACACACACACAACGCTACAGAGCAAGGATCTTCCAACGAGAATAAGGTATTCTTCAATCCCTGAATCATTTGATCGGATCACATGGATCCCTGGTCGGGTTAGAAAAAGGAAATTTTTTTAATTTTTCCGCTGTGTATGTATACTTAATCGCCAATAGGAAAGTACGCTGTATTTTCCCATCGTGCAAGTGGCTCATCCCAAGTCCGCATCCTGCCAAGATCCGTGCGCAAACCTTGCGACAAAACATGCATTTCCTCCTCGACAAACTCACTAAAAAGTACACCCGCCCAATCAACGAAGCCTTCCAACTCGGCGCTGGCTATTTTAGCTTACCGAGTCCTCTTCCTATCTCGTTCTTTCTTTTTAGGCCGGGGCGTGCCATATGGTGTTAGATGTGTGATCCAAAAGACTTAAGGCCCCGTGTGGTAGCCTCTATTGATATTCTCGCGGTAACCTTTAAGATAGCCGCTGCTGCTAGACTCGCAAAGGTCGGGTGGTGAGAACGGCGCTCCCTCAATGAAATCTACTGAGCAAACGAGCAGGAACGACGGATGATGTGGGCGAGCGAGAGCGTTGACCAACTCTAGAAATGTAAGACCCTAGAAAATTCTAATTTTCTGAAAAAGAATAAAATGGTAATTTCGATCAAAATTCAGAATTTTTCTAGATCTTAGATGATGAAACGTACTTCACCATTGGAATCATCTCGCAAAATCTAGCTACTAATAAGCCGACTTCGTGGAATCTCCAAGACAATCGAATTTCACGGTCGAGGCACCCGGAGTGGTGACACTTGATGGTGCGGACACTTAAGTAAGACAGAGTGGCTCAAGAGGTGCTACGCGGTCATGTGCGTAATGAGTCAAATGCATTCAAATGGGACCCATGAGAGACACATGGCAACATGTGATTGGGTGGAAATCTATGTTAAATGGATAAGGGGATAAGGTGTAATCTAAAGAGCCAATGGGAGCTTGACACTTGGCAAGTGAGAGGACACCAAGTTGACTCCTATCTTCCCAAAATGGCTCGGGAGGAAAATGTAGAGAGAAAAGAAGAGGAAAGAGAAAGGAAGGGAGTTTAGAGAGAGAGGCTCTACCTTTTCTCTAGATTTTTTGGCGATCCGTTGGTCAAACTCCGGAGAGACAAGAGGCAAAGTTGATCCCCACTGCAAGAGCTACGCGTGGGTACCAGTTTGTGGAGTTTTGACAAACTCCGGGAGGTAGGAGTTTTCTCCTACTTGAGTTATTATTTGGCTAAGAGTCATTTTAATGGCTGTGATGTTCTGAGCCGGAATGGCCGATTATTCGCCCTAAAACTCGACTAAGTGGCGAATCCCTAGAGTGGTTTTGGACAGTCCCGAAACTGACCGTGGACTGTATGTGTTGCTTGTGTGATGATATGTTATTGCTATGATTTGAATAACATGTTGTTATGTTTTGTGTGATGCTTTGGGCAGTTCCAAGATGGACTATTGGTTTGTTTATTGTTTCCATGTGAGCTTAATTTTGGGTGTTATTGCTATGAATGAATATGTTGCTTTGTGTAAAGTTTGTTAATATATGTATGTTTGATATGTTAACATGGAATTTTGCGTGTTTGGCATATTGCATTTCATATGCAATCAGTAACTCTAGAACAAAGAGGTACGAGTGCATGACATGAAAAACATGGTTGTCAAATGAATTTCATGGGAAGATTTTTCGA
This sequence comes from Tetrastigma voinierianum, assembly GCA_016808115.1. Classification (NCBI taxonomy): domain Eukaryota; kingdom Viridiplantae; phylum Streptophyta; class Magnoliopsida; order Vitales; family Vitaceae; genus Tetrastigma; species Tetrastigma voinierianum. The sequence goes on along the minus strand of JAEQBH010005338.1, from coordinate 130,312 downwards.
AGAATTGCCTTAGAGAGTTGTCCAACAGTTCATCTTGGAGAAGGACCCATGACTATTTCGGAAAGTTATCCAGCAATTCACCTTGGAGGGTTGTCCAATAGAATTTTATCGAAAATTGGTATTATGTTTTCAAGAACAAAAACCTTTTGTTTTGAAAATAGTGTTTTCTCACACTTGGCTTAGACATGTGTGAGGGAGTCAGTGAGGGCTCGAGAAGAGGGAAAATGTGAGTCACATTCTCATCCATAACATGTAGACATTCGAGTAAGAATCATGAATTCACTTGAATAAGTGTGTTTGTCATTGCATGAGCACTTAGGCTCAGAGTAACCCAAATAGGAAAATCTAACCGGGCATTGCTCACCCCGTCGTGGGATCCCCTTCGTGCACAAAGGGAGTATTCAGCAGACGACGCCATTAGAGGCCGCTTGAGAAGAAAGTCGATGTGGCTTTAATTATATATTTTTGTAAAACATGTATGAAAACCTATGATCGAAACACGTTGTAAGAGGAGAAGGTAATATTTGATGAGTATGGATGTACGGGCCCGACGTGGCTCATTTTACTATGTAATGGGTCTCATGATATGAGACACACAAAGTTTTGTGTTGAAGGTGGTCAACTGACCCCCTGGTTTTAGGCGTCACAAGCAAGTTCCGCCATCAACGTATTCATGATTACGCTCCGCTATGCTATTCCGGCATTAGTCGCATGATGTTCTCCAGTTAGCCTTCTATCCAAATAATTAGCTTCGCTTCACACGCGCTACATCCCGAACAGCACTGCAGCACCGCATGTCAAAATACGGATCATCTCGGCAGATTACGAACTCCAGAACCGAACTTAGACTAACCTAGAAATATAAGAGATTGATTCACATCGAACGGAATCCCCAGGGAGCCGGGCGTCTTGTACCACGAACCCCTAACTAGAACAACCCCCTTCGCCTCTATCTTAGGGAGCTTGGGGAGCCTGGCCACGAATTGCATCCGAGGCTGTAAGTCGACATGACACGACCACCGGCCCCTAGCTTCAACAGAGATAGACAAAACATATCTCCCTACTCAAAGGAAATATCCAATCGGTAGAGAATGTTAAGAACACTACAACCCCTTAAAATCCAAAAAATATTTAGATGAATAAGTGTAGGAGGAGCCCGGGTGACATGTAAGAACTGCTTCAACAATGACGAAACCGGGAAGCGAAGTCCAATTGTGAACTGCTCCTAGGTGAAGTAAACGACGTTATCCGCCCCTGTTCTACGCAGAGGCAAGCTTCTACTGTCTGATAATTCTAAATTAATGCTCGTGACTTCTGCATATCCGCCTCTCCATGGACATAAAGACACAAGATCGTCGCACAGCGACTCGCTGACCCCTTCCTATGCATAACCTGATTGGTGGAAGTCTCCTCTTGACCTCTCATCATTCTACAGGCAAACAATGAACAAGGATCAACTCAAGGATCTCTTGGCAAAATCGATAAGCGGGACCAACACCCTAGATTAAGGAGCTCCCCAAAGAACTATTGAGACACTCCTAAGAATGGGTATGTCCCAAAACACTAAGTACAGTTCTGTCATCGGGACCTTAACGGCGGTTGAAGAGCGCGCATTCAAAACAACCCTTACAAATGAAAAAAAAAAAAAACACTCACCAGGAGATTGAAAATGGTCTGAAATCTTCGATCTTTTCACCAAAATCTTCAAGAGGATAGTGCTTACCAAATCCTCGCTAAAAGTTTCTAACGACAAAGAAAGTAACACCTATATCCCTATCCCTATACAGGGTAAGGCATGAATATGCATTAAATGCAATTTATCGTGTCGCCGCAATATCGGGAGACGGCTCCTCTCCTCTCTTATGTTTGCATTCACAAGCATGCTTCATCCGCTAGGGCACCTAGAAAACAAATAGTTTCCTCATCGGGCATTAATCTCTACCTTGATCTAGCTCACTAAATCCACAAGGCCCTCAACCCTATGGGCCTAGGTCCGTTAGGCTGTTGAGCCCCTGGGTTTGCCTCTAGAAACGGCCTAGGGTGCATTAATTATGCAGAGCCCAGAGAGTAATCCCGCCGGGAAAACTAAAGCCCATCCCAAAAGCTAATAGAGGCTTCTCATAAGCCAATTTCAAACCATAGAGCTCCCCTAGCCGGCATACGAAAAAAGAGTGAAAAATAGAAAGCTCGACGTATAAGTATGTCAAAAACCAAATCTTATTAAAAAACGCCAACTTGCGCCAGTAGTTACATAAAACAAAGACAAACATATCCAAGCAATCTAGATAGATCCATTACAAAGATGCCTAAGTAACTGAGCCAAGCAAATTGCCAAAAAAACAAAGGAAGAGGTAAAAGGAAGAAGAAAATAAAGTGGAAAAAGTCGAAGAAAAAGAAGAGACTGAAGCGCTTCGCTCAAAGGCTCTTATCTCCAAATCACTCTTTTTACACCTTGACCGCTGCACGCTCAAAGGGTGCTGAAGATAGGCAATTTAGCCCCAACGTAGAACCTTGAAAGAAGGGCAGCCGTGTAATCAGGCCCCTTTTCAATGACCTTAGGCCGACTTGTGCAAGGCCCAGCAAAGAACCCTGAAAATGTGATGTTGGCATGCTTAGGCCTCTCATCCAGGACACCTGATGGGCCAACACATACATCATCTTCAAACACACAATATCCTTTAACGACAAATAGTCATAAAGACCTCTGAAAGCCTCCCTCCATAACCTCTCTACCTTCACTAGCCTACGGATGAGGGTGAGGGACAAAATCACAAAGAGTGAAGAGAGAGGCTTTGTGCACGTAAGAATCCACATCAACTTCATAAATCCTCGAAGGTTTGACTCAGATACGGAGGCAAAAGGAAACCTTGTAGCATCTACTTTTCAAATTTACCATAGGACATCACATGTCACAAAATATGCTGCGGTCTGAATTCCGCATTAATAGTCTAAAAATTCTCCATTCTGGGGTCCTAAACATAGTATTTCTCGACTAAGAGCATAACTTTGAAATAAGAAAAAAGCTGGCATTGTGAGTACCGTGGCCTTTAGGTTCAGACCCGCTAGTCAATAAGCCCAGCACCTGCGCAGGCCTATTGTTTGGCCCGCCACATAAAGTGGCCCAAGGCATCCCGTTATATTAAAACCACACGAGAACCGACTAGATGGTACAATCCTAGAACCCGTCTAGGGTCTTGAGTCCCCTAGTCGGTCGTCCTACCGCATATAGGTGGTTAAGCAAAAGTAAATATGTTAAGGAGGAAATTGAGCATATGATGTTTATTTACGGATCTCCCAGCATCCGAATCCTATACGCATAAAAAACATCAACCCTTAACCAGGAAGAATTGGTCTTTGATAAGGAGAAAGTTTATTTCCAAAATCATGAGATTATCCTTCCAACCGTCAAGAAGAATTGGTCTTTGATAAGGAAAGAGATATATCATCACAAAAATCACGAGATTATATTTTCTAAAATCAAACACAAATTCGAGTATAAAACAAGAACTCCCCAACGAGGAAAAGGTATGCAATCCTAATTGTCGTACTTCTTTTTTTTTCTCTATTATTTCGTTGACTTAAGCATCGGAAAGGCAGCCGACACTCGACTACCGGACCCCCCCTTTTTTTTGCAAGTTTATATCACACCCCTGATGCCCCGGAGGACAAACGAACCAGGTATCAACAACCTTTATCTACTTTTTTTTCTTGAATAAAACTTTATCTACTTATTTATAAGAGTTCGTAGTTGTCTTTTTTGGAGGAAGCTTGTTTCTGATTTTGTTTAAACTTTGATGATGTTTTTTGTTATGGTTTTTTTCTAGTTTATCAGGGTTTTTACTTCTTCTTTTTTTAGGATTTTTGTTTTTTATTTTCTATTGGCATTTTTATGGATTTTTGACTTTTAGTTTCTTATTTGGTTTCAATCGTTGAAAATCACATTCTACATCAAGGGTCAACTTACTAATGATACATATGTAAGAAAAGAAAAATAGAGAAGAAATTGGCAATGGGTTTGAGGTAGAGCTGTGATCGATTTCAGTTTTTAATATAAAAATCTAATTGAACGATAAATTTTAATTTATTAAAACCGAAATTGATAATTTGAAATTTAAAATTGATAAAATTGATTTAATTAATAATTGGTCGATTCTGCTTCTATGAAACCGAATAAAAAATTAAAATTGTAATCTACTATTTTTAAAATTAATATTAAAAATATAAAATAAAACTAATATATTTAATATTATCTAAAAAATCACAAACTTTCTCATAAGTTTTTGGGCCCTTTCATTACTAGTATAATTTTTTATTTTCTATATGTGTAAATCTTATTTATGGATAATAACTATCCAAAATCCATAATTTTCTAAATTTTTATTAATAAAATCCATAATTTTCTCAGGAATTTTTATTAATAAATTTAAATTTTATTTATCAAAATAATTATCTATAAAGTTAAAATTAAAATTAAATGAATTAATTTTATTCTTCAATAAAATAATTTTATATAAATTTATAAATAGCATTATCAAAAATAATTATCTATAAAGTTAAAATTAAAATTAAATGAATTAATTTTATTTTTCAGTAAATAAGTTTATAGAAAATAAAAATAGATAAATATAAATAAAATATATATTGAAGAAAACTACTTTGTAAGATTTATCATGAACACCCAAAAAAATTAAAAGAAAATAATAGAAAATTTTGATAAGACTTTTTTCAAATCTTTAAAATAACATAGAAGTTTAAAAGAGTATAGAAAACTCTATAGTCTTAATCAATTAAATTCTTGAGAGTTTAAAAAAATAGAATAAATTCTATAAAGATAACATTATGTTTTTCATATTTTGAAATTAAGATAATCGATTTGGTTTTTAAAATTTTAAAAACACTAAAAAAGAATTTAAAATATTTCAAAATTAGGTCGGCTTAGTTTGGTTTGATCGAGTTTTTTAGTTTAATAGGTTTTATGCACACCTCTAGTTTGAGGCATAAGGAATAATTTTCTTAAGGATTTATTTTCCCCACTATGAGTAGTTTGCTAACAAGTATTTTTGACAAATTACCTCCAAGATACAACAAACCTACGAATTCAATAAGTAGCAATTGATTAGTACCCAAAAAGTGCTATTTTGAGTCCTATTTAAGATAGGTTTTGAGTTCTTTTTGCGTACTAATCATATTAATTAAGCCGATTGACATGCAGGTCCTATTAGTACTGATCGATTTTGTTTCGAGGTCGCTTTTGATAGTTTTGCGTGTTTTGTGAGCCTCTCGCCATCACATCGCTTGGCATCGTAATCGTGATGTTTTATGCCGAAGTTCGATGGAATTTCACATTTCATCGCTTCTGGATGAAGAAATGTCGAGCTGGAGGTGAAGAAATACAAACTGATTGGTGCAGGAAGCAGCAAAGTGGAACAGTGATTTTCGCTATGGCAGCGCTTGGGGCCTCATTACAGATCGCAAAATTCAATGGTGGCTAAAATTTATCCCAGCTTAAAATTCCTCGTTTATACATATTTTCGCTGATGATAATAAATTTCGCTATCATAGCGAAACGAAAGTTACTGTGTATAGCGAATTAAATTTTCACATGTTTCACTCGCAAGATAGCGAAAATTCATCAGGCACAGCTTAAAAATGTCGCCTCTTGTGATCCAAACGACCTCGCTTTTGTGTAATTCCATTTTTCCTCAATGTAATCATTATTTTGGTATTTTTGGTATTTCACATTTTCATACATATATAAGCCACCCATGGACAAATCAGAACTCCCAACTTTGCTAACCAACTACGCTTTCACACTGCTTTAGTTTACGTTTTCTCTCTTCCTCTTTCTTTTCTCTCATTTTTTCTCTGCTGCCAGCCAAACACACCCCTTCGAGGATGACAACTCAAAGGATAAGTCGCTGTTTCTCAAAACTGGAAGAGGAGGGTTATAGTTAGTTGATGCGGTGTGTTCTCGGGCTTTTGAAATGAAGTGCATCGAGATTTATGTGTTCCAAATCTCTTCCACACTAAAGGTTTAATGCTATTTAACATTTTTCGTCAATACTCAGATGCTTTTAGTATTAATGTATTCTTAATGAAGAGATGCAGCATCTGACATCCATTAGATGTCATTTACGAGCCACTGAAAAGTAGGTTAAATGCTTGGTTTTCAACCGCGTAAACATTAAATGTTCAAGAATGTCATAAGGTTTAACTAGGAATGTTTTAAGTACTGGTTTTGTAGTTAAACAGTTATCCGGGTTTTGGCTACGACTATATGTCATTTGCCCTAATGCGAGGAAATAACCCGAGGACACCTTTTATAACCCTTATCGCCAATCTAAGTGATGATCTGCTTCATAACTCATTCCACACCTTATTTTTAAATCAAGTCAGCTTAGCCTAGTGACAACAACAATTCCATAAGTTTTTCTTTTAATGCAAATCCGAAACCAAATGAAAGCCCCACCATTTTGAATCATGATACAACCATTTGTAAGATGAAAACCCATCCCGTGTTCGACTTAGACCACTATATCGGCAAAGAGCTTCGACTACAGCAGAGGGAGGTAAATAGAAACAAATTTTTGTTGATTTCGGATCACTCCCACTGGCACGAATCAAATGGCGCCGGCTGACTCAGGATGAAAGCAAACTACATGATGAGTTTGATATGTACTTGAATCCTCATTACAAGTATCGTGACCTTTTAAACCTTTTGATTTTCATTGTTTAATCTCAGTTTTCTTTTTTCCTAGCGGCAAATATCAGTTGGGTCGCTTTACCATTACAACGATTTATATTTTGCTAACACTGACCCTTTTTGGCAAGCCTGTTGTTCTTTGCTTTGTCCTTTTTAAGGTTACGTGTGTTTATGGCATCATCGATAGAGAGATCGTAGGATCAGTAAAGAGTCCGTGGCACCAACCGATCAAGGCTGTGAAGTTAGGTGTGCATAGTGAACATACAGGATCCTCTACCCAAGGAACAACAGTCAACAAGCACCCTATGAATCCAACAAGATAATGTGTCATCGAGGGACTGCCACACCCTCCAAGGGTGAGCGCAGACCTTCCGCATCATACCACCTGCTGATGATGTGGTTGTAAGACCCTATTTGGTGCCCCTGCTTCCCACATTTCATGGTATGGAAAATGAAAATCCATACACCCACATACGGGATTTTGAGGAAGTGTGCATAACTTTTAAGGAGGGTGTAACCGATATGGATTTGATGAAGTTGAAGGCATTCCCATTAACCCTCAAGGACAAAGCCAAAATATGGCTTAATTCAATCGGTATCAAGAACCATTGTAGTCAGAAATAGCAGCAGAATTCTTAAAAATTTTTAGTGCTCACAAGACCAACACCCCAGCAGGCAACCCATGCACGCTTGCTGCCCACTGACAATGAGAAGTTTCCTATCGCTACAGAGAGAGGCCCATGAGATCAGACGCTTGTCCACATCACACTTCGACACTGGGATGCCAGAATCCCGCCTCTCATGGCATAGTTCCAGCCACACAAACTTATTGGAACAATGTGTGGAGGGGACTTCCAGCAAGCAACTGTGGCAGACAGTCACGGACTTTCAAATTATGCATGAAACTCATGATGACGAGCCAAAACCATGGATGTATAAAATGAGATCTCTCACCACCAAAGCCGGAGGAATTTCAGACTGAGACAGGGAGATGAAAGAAGACACTGACTTTAGCAGAAGGAAGGTAGAAGAGCTGAAGGAAAAGAGGCTATGAGGTGCAAGTAGTGATCGAAACCTCAGACAGCTAACCTTTGATCACTTCAATCCACCAAGCACCACAAGAACACCATCCAATTGCTCCTCGTGCAGAGATTTGATGGCGTGAGCATGCCAATGCCGGGGCCAATACAAGCCACAAACCCAATGCCCCATGGTAACACATATAATCCCAATTTGAGAACCACCCAATTCTCTTGGAAGCCTAACTCCCAGAGATATGTACCCCGGCAAAGAAAACAAGCTGTTCTCAACTAATTCATACCATCACCACCCTCTTCCCCTCGGGAATGTTTATTTTAAATTTGAAAGTACATGCAGGTGGTAATTTTGTGAAGAGCAAAGTAATCACTGCACTGGCTCTCAAAGAATAGATATCGTGGAAAGCACCTAATATGAGAATAGATGGTCAGAAAGGTACTAATCAAAATTGATAATCAAAAAGATTCACACCAGATTATCACTCATTGAGGTATAGAGAAAGAAGATCTTCCCAAACACGCCAACCATAAAGGGAGTCCAATGAAATAAAGTTCTTCCTAGTTAACTCAATGATGGATAGAAGTGTGCGTGCACATCACTTGAGGAGTGGAAAGAAATGATAACCATTCACAGACTCAAGCCAAGAAACAAAAGAGAAAATGAAGTTTGAGTCGAGAAAGAATTTAATATTAACTGTGAGAAGATTCTAATGAAGAAAAACATGCTCCATTTCGCGCACTTAGAGGTAAGAAAAAATCACAAACCAAGCTGAAATTTGGAGGTGCAGGCAAGTAGCTGCACATCCCGCACTGCTTGACACACATGAACCCAACATGTGGCTCTTTTCAAGACTGTAATACTGGGTAGTCAAGTACGAAAGAAAGCCTTCCTAACATAATGCAAGTCGCTGCCATCATTCAAAGCAGACCAGTGAAATGACAGTAGATCCAGGATCCCACAATATCAGTCACTGAGTGGACTTGCATAGACAAAGCACTCATAGACTTTGGGCCGCAACCACCGCGCTATCAAAAGATATACGGCTTTAGTGTAAAGCCTTATCACCAACATCACTTCTGGCTACAGTCGATCGACGTAAAAATCTAAAGGAATAGTTGAGGATTACTAGTAAAGGTGGACAAATTCACTACCCGTTGATTTTGTAAAGCCTCGACACCAACCGACCGCAGTGAGCCTAATCATGTGCCAATTATCCTGGGAAGACCATTTTTGGCCACTTCCAATGCGATAATCAATTGCCAGAATGGAGTCATGGAGCCCACATTTGGCAACATGACACTGGAGCTCAACATTTTTCACCTGAGCAACAAGCACAAACCAGAAAAGGGTGAGGGGCAGGAATTTGATGAAGTCTGCTCAATTGGTCCAAGTACAGGGAACCCAAATGCTCACAAACTGCAGGCGAAATTGGTTCAGAAAAGTGAAGCAGTTGATAGAGAATTGACTGCATCGGCCACTCCTACAGGACCAATGTTTACTTTAAAACCACTTGAAGTGAGTGCAGCTTCAAACAGCGAGCCGAGCATGAAGGTCGCAAAGACACACAAGCAGCGAAGGAGCCCTCCTCCTGATCTTCCATGAATGGAACTATTAGCAGGCAACGAATGCCTGTCTCCACCGAGACCAAAATCGCAGCCTCAAAAAATTTTGATTTTTAGAATTTTCAGTTTATTCTATTTTTAGTAATTTTCCTTATCTTAATTTTACAAATATAAAAATTTCAATTTTTAGTAACTTTATTTTAATTTTAATTTAATTTAATTTTATTTTAACTTATCTAAATTAAATTTTGTGTTTCCTGCAGGATGGAAATTAGTAGCATGAATTTCGCAATGGCTAAAATTCATTCTACGACTCGGGCTTCTCGAAACCTCTAACCGGCAAACGATTTTATAAAAGGGGGCACCGCTTCATTCCACACCCATCACACTCCCTCCGAGAGCCGCCCTTGCCGTGAGTCTCCAGCTAGCTCCCTTCAACCTCGCCCGCGCCCCAGCCAGACCGAGCCACCGCCTCCCCGCACCGTCGCTACTGTGAGCCGCCCGCCGAGAGCTCCGGGCACTCCGGGCTAGCCCCAGGCCACCATTAGCCTAGCACATCATTCGCACAAGGCGCCCGCGCGACACGTCCCTTGAGTCCCGCGCCGCCCGAGCTCGTCGCCGGAGCCCTAGTCCACCATGCCCCTCACAAGACAAATAGTCAATCACGCCGCTAGCCTCACTTTGCACTTCACTGAGCCCTCGTCGCCGGGTCGCACGACCGTGACTACATAGCCATGTTTCGAGACCATGTGGGCCATCGTTACAGCCTGTGGTCGTTCAAGACCCTCGAGAGAGACAAGGTGTGCACTTCAGATTTCGCATATGTCACTCTCTAAAATGTCGCACGCACAGCCCACCGTGATTGGCCCCATCAAGAGACTGAGGAGGCCAGCTTCCGAGCCCCCATCCCTGGCGATATCGACCAGCAGGTACCTCTGCCCCTTCTCCAAAGCCACCGAGACCACGCAGAGGCCCCGCCTTCCAAGCCGGCCCTGACGTCAGCCCGGTGAGTCTCGAGGCTCCGCTCGAGCCGTCGCCTCTCCGGTACCGATGAGAGTTCGTCGCCCCGCTTATCGCCGACTCGAGGATCGGGGCATCGCAACAGATCCAATCCTGTGGAACGATCTGCGCCCGGATTTACATTGAGTCATATTACGATATACTACATTGGATCGGCGATCACAAATTCAGATTCATGCGCTTGATCCGACAAGATTCATCGGGCTCTCGCCATGACGCCGAGGCAAGCTCTTCTATCCCTGTCAGGCTTCAGTTCTACCACACCATGACATCCCTGGAGTGCCCAAATCCGTCGAGAACCGCCCAAGATTGATCGCCGCCCGCAATCTCGAGGTGCGGATATTAAAGCCGCACAGCTCGCAAGAGTTCCTGAAAATCCCACAGACATGTGCGCTGGCCTTAGCCATCACGTAGAGAGATGGTTCACGTCCGCCAGAGATGGCCACTAGCAGGCCTATACTGACCTCAGCCTACAGCCTTCCTCGACATGCCTCGGACCACGTGTCTCTGACTGCCTCATTTCCGCTTCCTCAAAGACTATGTGTAGCGAGGGGAGCCATGTACTCAGAGGCTCAGACAGGATATCCGAGGGATTCGGTTCGGGCCCCTCCAGCTCGTCATGACCTCATCAAGTACATTTCCGAGGAGAAGCGTCCACAAGAAGACCCTGCTCAAGTGAGATCTTCCATTGTTGATGCTGAGGTTGCTGAGACAGGTCCTAGAGCATCTAGGGTTCCCTAAGGAGCCACATATAGAGCGGCGGATCAGTTGTACTCAGGTCTTATCCACTAAGCGATCTCTATACATGCCGATCTCCATTATTCTCCAAACAGCAATAGAGAGCAAAGAGATGATGTGAAGCCGAGGACCCACCGAGATCTGTTCCCGGAGGTGGAGGTGGAGTGGGAGAGGACCCGAGTTCAGATTCATGCTTCTCGGCTCCACCTCCTACGCCCTGACCCTACCCCAACGCTGCGCCCATCCACATACCTCCACACGCGAGTCTCTAGAGCATATCCGTATCGGTTAGGAGCTAGGCTGGCATTATGGATGCTGTCTGCGCACTTGCTACTACACAGGCGTCGTTAGACCAATAGATGGCCCGAGTCGAGGTCACTCTCGAGCAGAATCACGCCATGCTTCTTCAGATTATGAGCCACCTCGGTCTCAGCGGTCGAATTCTTCGTGTCAGTCCGTTGTAGCAGCCTCCTTGGATATGCACAGGCCCGGCTGCTGACGATTTCGAATCCATCTACACCACCCGAGAGTGAGTGGTCGCACTCCACTCTCACCTTTCCGATCCCGCCGGTGGAACATGTTTATACTTTGGTTGGGGGAAAAGTTAAGTTGGAAGTGTATTCTATCATATTTTGTCTTGTTTTTAGCTTTATTAACTGCCTACTTTTTGTATAGGGTTGTATAGGATGCATGTATTAGCCGATAGTAGGCAGTGATACTTTTGTTGTGATTAGCTATGTTAAGCATGTATTAGCCACTTTGGTTATATCAAAATCTTTATAGCAATATTTACATTTTTCTACACTTTTGCAAACCACTTTTTTTGTGCCTATATTTTTATGTTTCTGCTTTTACCTTTAGTTGAAGAATTGAAGCCCTGTATGCCACCATAATGTTAGAATAGTTCCATGCATGATTAAGTTTTTGGTCGATGGAAGTTCCAGTGTTTTCAGCCTTGTATTTCCACCTTTAGCTAATCACACACAGTGCACATCAGTTTTTACCAATAGGTTGTGAAGCTATATACCTCTTTTCACTTTGCAAAACCGGCTTAGATGCGGTAATGGCTAGTAATAGGTTTGTGTTACCTGAAGACCCGATATGAAGTCTTCCAAATGAAAAGAAAGAAAAAGCAAAAGAAAAGAAAGAAAAGAGAATTGAAAGACGTGACGCTTTGCCTTGAAACCCGAACACGGTCCGAGGGGTATATTGAGAAAGCCTTTAAAGCCCGGTGCCCTAAACCTTCATTGGTTGGGAGTCATCGACTTTGTGTTCGTTACACGGGTGGATGGGTAGAGTTTAGCGAGTTGTAGGTGCTGGATTCTCGAAGTCATTCAAAGTCCGAGAATTGGCTTTGTAGAGTTTGTGGTCGGTAGATCCTTTTTGCTTGATGCCTAAGCACTTAATTGGTTAGGAGTCATGGGTGGACCCAGTTACGGACTTTGGTGAAGTCAGTTTTGACATTACATCTGATACATTCGAAGTATGAAATAAGAGTGTAACTGAATCTATTTAGGTTGGTCATTAGTTTAAGGTCCTGATAGTAGCTTGGTTGGGGGGAGGGAATAGCTTTGCAACTTATTGGTTCAAACTGGTTACCTTAAAACACTTAGATTTAGGTGGAAGTTTGGGATTTGACTTCCTGGGTTGATGTTGCCCTTCGCTTGTTCCTATATGGCATTTGTTCTCTCATGATGGTTTTTCTACAGAGTCTGTTTTTCATACTAAAGGTAAGCCTCACTTGTACACACTTTTTGTATAACATACTCTTTTTGCAAAAGCATAGCCTGCATACCCTTGATTGTTTTTAGCATTGCTAAGGGACTAGCAACGTGTCGGTTGGGGGGTGTGATTAGTACCCAAAAAGTGCTATTTTGAGTCCTATTTAAGATAGGTTTTGAGTGCTTTTTGCGTACTAATCATATTAATTAAGCCGATTGACATGTGCAGGTCCGATTAGTACTACTGATTTTGTTTCGAGGTTGTTTTTGATAGTTTTGCAGGTTTTGTGAGCCTCCGCCATCATATCAAGCTTGGCATCGTAATTGTGATGTTTTATGTTGAGTTCGTATGAATTCTCAGCCGATTTCATCAAGCCGGGATGGGATGTCATTTGGAGGTGAAAAGCTCGCGATTGGTGCGGAAACGACAAAGTGGAGCAGTGATTTCGCTATGGCTGTAGCGAAATTTTCTAAGTTACGAAAATTTGCAATGGTAGCATGAAAATTCCTTGATCTAGCGAAAATTTCGCTATGCCATATTTCGCTATGATAGTGAAATTTTGCTATCATAGCCCGAAGCGAGTTCTTGCCATGCGAAAATTCAAATTTTTGCTATGCCTCAGATTTTCTCTATGATAGCGAAATTCACTTTGTGCATAAATGCGCCCCTCTTTTCTGTGATCAAACGACCGGATTTTGTCTAATTCCCATTTTGCCCTCGATGTAATCATATTATTTTGGTATTTTTGGTATTTCACATCTTTTGTAAGGCTATATAAGCCACCTTATGGACAAATTGTAACCCTAACTTTTGCTAACTTTCAATCCACGCAGTTTTCACAGCCCCTGTTTTAGGTTTACAGTTTTCTCTCTTCTCTCTCTTCTTTCTCTCATTTTCTCGGCTGCCAAACACACCCCTTTGAGGATGACAACTCAAAGGATGTTTGGCTAAGCCTCAAAACCTTGAAGAGGAGGGTTGCTAGGTTGGTTGATGTCGGTTTGTAGGTGTTCCTCAGTTTTAAATGAAGCAGGTATTGCATTTATGTGTTCCAAACTTTCCACACTAGGGTTTAATGCTATTTAATGTATTTCCTTTGGTCAATACTTGGCATGCTTCAGGGTTCAGTGTATTCTTAATGGTCGATACACTAACATCCATTAGATGTCATTTATGAGCCTTGAAAGTAGGTTAAATGCTTGGTTTTCAACTGCAAAAACATTAAATGTTCAGTAAATGCTATGGTTTAACTAGGAATGTTTTTAAGGGTTGGTTTTTAAAGTTAAACAAAGAATCAGATTTTTGGCTATGTATATGTCATTTGCCTAATGCGAGGAAATAACAGGGACACCTTTATAACCTCATTGGGCCAATCTAGTGACCTTGAGTCTCATTCCACACCTTATTTTAAGCTATTTTGAGTTAGCTAGTGGCAAACCAAACACCCATTGCTTTTTAATGCGAATCCGAAAATCCAAATGAAAGCCTCACCATTTTGAATCATGATCTGAAATCATTTTGTAAGATGAAAACCCATCCGTGTCGACCCTAGACCACTATGCTGCTGTTAGCTTGACTCACGCGTGGGAAAATAGGAAACAAATTTTGTTGATTTGGATCACCTACTAGGTAGCACGAATCAGCAATCTTATCAGTCGAGCCAAAAAACTTGGCTTAGACATGCGGATTTGAGAGAATTTATAACTTGATATATTTTTGTTTTGAAGAGTTGCAACTTCTTCTTAAGAGGTGTCTTTTCATTCAAATAGATATCTCTTCTTGAAGAGTTGCAACATCTTTTTAAGATATGTCTCTTCGTTCAAATATGTCTCTTCTTGAAGAGTTGAGAAAACCTCTTCTCAAGAGGTGTCTTTTCATTCAAATACGAGACTATTTCAAATTTCAATGCCTAATCAATCACTTATTAGTAACTTGTTATTACCCATTAAACTTTTGAATAGTGGTAGAACTATTATAAAGTTGGGTTACCATTAAGAGTATATACTTATCCACCGATACATTATTTGCCTTTGAACATCCTAGACGAGACTATTTCAAATTTCAATGCTTAATCAATCATTTATTAGTAACTTGTTATTACCCATTGAAGTTTTGAATAGCAGTACAACTATTATAAAGTTGGGTTACCATTAATAGTGATTATTTTCAAAAGAAGGTTTTAGTCCCATTCCACTAGAAGTACCTTTTACTAAGTCCCTCCTTAGACCTTTTGTCAAAGGATATGCTAGGTTCTTATTTGTCCTAACATAAAAAATACTAATAACATCATCTGATATTAATTGTCTAACATATTAATGTCTTAAGCTAATATGTCTAGACTTTCCATTGTAAATTTGATTATAAGCTCTAGATAAAGTAGCTTCACTATCACAGTACAAAGAAATATATAGCATCGGTTGTAGCCACAACTTTATATCAAACAGTAAGTTTCTCATCTATTCGATTTCTTTTCATATTGTAGCTAGTGCTATAAATTCAGACTCCACTGTTGAGTGAGTTATACAAGTTTGTTTCTTGGATGCCTAAGATATAGCTCCCCCACCTATTGTGAATATCTATCAAGATGTAGATTTTTTATCATTCACATCGGTTATCCAACTAGCATCGGAGTACCCTTCCAATGCTATTGGAAGTCAATGTAAAAAACTTAAATTAATGGTTCTTTTGAGATAGCCAAATATTCTTCCAATTGCTTTCCAATGCTCAACACTAGAGTTACTCGTTTATCTATACATTTTACATACTGCATATGCAATATATGGCCTTGTATAGTGCATTGCATACATTAAGCTTCAAATTGCACTTGCATATTCAAGATGTGCAACTGGTCTACCATAATTTTCTTTGAACTTAATGCTAGAATCATAAAGGAGTATTTGCCTCTTTAAATTTCAAATTATTGAATTTAAGAAGCACTTTCTCAATATAATGATTGACATAACAAGTAGCCTCCACTATATTTCTTAACTTTGATACCTAAGAAAGTATCTACCTCACTAAGATCTTTCATCCTAAACTGTGAAGTTAGATACTTCTTGGTATCACTTACTCCTTGCAAGTTTGTCCCAAAGATTAGTAAGTCATTAACATATAAACATATAATCATACCAAAGCTCTTGGCAAATTTAGAATAAATACATTTATCAACATTATTATGTATGAAATCATGTGATAAAATCACAAAATCAAATTTATCATGCCATTGTTTTGGTGCTTGTTTTAAACCATAAAGTGACTTGTTTAACTTGCAAACTTTATTTTTATTTTCAGACAAAACAAAACTCTTAAGTTGTTCCATATAAATCTCTTAATCAAGATCATCATTAAGAAAAACAGTTTTAACATCCATTTGATGCACATACAAATTATGTATTGATGTAATAACCATTAGTATCCATATGGAAGTTAATCTAGCTACAGGAGCATACGTATCAAACTATTCTATAGCATGTTTTTGTTTGAAACCTTTGGCCACTAACCTAGCCTTGAATGTTTGTATAGACCCATCCGTATTGTACTTCTTTTAAATACCCTTGTATTCTTTCGGGAGTTTCGATCATGGGTAGATTAACCAAAATCCATGTTTGATTTCATATAGTGATTCAATTTCATCATTGCAGCCTCTCTAGGAAAGGCATCTAGATGACGGGAATTGTCCCTAAATGTTTTTGGGTCTTCTTCATATTAAATGAAAAAAGGTATCTTATTTATTACACTATTTTATCTCCTTCAACTAAGAAAGAAAAACTGGAATTAAGCAAAATCAGAGAGAATTTCAGATGTTTTCTTTTCTTCCCGCGTTGACCTCTATGGATTGAGTGTATTGGGTTCTTTCCTTTTAATGTTAGTTTAAGGCAGGGGCTATGTCATATTGAATCATAAACAAACTCTAATTTAGTAGTAAGATCATTACTAAATTACATTTTCAATAAAATCAACATCTCTTGATTCCCATTATCACATTTCAAGATCAAATTTAACAATTTGTATGCCTTGGAGATTTTCTACATACCGAAAACATTTTAATTCCTCTTGGTCCTAATTTTGAAGATTTAGGTTCATGTGCCTCCTATAAAAAGCTTCATATTTACTCTTAAGATACTTCAAATTAGGTTGCCTACCTTTTCATACTTCATAAAGTGATACATATGTTTTGTGAAACCCCGAGAAAATCCTAATTTTCTGAAAATTGGTAAAATGGTAATTTCGGTCAAAAAATCTGGGGCACTCTAGATCTCGGATAGCCAACAGGACTTCACCGTTGGAATCATCGTGAAATCTAGCTACCATGTCAGAATTGTGTTCGAATTCGAGATAGTAAGAATTTCCACCCGAGGCAACGGGGATGTGGGGACAGCAGCATTTGGAGTGGCTCACCCAGTGTGCCCGTGTCGGATCTGATTTAATTCAAGCGAGGAGGCCAGTGGGGCCAATGTGGACATGTGGCATCTCCTAATTGGAGGAAAATCAAAGGTTGGTGGATAAGGGAATCCTATCAACCAATGACAATTGAACATGTGGCATGTGACGCCTCATTCCGGGGCTCAGTTAATGACGATCCAGCCCACGGAATATTCATGGATCTTAGGAGTAGCTTGAGCACCACTCGCGAAAATCGGGGCGAGTCTGCATCTGTGGGCTCTACCCAGGAATACACAACCTGTTCCTTGTTTTTACAGGCCACAGGGTCCACATACGGATAAAAATGAGTAAAATGGCGCTTGGGCAAATACATCAAATACTCTAAAGTATATCCCAACCATTATGACCACCAGTTCAGAGTTAATAATCCTCTTAATTCAAACATATCCGCAGATTTACAATTTTAATACATGTTATACAAATGAAATTCAAAGCTAAAATCCGACTTTCTTAAATCGGCCTCTAGTAGGCGTCGTCACTCTTCCCGTACCTCCTTGTACGAAATAGTGGTCCCTCGACCGGGGTGGTAATGCCAGTAGAGATAATTTCATACGTGGGTTACTCAAACTGAGATAAAAAGTAATAAGCGTGACGATCCGCAACAAACGATAAGATCCTCTTGCTGTCTACATGCGATCCGCCATCTCGAGTCCTCAGGCTCACTCACACGTACCTAAGCCAAATGCGAGTAAAATTCTGATTTTCAAACAAAGCTTTTTTGTTCTAGAAACTTGCTGCAAGATCGGTAAATATATTGGACAACTTCCCTCAAGGTGAATGCGGCAGATAACCCTCCAAACAATTCATGGGCCCTGTAGACCCTCAATTTTTTCACTCAACACTTGCATTTATCCTATGGGTGTCACACTACCCATCGTTCTCATATAGCATTGTTAGGGCCCTTTAGGCTTAGTCGATCTCCAAGCCTCAGGTGGGTTGGTATGTGGTCCTTTGAGTACATACGTAGTTCACTTCGGGGTGTCATCGGAGTGTCAGTTATTGGCATCGTGCCATAAGAAGCAAGTGGGGCCCCCCAAGGGTTTGGCTTAATCAGAGTTTATTAGAGTATGTCGGGTCGGAGCACTTGAGCTGTTTGATCCTTATCTCCCTCATCCGAACTCGGAATTGAGCGTCGTTTCTTTTTTTGGATTCCATACTCATTGAGAAAGTATCTAAAAAAATTTGAGAATTTTTAGTAACCGGATTGACCAGTTGGAAACCGGATCATCCAGCTCAATTGATTTCAATTGAGTTCATTCATAGAGCAAGTTAATTAGACACTAAGGCTTATTTTGTCATATCTCCCTCACCAGGCTCGGAATCAAAGTACCCGTTTTTTCATGGACTCCTTATATTCAAGAATATTCTCAAAATTTCAGATTCTTTTTCTTAATCTGGATCTACCAGTTGGGAAGCCCATCTGGCCAGGTGCATCGGGCTAGCTTGCGTAGGGAACTAATTTTGTGATTTTGGTGCCCAAATCCTATATGGATCGGGCCCATAAGCCCCAGATCAGTCTTAGGCATGGGTTGGATCCAGTTTTGGACCATGTTATGGGTTGCTTGCAACCCACCTTGGGTCCACTTGGATACTTGGTGGTTAAGCAAAGGAGTAAATGTGGCCAGCTATGGACCTTGGGAATAGAGGAGTGTTTATGGAGCTGGGGAAGTTCGAGACTGAAGGGGGGAGTTCCCGGGACTGAAGGTGTGCAAAATGGAGTGGGCTCAGAGAGAAAGGGAAAGAGAAATAGAAGAAAAAAACATGGAGAGGTTATCAAAAAGGGAAGGCAGGAGGAAGAGAGGAAAAGGGAGAAAATGAGGAAATGAGAGTTTATCACAAATCGGAGGCGTGGTCTCTTGTTTTGAAAAGGAGTTCAGACGGATTTGAAGGAGTGGATACCTGGTTTTGGAAGCGAAAAGAAAGAGGGAAAAGGGGGGAATAGCCGTGAAACTTACAGGTACGAGATTTATATGCTTCTCCCATTTCTTTTATGCTTTTCTTTGCCTTTGTTGTTTGCGGACTCGTGTTAGGACACTAGACATCGTTTGTTTTGGTTCTCAGTCATTCGGAGTCAGATTTGTAATCCGTTTGTTTTGTTGGATTTCTGACTCTTTAATGAAGGTTATGACAAATTTTGAGAGCCTCACTCAACCGGCTGAACTAGTTAGGAAACTAGATCAGCCAGTTCACTGAATTCAGTTTGCTAGAACAACAGTTTGGGTCTTTGGCGTTGTTTGTGTTAGTTCTCAGTCATTCGGAGTTGGTTTTCTACTTGATTTGTTTTTTTGGATTCTTGAATCTTTGAGGAAGGTTCTGAAAAATTTTGAGAGCCTCCAGCCCAGAGCTAAGCGGTTGGCTCGTCGGTCGATTCAATTCAGTTTGCTAGAACAGCAGTTTGGGTATTTGGCGTCGTTTATGTCGGTTCTCAGTCATTCGAAGTTGGTTTTCTACTTGATTTGTTTTGTTGGATTTATGACTTTTTGAGGAAGGTTCTGACAAATTTTGAGAGCCTCTCTCAATTGGCTGAACTGGTTGGGAAACCAGATCATCCGGTTCATTGAATTCAATTTGCTGAAACAACAGTTTGGGTCTTTGGTGCCGTTTGTGTCGGTTCTCAGTCATTCGGAGTTAGTTTTCAACTTGATTTGTTTTTTTTGGATTCCTGAATCTTAGGAAGGTTTGAAGATTTTGAGAGTCTCTCTCCAACCGGTTGGTAGTTGAAACCGGATCGCCAGTTCATTAGGTTCATTTTTCCGGAATGGAAGTTTGGGTACTTTCTTTTGTTTGTGTCGGTTCTTAGTCATTCGGTGTTGGAATTGTTGGTCGATACCCGCAGTAGGTGTTATGAATCCATGAGATTTATCACTCAAGCTACTCCTGCTTGTCGTAGCGTAACTCTTTGCGATATAGCGGCTCTAGGATCGAACCACGAGGATGGGTTCGTCTTACAAATGATTTGTATAATGATTCAAAATGGTGAGAGCTTTTGTTTGGATTTTGGATTTGTACAAAAGAGTTAGTTATTTAATCACTATGTTAAGCTGAAGGTAGTCGAAATAAAAATGTAAAAGAGTCCTTGAAGTTTTAGGCCCTGTTTGAGTATGATAGGGTTGTAAAGGTGTCTCGGGTTATTTCCTCGCATTAGGAGTAAAATGACCTATAGTCATTTCCAAAATCGGATCTTTGTTTAACCTAAAACTAAACCCTAATAATTTTCCTTTTTGATAGAAAGCATTTGTTAGCATTTATGGTTCCTCTCACAGTGAAATCTATCACCTTGACCCATCCTACAATGATTCGTAAAGGGCAACTAATGAATCTCGATGGATCCTAATAATAAGCATCCATTGAACCTAAAGATTGCAAGTGATCAATGAGGATGCATCTCAGAGTGAAAATATAGCCCTTAACCTACACTCCGGTGGCTCGTAAACTAGAAACTAATGGATATCAATGTATCTAAAGCTAGAATACACTAGACTAAAAAGCTTGCCAAGTATTGGCCAAAGAAAGTACATCAAAGAGCTTTAAACCTAGAGTTGTAAATTTGGGAACCAAAATGTCAAAACCTGCTGCGTGAAAAACAGGGGAACAAAATGCAAACCTTACTTCCCAAGCCTAGCAACCCTCTTCTTCAAGGTTTAGAGGCTTTAGCCAAACATCCTTTGAGTTGTCATCCTCAAAGGGTGTGTTTGGTTGCCTAGAAAGTGAGAGAAAGAGGAGAAGAGAACATGAAAGGCCAAAAGCGGGGCTCGTCTTGGAGAATGTAATTAAAGTTAGGTTATAAATTGTTCAAAAAGAAATGAAGCATATAGCCTTACCCACAAACAGGTGAAAATACCAATCTAACCTAAATAGTATAATTACGATGAGGGTAGAAATGAAATTAACAAAGCGGGGGTCGTTTGTACACAAAAACGGGAAGCCAGAGGAATTTCGCTCTGGTGAAATTTTAGCTCATGTAGAATTTCGCTATTGCAGCGAATTTTCGCTATGTAGCGAAATTTTGCTATTCAGCATTGTTCATCCTCATGTTCATCACTATTCACGGCTATTGTTCATCCTGCACTATTCATCTTATTCATGCTATTTTTGCTTTCTTTTCCTTTTTCTGATATTCTTTTCTTCTGATTTTTGATTTGTAATGCTGAGTTCGACCAGAATTCTTCATGCTTGGAATGACTCGACAAACTTGGCATTAAAAGCTTGCAAAAGCTACAAAATTAGCCACAAAATATGATCATTAGTACAATAGGAACCCGAACATATCAATTGGGTTAATTATAACAATTAGCACACAAAAAGCGCTCAAAACCTATTAAAAATAGGGTTCAAAATAGCACTTTTTGGGCACTAATCAATTGTACACCGTTTTTTTTTTTTTTTGGTTTCCTTGCTCTACTAAAGAATGTTTGAAAAATTTTAGAATTGTTCTCAATAGGATCGGCGGTTGAAATTTGGATCAACTAGTTTTTCGGGTTTGTAAGGGTCATCCGATTTGGGTTGAGTGAAGCCGTGACCTTTAATGGAATCCGACCTATTCGCTCGGATTAGTGTAGGCCTATGTTTAGGGTCTGAAATGGGGTTTAGTTCAGGTTAATGTGGTTCAATTTTGGATTATAAGAATCGGCGGGAACTATCTGGTCAAGGGTGATTAGTTAAGCACCAATAATCCCCAGTGTTTTGTTGAGCAGTTCTTGGGGATGAATATAGATATGGTTGCATAAGAGTGGTAGCATCATTCAGTGGTTGAGGATGCCATGTATGGATTTCTCAGGGCTTCCTTTGCTTTTGATATCTAATTTTGAGAGTGTGTATGCTCAAAATGTGCGACTAACTTTCCCTTGCAGTGCTTGGCTAGGGACCACAGGTACGCACCATTTGTCCTTTTGGTTGAGTGTTTTTAAGCATGCTAGATACCAATTAGGTTGGTCTAATCCAAGTTGTATGTTTAGCCTAGGAGACTTTCTGATCTATGACCCATATGCTCCCACATACCCAATTCACTAGTAGAGACTGAGTTCCGGGCCTAGAGGGGTGCTACCTCATATGAGGTACCTTCTCGATAGGTAATCGATCCCAGGACAAAAATCTAGTTTTCACAGGACCGCTTTTCCATACTAGAATCATTGGGGTTTTGTTCTTGTAGTTTCCTTTATAAAATAACAACAAAAAGTAAGTGGCGACTCCAAAGAAAAATTGTTCCTCCTTGGGGACGAATTTTCTAAAATTCGAAAATCAACCCACATTATCTTTTCATTTAAAAGCAAGTGGCGCCGGCCCGTGGATCGGGTAGGGTCCACAAATTGGCGACTTCGCTGGGGATCGAACCCGTAATCTTTGTTTTCATAAGAGGATCAAGCTTGAACTTGAGTTGTGTATATTGGAGCACATGGTTCTCGATGGGGCTGTAGGCTACATAGATGTGATGATCATACACTTGATTGGTATTTGGCTTCGCATTTGTATGATTGTTGATGCTTGTGTGATTTCACTGTTGGATTATAGCATGTGCTAACACCATTTATTGATTGGTATCTAGCTATAACATTTGGGGATTAGGCTTAGAGGATTAGAATGTGTGTATATTTTGTGATAGGCACTCTTTGTGCATGATTGTTTCTTTGCATAGTTTGCTCCTTCCCTTGCATATTTGCTAAACACTTGTGTTTGTGGGACGCGTGTATCCCCTTACTTCGAATCCACTAGTCTTAGTGGCCATTCCTCATGGATTGCTTATGTTGTTTGAGTCATTCCCAAGCGCATCTACCTTCGACCAAGCTAGGGGTTGGAATGTAGTCTAACATAAATTTATATCGATGTAGAGACACTATGGAGATAAGCCCGGATGTCCGAGCAATGAAGACCTGTATAGCCTTGATCTAGATTTCATGGATAACTATGTGGCCAGTATGTCACTTTGATTGTTGATTAGGATCTTAGGTTGTGTATCCTTGTGGGTACGGTCATCTAACCTTTTAGGACTTGCCGTTTCTCTTTGTTAGCTTTTGAGCCACCTTACCCCAAAGGTATTACCATGTCAGAATCTCGCTCCTGCATGAGGATCCCACATATCGGATTAATTGTTGATGTCACATGTCGACTCATTCCCTTAGAGGATTTGTATGGGATTGCATTCTTTAGTTGATTTAGGATTGGTAGTCATAGGACTTATTACCCCCTTTCCTTTTGTAGGATTGTTGATTAAGAGCGACCTGGGTTCTCAAGCTTGGATGCGGATCGGAGGTAGACTTGTTAAATTCGAGATCCACGGTCGGTTAAATGGACATCAAATCATAGAGATATGGACCTCCAATGCGCCTCACTCTTGTCGACCAGTGGCTAAAATTACCGAATGCCATAGCATCTCGGGATCTTTATCATTAGAATTTGGGACAGAGGATTTATGGGCATCGGGCCAAATACATTCTGCCAATTTAGGGAGCACCCGCATGACTCCTAATGCACCTCTACCAGCCACGGACCCATTATACACTTGGGACTATATAGTTCCACACCCACCACCGCCCTGTTCAATCGACCCCACGTTTGAGACATTTTGCTCTTGCATGGTCGGTGAGACCACGCCACATTCTATTGTGGCCCCCGCACCAATTATTGATGACACTAAGGCCCATATCGATAGGATTGAGCAGAGGATCAGGTCTTTGCATGTTTCTGATGGAGTTATAGGTTGGGATGGATATGATGACCTTCCAGTGGCAGCCTTGCCAGTTGAGTTCCGCATCCCAGACATTGAGAGGTACATTGTGATAGGGTGCCAGCGTATTCACTAACAGTTGTACAACGCTGTTATGCGCGGGCATAGATTGGATGAGGAACACGGATGGATAATGCTTTTCCTCGCCATTTGGTGGTGCCGCTCAGTGTTGGTTTGCATCATTAGACCCTTCGAGGCGTAGGACATGGGCTGATTTAGGACAGGAGTTTATCAGACAGTATTCTTTTAATATTGTAGTGGACGTATCCCGGAGAGAGTTAGAGGCCCTCAGGCAGAGGCCAGATGAGTCGGTCACTTCATTCATCTCCCGCTGGAGAGAGAAGATTGCAGGATATAAGATAGACCACCAGTGGTCGGATCGGTATGATTGTGCCAAGTCTTGAGCCAGCTTTCTTGGGCATCTCGTGGGCTTCCACATACGGACTTTGGTTCATTGGTTTAGGGCCCCTCTATGGCATTGAGGGAGGCGCCATCTAGAGGATTATGGGACTCTTCCTTCGGACTCTAAGGGAAAGAAGCCGAGGTCGAGACCCGGACCATCGGATGTTGGTGCCATTGGCGTAATGAACCTTTGGTCCCCACGTCGCCGCCAGTTTCAAAGGTAGTTTCGGACCTCCTTACCGGATGATCTGGCGAGATCGGTCACAGGACACATTGCTCCTTTCAGGCAGTTTGGAGCTGCTTATCCTACATCGCCACCACGACGGGTTTATGCTACATAGGGCGCCCCTCGGAGGCCACGTGTGCGGTCTGTTCAGTGAGTATAGAGCAGCCTCCGTGGCCGACGGGCGGTTACACAGCTCGGGATGCCAGCAGGCATTTTTAGGGTGGTTGAAGGGGGTTTGATTGTTCCACTACCACCTAGACCACCACCCGCAGCCTACCCCACGGTTCGGGGTAGATCTTCCTTGTGCACATCATCGACGGGTCGCCCAATCTGAATAGTTGTGCGGCATTGCGAGCGCAGTGTGGGACTTGATTGATCGGGGTTTTAGTTGATTTAGGGCGCCACAGGTGACCTCTGAGACCGCTCCCCCTCACTTTGACACTAGAGGCACACATTACCTCCACCCCCGGGTGGTATACATTCGATTGAGTTTTTGGGAGATGAGATATTCATGATGGGATGGGATGGATAGGCTCCTCAACCAATCTGTTTGTATGCAGACTCAGGCTTTAGTGGATACACACATGGTCAATAGGTCTCCAGGCCATTTAGATTGATTCCAGATGATGTTCCTCGATAGACAATAGTATCGCTAGTATACTTGCAGCATGTTCCGACCACTGGCACCGCTTCGTATGTTCCGGAGGAGTATAGGCGATTACATAGAGATGTCCATGTATTATTACGAGGAGTGGAAGGGTAGCTCAGCCCCCACCTATTGATAGACCTTTTGTTGGCATTGATGCTAGAGATGAGATTTAAAGGGAGGATGATGAGATTTTGCGCCAGCTGCGCACCACTCAGGCCCGCATTTCCATTTGGAGCTTATTGGCCTCATCTAGCACACACATAAGGAAACGCGTTGATCGAGGCTCTCGGTCAGTTAAGAGTTGATCACGCTGCCACCCGAGTCGTTGATCCGCTACGACGGATAGGGCTACATGCCGCGGTGTTTTACGGCGATGATTTACCCTGAAGGGTCGGACCATGTTTGTCCTTTGTTCATGATGTTGCTTATTCGAGGTCATAGGGTGTCCGTCCTCTTCTTCGGACAGCGGCTCGCCCTTAACGCGTTTGTCCAGCTGATTCGCGCCATTGCTTTGGGATTTTCACCATCAGATTTTGGGCCATCCATACGAGGCCAAATCGAGCTTATGGCCCGGGACTCCGGAGAACGATTATGGGTACTCTCACTACACATGTCATGATCGGTCGATCCTTATACTCCCATACTCTTTCGGGTTTTGAGGATCCAATCATCCTTTGCTGATTTTAGGCGACCTTGGATTCATGAGGCGGGTGCTGCCATCTTCACTTCATGAAGACTGAAGTTCATACGGCGCATTATCTGTCTGATCCAGACAAAGATGTTGTTACACTCTTTTGAGACCGGTCATTACAATCCAGTCACAATGAGGACGACTTGCACTTGACCGGGTTTGTTTTTGATGAGGTCCAAGTTTTCAGTTTAGAGGATGACAATAGAGACATGGTACCTATGTCTTTTGATCAGCACAACAGCACTTTGGTGCTTAGCATGATGAAAGGCATGTCCTATATGCCTGGCTTGGGATTGGGTCGGCACCAGCAAGGGCCGCGTGAGTTTGCTTTCACAATTGATCATGACATACCATATGGATTAGGTTACACCCCGCCCTTAGAGGATGATGAGCACGTAGGCGATCTTTGCGTCGAGATAGGGTGGAAACTCACTTGTCCAGGGTTTCCATTCGATTACCCCTTCGCCATTACACTTTTTCGGGTTAGTGACTATTTTACGAGAGGATCGAGCATGCACCCAGCGCGGAAGGTTGACCATGTTTCGAAGATGGCTGAAGTTGAGGCATTCTTGAGCCCAAGGCGGTGTGTTTGAGTTGTAAAGACCACCAGCCACCGAGGCTATAGTAGTTGCACCCCTATCACGGATGAGCCGGTGTGTTTCCATGTGCTCACGAGGATGTCACGACTGCCAGTCTCTACCTATGGTTGGGAGATGAGGTGATGGGTGTGATTTTGTGATACTTATGCCGGATGCAATGGACATGATAGGCGGCGGTATCCTCCGGCTCTGACCCAGCGTAGGCTCATTATGCTTTTGACATGTTTAGAGTTTCTATGATTAATACTGATAATGTGACACTTTATGGCCCAGCTTGCCTTGGCGCGATGGACATGATCGACAACGGCGCGTTACGGATGCTTCCTCACTTAGGCCACGATCCTCTTTGATGTGTTTAGGATTTCTAGCCACTTGGGTTTGATGGTGATGGACTTGTTGCTCACGATATTACTCGCAATCTTTGTTTTGTTGAGGGCGTCCGACTCGTGGACCCACCTCTTTCTTTTGACACTATGTGGGTTTGTCACCGCTTTGATGAACATTCGATAGTAATAATGACATGAGTATTTTTGAGTATTTGCTTGTGTCACAGCATTTTCCTTTGATTGCATCACCAGTACCCATAGCACATGTATGCGATGTTGATGATGTGGGAGACACAAATGACCCACTGGGTGGTAAGTTAGAGTCTAATTACGATACGGGAGACGGGAAAGTTACACGTTTACGGTAACCGCAGGTTGATAGATTTTGGTGTGCCAGGATCAGCCCGAGAGGAGATTAGGATGGCTCTTCCTTATCTCTGGTGAAGAAGTGGATTGATTAACCTGCAGGTCATGCTTGGATGTATTTGCATGGTCGTATGAGGGACATGCCAGGCCTTGGCCTATAGTTCAACATCCTGCGTTTGCCCACGTGCTAAGCGGTTAAGCGAAATTGAGGAGACTACACCCTCAATAGAGTTTGTAGGTTAAGGAGGAGATTCGGAAGCAACTCGGTGTTGGCTTCCTATCAGTAGTTGAGTATCCTAAGTGGTTGGCTAATGTCATCCCTGTTCCCAAAAGGATGCTTAAGGGTTAGAGTTTGTGTTGGCTTTCGAGATTTGAATAAGGCTGACCCAGGATGATTTTCCCCTCCACACACATCGATATGTTAGTTGTGACATTACGGGGCACCTATGTTTTCCTTCATGGATGGGTTTTCCGGGTATAATAAGATTTTGATGGCTCTAGAGGATATGGAGAAGACTTCTTTCATCACTAAGTGGGGTACTTACTGCTATCGGGTCATGCCATTTGGGTTGAAGAATGCAGGAGCCACTTATCAGAGAGATGCTATTACTTTATTCCATGATATGATGCATAGAGATGTTGAGGTCTATGTGGATGACATGATAGTGAAGTCCCGAGACAGGGCAGATCACTTAGTAGCATTACAAAGATTCTTTGAGAGGATCCGACAGTTTAGATTGAGATTGAATCCCAAGAAGTGCACCTTTAGGGTAACTTCTGGGAAATTGCTAGGTCACATTGTTAGTGAGCACGGTATAGAGGTTGATCCAGAGAAGATCAAGGCCATACTTGACATGCCCGCTCTGAGGAATGAGAAAGAGATAAGAGGCTTTTTAGGCAGACTACGATACATTCATTGCTAGACTAACAGACATATGCGAGCCTATCTTTCGTCTTTTGAGGAAGAACCAACCTACGGTTTAGAATAATGATTGTCAATGTGCTTTTGAGAAGATTAAGGAATGTTTACTTTCTCCCCTAGTTTTAGTGCCTCCCACACCGGGGCGGCCCCTGCTTCTATATTTGTCAGTTTTGGACATAGCTTTAGGATGCATGTTAGCTTAGCTCGATGATTCAGGAAAGGAGCGAGCCATTTATTATCTGAGTAAGAGGATGCTGGAATACGAGTGCAAATACATTATGATTGAGCGCCTCTGTTTAGCGTTGATTTGGGCTACCAGGAGACTTAGGCACTATGTGACAGAGTATTCCATACTTTTAGTCTCTCGATTGGATCCGTGGATATTTGTTCGACCGACCTGTTACGTAGTAGGCTCGTAGAGATGGTTGGTTCTATTGACGAGTTTTATATTCGATATATGACACATAATCATTAAAGGGAAGCATTGAGCTGCGGATCATTTGGCTTCTTTGCTAGTATGGAGTAATGAGACCAATTGATGATGATTTCCGCATTAGGCAATTTGTTTTGATGACCCACGACTATTCTGAGGATGTGGTTGTACTTAGATGGTCTTGCTTGATTAGGCGGGGTTTGGTATTGGTATCTTATTGATATCAGCACAAGGTGATCACATTCCCAGATTAGTTCGATTAGTATTTTCTGATCATCACCGGTTGACAAATAATATACTTGAGTATGAGGCTTGCATTACAGGCCTAGAGACCGCGCTGGATCTTGGCATTAAACGATTCTGGAATCCATGGGGATTTCAACGGTTATCTGGCGGACCAGAGGTATCACGGAGGATGAGATGAGAAAATGACCCTACCATGCTTACTTAGACCTACGGTTGCTAGTTTGTGAGTTGAGATATTTACACTGGCCCAGAGAATGTTGCTGATGCGTTGGGCACCTGTAGTGGTTGAGATTCTTGCGGGAGTGATTGTCGACCCTGCGATTAAGACCCGAGGTTCACATCTCGCTTGCATTTGTTTAATTGGAGACTGAGAATCAGGATGAGCTACCATGGTATCATGATATTTATCGGTTTACATCATGTGGTAGTTACCACAAAACTGACCATCCAAGGATAAGGCGTGAGACGAGTTGGCCACAGTTTGTTATTTGTGGGGATGCCCGTTATAGGAGATCACCTGATGGCCTATTATTATTATGTATGGACCGCGCCTCTTCAAATCGAGTGATGAGAGAGGTTCATGCCAGAGTCTGTGGCCCACACATGGGAGGCCACATGCTGGGCAGAAGATCAAGGAGGATCAAGTTACTTCGCTGACTATGGAGATAGATACGCGGGTTTGTACAGAGATGTTCGGAGTGTCAGATGCACAGAGACTTGATACACGTGCCACCTTCTGAGTTGCATGCACTTTAACATCCCCGCCGGCTCGCATGAGGTATTGACATTATCAGAAGATCTCACCCAAGTCTTCAGCGCTATACATCCCGTGGCTATTGATTATTCACTAAGTGGGTGGAAGCTTACTTTTATGTCGATCGACAATGCACAGAGTGGCCAAATTCATTAGATCACATTAATATTCACCGATATGGGGTTCCTCATGAGTCGATCTCGCATAGAGGAGCGCATTTCGGGAGGCTAAGGCTACACCGTCCAATAGTACGGTGATTCAAGATCATCAATCATCTCGGTATATGCCACATACCAATTCGGGCAATGAGGCCGCAAATAAGAATATCAAGAGGATTTTGAGAAAAAGATGGTTGAGACTTCTAGGGATTGGTCAGAGAATCTCCCTTTCGCATTATGGGCTTATCGTACATCTTTCGCAGACTAACCTGGGGCCACCTACTGTATACGGTACTGAGGCAAGGCCGCTTGGTCGAATCAGATGGGATCCTTGAAAGTAGCATTAGTATTAGATATCCGAGACCGAGGACTGGATCCGTTTATGATCGCCCCAAATTTTCGATGAGAGGAGATCAAGGCAGCAGATCATGTTCAGTTTACCGAGGAAAATGACCCGTGCATTTAGAAAAAGGGTTAAGCCTAGGAAGTTTCAAAAGGCGACCTAGTCTTGAAGGTCCTCAGGGGATTGATCAACAACCCTAAAGGTAAGCTTAGACCGACCGAGCAGCCTTATGTCATCCCCGATTCGACTCGAGAGGGAGCACCGTCGATAGACTCGTGACGGAAATCCGGGTCACCTGAGCTACCAATGTGGATCGCCTAAGAGTTTTATGCGTGAGATCATGGTCGAAAGGCAGGGCCATCACTGAAAGTAGCCATATTCTATTGCACACCCATACATTGATATATCCAATTGCTAGCCTTTTGAGCCTCACGCGGTTTATTATGGCTTATTCTTTCATTCAACCTTGCATACTTTTGCTGACTCCTCGGGTCGGGGGCTTGCCCAAGGCGCTTTTTTATTTATTAATCGATCTCGCGAAAGCATTCATGGCATTGTGTCATTCTTCTTGTTCTTCTTGCATCATTGCCTGTTTCTTTTCTTCTCCAATTTGCATCTTCACACCGTCTGTCTTTGAGTCTAGTTTCAATCATCTCTATTCGTTTAACTTTTATCTCCTTTTGTGTGATGATGACGTGCTCTCATCCTGTAGCTACCAATCAAATTTGTCACACCCTCTCATCTCGCCTATAGATTTTGGATATGGGATTCTTAGGCCGAGGGGACCATTTTGGGATTGAGGTTCGAGGTCTCTTTCTGGGCTCGGATTGTGTTAGTATGGCATCTCGACCTACTGCGGTCTCGACGCAAAAAAAAAAAAAAACAAAAAAATTGTTTGTTTGGTATTCTTTAATATACTCGGGGTCATCAAAGGTCATTTGTGTCTTCGAGATTTATTATACTTCTAAAAGTCAGTGAGAACATCAGACGATCTTTCTCCATGGATCCGGGTAATACATCGGGAATGAGGTTTGATCGCCGCACTAGGTCCTCGGATCACACCGCATCACCACTCCCATCTTATAGTGACTTGCTTCGACTTGCGTTCCCGATGAGTTGTCTGGTCATTGTCACACATCGTCACATTCAGATCCCGCCTTGTTTCTTCCTTTTTTCGCTTTATCCATTCATCATTTTTCTTATATCCTTCAAATCTTCTTCTACTCTTATCGATCGTCAGTTCCGCTCTTAAGCCACGTGTCCTTGGTGCACTTCACTTGTCTTTTGACATTGTTCATTTGATGTTGGTTGAGTCACCTTACTCATGATTCTCATTCGACATCAAGCAGATAGTGGGCTTCTGATGTTGTTTATCGTATTTCGGGGCCTTTGTTTCTCATCATGTCATTCACCTTTCACCCCTGGCCTATATTACGGTTTGAGTCGTAAGACCGCCCTGAGACCATGAGATCTCGTGTTTGCTTCGAAGCATTTTATATGGACAGGTTCTGTATACTGATTGAGTAAAGGATGTCGATAGGTCCCTGTTCTTGGGGAGTATCGAGGGTCACATATTGCTTCTCCATTTAGTTTGCTTGCATCAGGTCCATGATCAGGTACAGATGATATAGAGAATTAGGACCATTGATAGCCCATTAGCTTGATGCTTTGACACATTCACACTGGGGCATACCCCCATCCTTTCATGTCGTACTGCCTCAGACGCATGTACACTGGCAGCCCATTTCGCATAGAGATATTTTGGCATCAAAGTTTGATTATGCTCCACATGCAGCCGGGTTTCTTCATACAACAGAGTGCTTCTCATGGGCTAGCTCAGCCGATTCACGATATTCAAGTTGACCCCAAGAGGTGCATCGCGCACCCATTTGTCAGTCGTGGTTCACTTGTTCGCACGATCGGGTCTTCGCCGTAAATTTATTTCGTAGTTTTTTTCATCGAGGCACTCGTGATATCAGATAAAAAACACTGTGGCATACCCTATATCAATTTTATGGAATAAAATGGATGATTTTTCATGAATGAAATGATTGTGATATTTTCAAATTTTCGACTTTGACCACATGTGCAAGCTATATGGGATTTTGACATGGCGTTGATACTTCCTAGACTCGGGGCATAACCCCTTTTCACCTCGTCACATTTGCGAGATTTGTCATACAGGGGCATACCCCTTTATTTATGTCTTGTTATTAAGTTCTTGGTTTCTCGCTTATCATTTGTGGCATTTTCTGTTGTCATACTAGGGCATTCCCCCTTCTTTTGTCATGATTGTGTTTGATTTTTGGCTTATTCGAGTCATTTGTCAAGTGCACTTTCTAGACGTCATACTAGGGCCTACCCTTCCCCGAGTCTATTACTACTTAGCCTTGGTTTCTGGGTCTCCCTCCAAAGATCTCGCCCCGGGATCCCACCTTTTCTGCATCAGCTCTGATCCCACTCTTCCTGCACTTTGCCCCGATCCCAATCTTCCCAGATTTTGCCCTGATCCCACATCTGCACTTGCTCTTAACTCCACCTTCCCAGACTCACCCTGATTTTACCCTTCCTGCACTCACCGATCCCACATTTCCTGTGACGCCCTGATCCCACATTTTTGGTACTCACCCAAATTTTACCTTTCGTACTCATCTAATCCTACCTTTCTCTCCCAGATCACCCTGATCCCACTTTTCAAGATCATCCTGGGATCCCACCTTTTCTATGATTTCAGTTCTGATCCCACCTTCCCAAGATCACCCTGATCCCACATTCGACACCACCGACCCCACCTTCCTGACTCAACTGATTTTACCTTCCCAGACTCGCCCTCCATCCCATATTTCATGTACTCACCCTGATCCCAATCTTTTCTCGCATCTCACCGGATCCCACCTTCCCAGACTCGCCAGATCCCACATTTCGCACTCGCCCCAGATCTCACCTTTCCAATACTCACCCAGACTGAATTCTCTGATTCACCTTTCTCAGATCGCCCTGATCCCATTTTCGCACTCCTCCCGCATCTCACATCTCCGACACTCCGCCCGTGATCCCATCTTTCCGTACTCTGGGTTCTGATCCCACCTTCCCAGAGATCGCCCGGATTCCACCTTCCCAAGACTTGCCCGGACTCCACCTTCCTAAGATTCGCCCGTATCCCACCTTCCTGACTCGCCTGATCCCACTTTTTCGCATTTGCCTCGGATCCCACCTTTCCCAGATCATCAATCCCACCTTTCGGCACTCGCCCTGATCCCACTTTTTCTGCGACTCGCCGCATCCCACCTTTCCTAAGATCGCCCTGATCCCACCTTCCATAGCTCGCTCTCAGATCCCACTTTTCCGACACTCGCAAGGATTCTACCTTTCTAAGACTCACTGATCCAACCTTCCTGCAGACTTTTGCCCGCACTTTCTGAGGTTGCCCTGGATTTCACCTTCCTGACGCCCTGATTTCATTATCTTTTCCGAAGATTTGCGCCCAGACTCACTATCTTCCTCGTCATCGCATTCGGTTTTCTTTAAGTCCTCAATAGAGCGACTTTGTTCCGGGCTAACCTCAGACAGGTATGAAACAAAATTGTCAACATCCGGGGTTTCACTAGAGTTCATTTCACTCTTACATCGCTTGCACTTCGGACCCACGATACACTCGTTCATTCACTCTACTGAAGAGGGGCATATTTGTGACCCTAAATTTTGTCACTCAACACTTGCATTTATCCTATGGGTGTCACACTACCCATCGTTCTCATATAGCACTGTTAAGGCCCTTTAGGCTTAGTCGGTCTCCAAGCCTCAGGTGGGTTGGTATGTGGTCCTTTGAGTGCATACATAGTTCACTTCGGGGTGTCATCGGATTGTCAGTTATTGGAATCGTGCCATAGGAAGCAAGTGGACCCCCCAAGGGTTTGGCTCAATCAGAGTTTATTAGAGTATGTCGAATTCGGAGCATTTGGGCTTATTTCGATCATATCTCCTCAATTCGAACTCCTAATTGAGCGCCGTTTCTTTTTTGATTACTTATCATCGAGAAGTATCTGAAAATTTGAGAATTTTTAGTAACCTGATCACCAGTCGAAACCGATCGCCCACCTAATTGATTTCAATTGAAGTTCATTACAAGAGCAGGTTCGAATTCAGAGCACTAAGGCTTGTTTTGGTCATATATTCCTCACCCGAACTCGGAATCAAGTACCATTTTTTTCATGGACTCCTTATTCTTCAAGGAATATTCTCTCAAAATTTCAGTTTTTTTCTCAATCTGACATTCTGTACTGGGAATCAGATGCCCTGCATCAGATAGCTTAAAAGGGGCACTAATTTTATGATTTTAATGCCCAATCCTATATGGATCTGGCCCAAGCCCCTGATCAGTCCTAGTCATGGGTTGGATCCAGTTTTGGACCATGTTATGGGTTGCTTGCAACCCACCTTGAGTCCACTTGATACTTGTGGTTAAGTAAAGGAGTAAATGCGGGCAAATATGGACCTGGGAATGGTGAGTGTTTATGAAGATGTGGAAGTTCGATCGAAGGGGGAGTTCCTGATCGAAGGTGCACAATGGAGTGGGCTCAGAGAGAAAGGGAGAGAGAAATAGAAGAAAAAAACATGGAGAGGTTATCAAAAAGGGAAGGGAGGAGGAAGAGAGGAAAAATGGAGAAAATGAGGAAATGAGAGTTTATCTAAATCCAGAGGGGCGTGGTCTCTCTTGTTTTGAAAAAGAGTTCAGACGGATTTGAAGGAGTGGATACCTGGTTTTGGAAGCGGAAAGAAAGAAGAAAAATGGGGGAATAGCCGTGAATCTTATAGGTACGAAATTTATATGCTTCTCCCATTTCTTGTATGCTTTTCTTCGCCTTTGTTGTTTGCGGACTCGTGTTAGGACACTAGGCACCGTCAGGTCGTTCACCATTCGAGCCTGATTTGTACTTCGTTTGTTTTTTTGGATTCCTGACTCTTTGAGGAAGCTTATGACAAATATTGAGAGCCTCTCTCAACCGGCTGAACTAGTTGGAAAACTGTGATCACCCGATTCATCAGATTCGGCCATAGAACAACGCTTTAGGTCTTTGGCGCCGTTTGTGCTCGCTTCCGCCATTCGGAGTTGGTTTTCTACTTGATTTGTTTTGTTGGATTCCTGACTCTTTGAGGAAGGTTTTGACAAATTTTGAGAGCCTCTCTCAACCGGTTGAACTGGTTGGGAAACCAGATCAGCCGGTTCACTAAATTCAGTTTGCTTCAACAAATCTGGCTTAGGTCTTCGCCGCTTGCGCCGGGCTTCCGCCATTCGGAGTTGGTTTTCTACTTGATTTTTTTGGATTCTGAATCTCAGAGAAGGCTTTGAAAATTTTTGAGAGTCTCTTCAACCTGGATGAATCAATGGTCCGGATCAGCTACCACTGGGTCTCGCTTCGTAATGGAAGTTCGGGGTACTTTGTTTCGCTTGTGCTCTGCTCTAGTCATCTGCCTGGCACTATACAATCGCTTTGTTTTTTTTTTTGGTCTTTATTTTGTAAGGAATGTTTTGAAAATTTTCAGACTGTTTCTGCAACCTGGACACTGGGCTGGGAACTGATCGCCTGCCGTGTGTGTTTTGTAAGGGTCATTCAATTTCGCTTTAATTAGCCCGTGACTCAGGAGTCTGGCCCATTCACTTAAGATCAGTGTAGGGCTATGTTTAGGGTCTGAAATGGGGTTTAGTTCAGGTTAATGTGGTTCAATTTTGGATTCTTAAGAATTAGGATCTATGCGAGTCCAAGGGTGATTAGTTAAGCACCAATAATCTAGTGTTTTGTTGAGCCCGTTTCTTTGGGATGAATAGATATACCGTACAAGAGTGGTAGCATCAATGAGTGGTTGAGATTCCATGCAGGGTTTCTCCTAGCTTCCTTTGCTTTTTTGATATCTAATTTTGAGAGATTATTGTATGCTCAAAATGCGCGACTAATCCTTTCCCTTGCGCAGCTGGCAGGACCACAAGCACGCCATTCGCCTCTTTCGTCGAAAGCGTTTTACATGCTAGATACCAATTAGGTTGATCTGATCCAAGTTGTATGTTTAGCCTAGGAGACTATCTGATATGTGACCTATATGCTCTCACATACCCAATTCACTAGTAGAGACCGAGTTCCGGGCCTAGAGGGGTGCTACCTCATATGAGGTACCTTCCCGATAGGTAATCTGATCCCTGGACCTAGAAATCTAGTTTTCGCATACCGCTTTTCCATCTTTAGTCAATAAGGGGCTTTTTTTGTTCTTACTTGGCTTTCTCCTTATAAAATAACTACAAAAAGTAACTCGCACTCCAAAGAAAAAAGCTGCCTCCTCGAGGACAAATTTCCTTCTTCTAAAATTCAAAATCAACCCACATTCTTTCATTTAAAATAGTCGCGCCGACCGTGGATGTGTGTGTAGTGGTCCACAAGCTCCTCCGACATGAATTGTTGGACAACCTCCCAACACAATTCTCCGGAAAATCTTATGTCGAAATTCCTTTGTTTTTCTTTCATGTCATGCACTCAACCTAATATTCTAGGGTGCCCCAGTGCATATGGAATGCATTATGCCAATTCCAAAATATTCATTCTAATATATTTTTCATGTATATGTATTAACATAAGTAAATTCACATAATTCATGTTATTCAAATTACAAATTAATAACACCAAAATTAGCTCATGGGCTAATTAACCAATCAAGCACCAATTTGAATCACTTAAAAACCTCACACAAAACTCACAAAATCACGTGAATGCTGAAACCCCTGGTCAAGACTGCTCACTCGCCACAATAACAGTGGATTTTCTCCACTAGGTTCAAATGTTTATAGACCGAAATCACAGCTAAGTCAAGTCTCAAAATATCCCTAACCATTCACATGACTCTTAGCCAAAGAATAACACAAGTAGGAGAAGACCCCTACCTCTTGGAGTTGGCCTGAATCCACAAACGTGCGCCCACGCGTATCTCTCTCCGCGTAGATCAACTTCTGGCTTCGCTCCGGCCAAGAATCGATTCATTCGAATCCAAGGAAATCTAGAGAGAAGACACTCTTTCTCTCTCTAGAATCTCAAAACCCAACTCACTGTCAATTTCCAGCCCTCTACTGCACGTTTTCTTCTTCAAATTAAAGAAGAAAACTATTCATCTTTGTCTTATTTAATTAAACTTTTCAAAATTCCATCCATGTACCTTTAAGTTTTGGATTTTGACACTTGGTTTAATCTAAGTCATTCATTTCCATCATCTCACTAATCATGCAACATGTGTCACATGGGTAAATGTAGTAGGTGACTTTTGTCACATCACATGTCTTTCATAGCTGCTTACTTGACCACACCCTGCGCCTCAAAACGTGAAATTCCGATTGTCTCAGAATTCGACGAAATTCAACGTGGTAGCTAGATTTCGCGAGACGATTCCAACGGTGAAATCCGTTTCGTCATCCGAGATCTAGAAAAATATCAGATTTTGACCGAAATGACCATTTACTCATTTTTCTAAAATTTGAATTTTCCCCGGCTTTACATTCTCCTCTTAAAAGAATTTCGCCCCGGAATTTTGGATAATCACTATGAATCACATGCATATGCAACGACACTATACCATGCATGTAAACTAGTCATTTAAGTATTAAACGACCAAACCACGACTCCTTCATCCCTAAACAAGAAGGGATAGGTGGCCCGCATCGTGTCCCGGTGGCTCCCACGCGACCCTCCACTCCACTCAAGTAAGCCGCCATAAAGACCCTCACTAGCCTCATGGTCTTCAAGGGCCGCAAAACCCGGGACCCCTATCCATAATGCACACTCGGTCCCTCCCTAAGGTCTCATCCGTGGCCAACCTCAATCTCTCCCCAATCCACTACATGAGCCGGATCTGTGAGTACCCCAAGAGCACGGAGACGTGAAATACCTCGCGACATCCGACTATGTCGGGCGGTAAAGCCAACCTAGCACGACGCGCCTACCCTCCTCGAGCATCTCAAGGGCCCACAAACGCCACGATAGCCTTCCCGCTCGCCGAATCCTGGACCACTCCTCTCTTAGGCATCACCTCTGTAAGAGGTGATCTCCAACCCCAAACTCTAAGGGTCGACGTCGTACATCCGTACAGTTTTCCGCCGCCTGGGCCGAGAAGACGCCGTCGCATCGCTTCACCTTCCCGAGGTGTCTCTAATCGCATCGTGACCGCTGATGGAGCTCTCTCCCACCTCTACCCAACATAACTGACTCGCATGGCCTCCTACAATGCCTCATATGGTGCCATCCGCATACTAGCCTCGATAACTGGCTGCTGTGTTTAAATTCCACTAAGGGCACTGAAGCCTTCCTGCCTACTCCCATGATCCAGACACGCCGCAGCATGTCCTCTAACACCCGATAGTCCTCTCCGACCGACCATCCGTCTGAGGTGGAAAGTTGTACCATGGTCACTATGTGCCCATAAACTGAAACTCTTCCAAAAGTGTGTCAGAACCTGGTCTTTATCCGACACTACGGATACTAGTACCCATGTAGCTCGGACGATCTCGAATATACAACCCAGAATCTCTAATGTGAAGGCCATCCGCACCCGCTAGAAAATGCCGGCTTCGTGAGCCGATCCACTATCACCCATACCCGCATCATGTCTCTCAAGGGCGCCCGTGGCAAGGGTCAGCAAATCCATTCGTGACGTGCTCCCACTTCCACTCCACCCACCCTAATGGCCGGCATTCTACCGCTTCTACTCAAATTCCTTAACCCGTTTGACACGTGAGACATCATCGAATAAAGTCCCTACGCAGTGCCCCTTCATCCCGCTCCACAGTACCGCGACGAAGATCCCCGTACATCTTCGCGGCCACCCGGATGCACAAAGAATCGAGCAAAGAAACTCCCCGAGAATCTCCTCTCTCCCAACCCAATAACCTGGGAACCACTCACCCGGTCCCTCATAATCGAAGACTACCCATCCGTGACTCCGCCCATCCCTCACAATTGCACTGACCCGTATCTCATCCCCGATGACACCCATCCCGTGTCCCGCCTCCCTGGACTCGACCACTCTACTCCTCACCGCAGACTCGTGTAGCTACTAAACTCCCCAACGTACCCTGAGCCTGCTCGTGGTATTGTAACTTAAAATGTCCCACAGTCTCGAGCATCCGCCACTCCCGGGAAGCAATACTAGCCAATGCTCCCAGTGACTTTCGATTTAGCGCATCAACCACCACATTTGCCTTACCAGGATGGTAATGCAAAGTGAAGTCATAATCCTATAGGAACTCCATCCATCTGTGTTGCCTCATGTTAAGGTCTCGCTACGTGAAAATATACTCTGACTTTTACGTGGGTCCGAGTACACCTCGAACTCGCCACCATAGCAAGCAGTGGCGCCTAAATCTTCGGGCGCGAAGACTACGCCGCCAACTCCATGTCGTGCGCTGGGTAATTTCGCTTCATGATTCTTCAAATGACGGAACCATAGGGTTACTACCCTCCCGATCGTGATCAAAACACATCCCAATCCGCCTCGAGGCATCATAATACATTAGGTACTTCGTCACTGCCTGGGGACAATCAAGATAGGAGCCGTAGGAAGCCTCCTTCAACTCTTGACGCCTCGCACACGGCCATCCTAATCAAACTCGACTCCTTCCGGTCAATCTCGCCATAGTGCCGGCGACCGAGAAATCCTCAATGAATCTCCCAGAGCACTCCAAACAATCCCAAGAAACTACGATCTCGAAGATCGACTTCGCTCCCAACTCATCACGACCTCGACCTTCGTGGTCTACTGGACAAGCCCGACAAGCACACCCGCGGTCCCAAAATCTCACCCCAAGAGTTTCAAAACTGCGATTTATCAACTCGGGCGATAAATTGATGATCTCTCAAAGAACTCCAACACAATCCTTAAATGATACTCATGCTCCCACTCTGACTAGGAGTAGATCAAAATGTCATCCATGAATACCACGATAGACTGATCCAAATAGGGTTGGAATACCCTATGCATGAGGTCCATGAATGCTGCTGGCGCATTCGTCAATCCAAAGGGCATCACTGTAAACTCAAAGTGCCCATAACGCGTCTAAACTGCCTTAGGATATCTGGCCTCCCTAACCTCACCGATGGTAACTAGTGCGAAGGTCTAACTTGGAGTAGACTCGCGCTCCTCTTAACTGATCAAAAAAGTCATCAATCCTCGGTAATGGGTACCGATTCTTGATCGTAACCCCGCTCAACTCGTCGGTGACCACGCACGGCTGGTTCATTCCTTCTTTCTTCGCAAATGTAAATGAGCGCCCATGGTGAAGTGCTCGATCTAATGAACCCCTTGTCCAGTAGCTCCTGTAGCTAGACTTTAAGTTCCTAGAACTTAACCGATGCCATCCTATGTGGAGTCATAAAGATGGGCGAAGTACCAGGGTGTAAATCGATATAGAAGTCTACAACCCTCAGCGGAGGCAATCCCGGTAGCTCATTCGAAAAAACGTCCTCATACTTTTAGACTACTCGAGGTAGATCTAAGTCCGGTCTCACCTTGTCCTCTAGGGTAAGGTTTGCTAGCTAACCCGCCAACTGTCCCTGACACCTGGACTCATACACCGTCTGAGGCAAAATATCATGCTTGTCCCCCTGAAACACAACACGAGCAATGCCCCGCGTAGCGGTAACCTCCTACGCCACACCATGACGACTCAAGCTTCGTCAACCATCCATCCCAAGGATGACGCCGAACTCCGACATGTCCATGACCTCAGTCCACCGTGAGAATCCTGCAGAGATCTCTAACTCGCAACCACGACATATCATCCCTATCCTCACCCTAACCCCTAAGGGAGAACTCACATACAAGGGCTCCTCTAAGGTCTCAACCTCTAAGCCCAACTCTATCACAACTGATGCAGCATCCCTAAGGTGTAAACACAGCCCCGAGACACTATTCACATATCAAAAAACATTTCATACACAATGTCCATGCATTCATAGGTAATGCAAGACAATAAGTTCATATATTAAATCATATTCAACAAAAGAAATTTTATTTTATTTTATTTCATTTTATTTTATTTTTAAATTTTTTTTATTTTAATTTATTTTATTTTTTGAAAACCTCGTGAACAATGCTCATGAACAAAGGTCCCAAACAAAGGATCTTAACAAAGCAGACCGAGTCAAACTAGTCGGGAAAAGTACGTTGCACC
Source organism: Tetrastigma voinierianum (assembly GCA_016808115.1). NCBI lineage: Eukaryota > Viridiplantae > Streptophyta > Magnoliopsida > Vitales > Vitaceae > Tetrastigma > Tetrastigma voinierianum. The sequence goes on along the minus strand of JAEQBH010005338.1, from coordinate 89,050 downwards.
CACCTCAGCTCGTGTCGGGCACATCACCACATGCATTGCGCCAGCCGCGCTGACAGCCGCTACTGGCGCTGCGGTCAGTGGTCGCGTCGCAGTCACATGCCCATCAGATCGTACGGTCGCCGCTAAGACAGCGCAAGTCACACCGTGCATCGTGTCGCAACGCTGCTGCCTCGCCTGGCCATGATACAATTTTTCAGACGCGACTGAGTCCTTCTCACGCATGCACCACAGTCGTGTTACCGCGCACAAAGGCCGTGGTTGCAGCGCCGTTATGCGCGCACGCCGTCACCGTATCGCGACCCAAAGGTCGCCCTAGCCACGATACAATTTTTGTATCGCGACACTCACCCCCAGCGGCTAGGCCCTCGCACGCGCGTGCCGCTCGCCCTACGCGCAGGCCGACTGTATCGCAGGCCTCCTGGCCGTGTCGTGGCCCCTGCAGCTGCGCCCAACTGCCCTGTGTCATGATACAATCCATTGTATCATGACTCAGATTGGAAAAATGGGCAGTAGCCCATTCCAACCAAGCTTCTTACAATTTTTTTTTTCACCCACATTTTTTCTTTATTTATTCACCTATTGGAAGACCAAAAAAAAAAGTATTTATTTATTTTTTTTCATTTTCCAGTAGAACAAAATAAATTCATTAAAAATTTATTTTATTTAAATTTTTTTTTCCTTTGTGCTATTCACCAAGCACTAATAATCTACACAACATACAAGACAATTCATACAAATACATGATCACACATCAATCATCAAAGTGCACAAGGAATGCGTGGATCTTAACTGTCCATCAAGTCCTAGGTAATCGTGATACCTAATCCTATTGATACTTCAAGCTCTATACTTAGTATCCGACATTGCTCTGCGATTTATAAATCCCAAGCCTCCGATACTCAAGCCGTGATTACCCCATTCCCGGGGGTCCCGTGACAACACGTCAACCCGCGGAATATTCGTGGATGTCGAATCCGACACCACTATAGAAAATCTAAAGAGTCTCCTTTGTACTGGGGCTCTACCCAAGATACAACCTGTCCTAAACCTTTACATCGACCTCACACCGGGTCCACAGGCTGATAAAAATGGAGTAAAATGGCCACTCAGCCCATACATCAATTCTCACAAAATATATCCCAACCAACTATATTACATGGTTCAAGAGTTAATAAATCACTCTTAATTCAAACATATATTAAGATTTACAATTTTAATACATGTTATACAAAATGAAAATTCCAAAGCTACAATCCGGCTTTCTTCTAAACGCGGCCTCTAGTGAGCGCCATCCCGTACACTTCAGACTCCGGGAATATGGTCCTCAGACAGCGAGCAATGCCCAGTAGAGATAATTTCCTATATGGGTTACTCCCCACCTAAGTGCACATGTCATGGCAAAACAATCACACTCAAGCAAATACATGATCCTACTTGAATGTCTACATGCCCAATCCCATGTCTCGAGTCCTCACCGACTCCCTCACACATGCCTAAGCCAAATGCGAGTAAAATTACATTTTTCAAAACAAAAGCTTTTTGTTCTAGAAAACTTGCTACCGAGATTTGGTAAATATATTGGACAACCCTCTGAGGTGAATCTATAGGATAACCCTCCAAAACAATTCAGGGCCCCTTCGACGTGAACTGTTGGACAACCTCCCAACACAATTCTTCGGAAAATCTTCCGTCGAAATTCCTTTCACAAACATTTTCGCTGCTTTCTTTTTCATGTCATGCACTCACACCAATATTCTAGGGTGCCCCAGTGCATATGTGTGGAATGCATTATGCCAATTTCAAAATATTCATTCTAATATATTTTCTGCGTATATATATTAACATAATTAAATTCATATAATTCATGTTATTCAAATTACAACAATAATACCAAATTAGATCATAAGGCCACTAACTAATCAAGTAATTCAATTTTGAATCACCCAAACCACACAAAATCACACAACAAAAATCACGTGAATGCTGAAACCTCGAGCCCAAGACTACATTTACTGCCGCCATAACAGGGATTTTCTCCACTGGTTCAAATGTTGAGACTCAAATCTCATCAAGTCATTCCCACATCTCACCATTCACATGGCTCTGGCAAAGAATAAATACAAGTAGGAGAAGACCTCAACTCTTGGAGTTTTCGGAACCCCATTAAAATCAGTGCCACACGAGTCTCTCCGCTGCAGATCGACTTTGAGCTTACCCGCCTTCTGAACCGACGTCCGAACGGTGGGAAATCTAGAGAGGAAGGCACTACTTCTCTCTAGAATCTCAAAACCCAACTCACTCGTCAATTTGTTATCTATTGCGGTATCGTTTTATTCTTCAAATTGAAGAAGAAAACTATTCATCTTTGTCTTATTTAATTAAACTTTTCAAATTTCCATCCATATCCCTTTAAGTTTTGGATTTTGACACTTGACTTAATCTAAGCCATTCATTTCCATCATCTCACTAATCATGCAACATGTACTGCATGGGTATATGCAGAGTAGACTTTTGTCATATCACATGTCTTCAATAGTCGTTTTTACTAAGACCCTACACTCATGCCTCAAAAACGTGAAAATTCGACCGGTTTCTAATTCGACGAATTTATCGGTAACTAGATTTCACGACAATTCCAATGGTGGAAATCCGTTTCGCCATTCGAGACATAGAAAATTTGGATTTCGAATTTAAAATTAATATTTTACCATTTTTTCAGAAAATTTGAATTTTCCTGGGTTTTACATGGCAAGTGAGGGACAAAATAGGAATAAAATAAAAAGAAAAAGAGATTTCTTCTCCATTTTCTGAACGCAGAGAGAAAATCAGATTCTAAAGAGAGTGCCCAACTTCTCTCTAGATTTCCCGGCAATCGGACCGTCGGTTTCCTGCGAGGCAAGAAGCAAAGTTGCTCCCCATGGAAAGAGCTACGCGTGGGCACCGGTTTTGTGGAGTTTCGACAAACTCCGAAAGGTAGGGGTTTTCTCCTACTTGATTTAATCTCTTGCTTCCTAAGAATGATTTCAATAGATGGAGGCCGTGAGACGTTCGACCGCCCCACCTGGGACTCCGCATACCGGGAAGCCGGCACATGTTTCGATGACACCTTACTCTGACCGCGCTTCAGTGGCTCAGGTTATATTTGTGTGTTAAATTGTGGTCGGAGGCCTGAAATGGCCATGGTTTTCTGGCCCACAAAGTGGACCGATGTTCAGGAGAGTGGCTGCCTACGGGACACCATCGTCGTTTTCTTGGGGACTGCTAAAACACTCTGCATTGTTAACTAAAATGTCTTATGTGTTGTATGCACTGCTTAAGACGAATACTTCGGAGTGTGGCAGGAAAGAAATCAAGTAACGCATGAAAATTTAGTGTGTTAACATGAGTGTTTGAATCTTATATAAAAATATAATCGTAAAGAGATCCATTGGAATTAAATTGATCATGATTGTACTCTTATGTGAGCTAAGTTTGATGTTATTGCTAAGAATTTAATAACATGATGTTGTGAGTTAATTTATGTTAGTATATTCATGATTTATATATTAACATGAATTGTTTGGAAATGGCATAATGCATTCCATATGCACCGGGGCACCCTAGAACGATAGGTGAGTGCAATAGATAACAAAGAAAATAAAAAAAGGAAAATGGTCGTGGAAAAGAAATTTCAATGGAAGATTTTCCTGAGAATTGGGGCTAGATTGTCCAACAATTCACGCCAAAGGATCCCATGAATTAGTTTTTAGAGAGTTATCCAACAAATTCGTTTCTGAGGGTTGTCCAATACATTTTGATCGAAACTCCTAGAGTATGTTTTCGAGGAACAAAAATATTTTGTTTCTCAAAACAAGGTTTTCTCACATTTGGCTTAGGCATGCATGAGGAGCCGTGAGGGCTCGAGAAGTGGGAAGGGTAAGCTCACATTCCCTATCTTATATCATAGACACTGCATAGACTCATGTATTTGCTTGAGTGTGTTTGGTTGCCATTACATGTGCACTTAGGCGGAGTATGTAGCGACTCTCGAGCCCTAGCCTTCGACCTCACATGGATCCAACCGAGCATGGGACGCCCCGACCGCTTGTTGACCAAATCCCTTTAGCAATTACTCATGATCCTAAGACTCGCTTAATTCTTTAGTTATCAGTCATTAAATTTTTGTTTTCAAAAGTGTCGGATCGAATTCCCAATTTTAACTCTACATGATCCAAACCAGAGTCTTAGCTTACTCTGACATTTTCAATTATCTTCTCAAAACATTTTGTTTGTGTTATTCCATTTTAGACTTTTAATTACGCAGAAGCATTTCATTTTGGACAAACCCATAACATTTACATTTAACAAAATGCATTTACAAAATAGAAGTTCAGAATTCAAATTGTTTTACAAAATATCAATGTTCGAAAGAAATGGAGGAATGCATACGCACTCCGAGCATACCCGCAATTCTTTCTCTATGACTCGAGCCTCGACTGGGGTCTTGCTTCACTGCCTATCACTTGGTACCTGCGCATTGATAAAACAATACGCTAAGCATTTTCATGCTTACTGGTTTTATACAATTCTCTATTCCATTTCAGTTCAGTATATATATATCATGCATTTATCAAAATAATGCCTTTATAATGTCTGTGTAATGTAAAAGATGCTTATGCAAATACATCTTTTTTATATCATTTTTCACTTTTCTTGGCCAGGATTTCACATATAGCTATAGAGTCAATATTCACGCATGTATCTACTGTGAATCCTATCCTGTTTGTCATTCAATAGCAATGTGGTTTCACATTCAATATTACCATATATAGAGTCGACATTCACGACAGATTCACTGGTGAACTCGCCTTGTTTGTCATTCAAAGAGTGGTTTCACATTCAATATTACCATCTCACATATGGCTATGGGAAACATGGTACCTAAGATCTTACCTGACCAAACAGATTCTCTTCGGGTTTTTTGCCTAAAATGCTGGATTTTGGCATTTTCACTCATTTTTCTTCCACAAATCTTCCAATTCTTCCCATATCAAAATCCACTACGGAATCTACTCCAAAACACCCAAAAGTGGTTTAGAATCAATGAAAACCCTTTTCTCAAGTTAGGCTCCTCATAATCCAAATCAAATAGGATGAAGTTAGGGTTTTGATTTATTACCTCAACCTCTTTCAAATCTCTTCTTGTATGCTGCTTCGGGTCTCTTAGGGAGCAAGGAATGGAAGGAAGCCAACCAAAACTGGACTTCTTGGAAACCCTAGCTCCTTCTCCCTTTTTCTCCTCTCTTCTTCTCCAAAAACAAGATGGCTCAAAAATGAGCTCCCAAATACCACTTTTGGTCTTTTAAAAAAAATCCCACTTAAGCGTAAGGCCATGTTTGGCCTTCCACCCTATTCTAAATTTTCATTTCCCCCTTTTCGGTCTTAAATCACTTATTCCTCATAAGGCCTTGTTTGGCCACCCAATAAATCCGATTTTCCATTTTAGTCTCCTATTATACTAATTTCTTGCCATTCATTTATCATAAATTCACTTAGACATTTATTCTTTATAACAACTGACCCTTAGGTCCTCATTTTACAAATTTTCACATTTTCCATTTTTCACCTGGGTTTATTTCCGGGTTCACTCAGTTTCTCATTTTTTTTTTTAACATATAATATTAAATCTATGCTCACACTTTCAATTTACATTTCATAATTTATCAATTTATCAATATTTTCCCGAAACCTTAAGTTTGGTTCAATTCATACCCTAATATATATAATAAAATTATTATAAAAATTCTAGGGTATTTTGGGACGTTACAACTCTCCCCACTTAAGAAAATTTCACCCCGAAATTTACCTTAGTTAAACAAATAAGGGATACTCGCTTCGCATCGTTTCTTCACTTTCCCATGGCTTATTCGCCATGTGGTTTCAACAACACTTCATGACTAGCGGAATCTTCTTGTTCCGCACCTCACTTCACGAGCCAAAATTCCTTACCGACTCTTCTTCATATGTCAAATCCGGTCTAAGCTCAATTGTCTCCGAAGAGACTACATGTGACAGGTCCGATCGGTACCTCCGTAGCATGGACACATGGAAAACATTATGGATCTTTTCCAATTCCGGAGGTAATGCCAAACGGTATGCCACTAGACCCACTTTTTCGATCACCTCATATGGGCCAATAAATCTAGGGCTCAACTTGCCCTTTTCCCGAATCTCATCACCTTCTTCCAAGGCGATACTTTCAAAAACACGTTTTCGCCGATCTCATAACGAATATCTTTTCTCTTCATGTCGGAATATGACTTCTGTCTGTCGGTGGCCACTTTCAATCTCTCTCTAATCATTTTCACTTTTTCCTCGTCTTTGTATCAAATCTGGGGCCAACCACTCTTTCTTTCACTTAATTCGTCCAACACAATCTGTTCTACATTTTCTTCCATATGAGCCTCTGAAGGCGCCATTCCAATACTTGATTGGAAACTATTGCCAGGTCACACCAACTAAAGCATGTCGATCCCAACTACCCTCATAGTCGACGCGACAACCTCCTTAACATATCTTCCGTAATCCGATCACTATCTCGATTGTCCATCCGTCTGGGCGGCGGAACGTCGCATCGAATTCGCCGAGTGCCCAAGGCCTCGCAATTTTCCCCAAAATTCGAAGTGAACCTCGGATCTCGCTTGAAATAATGGATATGTAATCGAACTATTTCGATATACACCGCTAGCTTGTCAAACTAATAGCCTGGTTTCATCGGTAGGAAGTGAGTCGGACTTAGTCAGACCCAATAACTACGACCCAACCGAGTCACAAAGCCCTCACAATGGTAACCCAACCACAAAAATCCATGGTTATTCGGTCCCATTTCCACTCCTAGATTCGAGAAATGTAATAATCTCAAGGAACTCGATACCTGGCTTTACTCTTGACACACTAAACACTCGTTACAAACTCGGATACGCCCCTTTTCATTCCTAATTACCCACGACATTTTCAATCTTGATACATCCTTTCTGGTGCTACCGGATGGATAGCAAAAGATCCACTATGTGCCCCATCAAGTATGGCTTCTTTAATTCATAATCACGTACACATATCTCCATCTTATAATACAAAGATCTATCTTCCTTACATCAAACTCGGTTTCCTACCTTCTTCTCCAATCAGTTTATCAGCACTTAAACTCCTTTCATCATTCTTCAGCTCTAGTACCGATTCAATAAATCTTGGCCCGCTTATCAATTCGCCACTGATTAAACACCGCTCGATAATGACAAATGGGGCATTCAACCGCTTTTGCACCGCCTTTCTACTCAAAGCATCGACCACTACATCGCTTTCCTAGGTGATAATCCAATCAGCCATAATCTTTATCATCCCATTCATCTACGTTTGTCTCAAGTTGTCTCAAGTATAGAGGGCAATACTTCGTTAAGACTCTTATGATCGGTGTAATGGCAAACACTTTTTCTCCATACAACAATGTTCCATATTTTCTGTCCAAATACAATTGCGGTCAATTCCATATCATGCGTGGGGTAGTTCTTTTCATGTGGCTTCAATTGTCTCAGTTATTAGGCTACCACTTTGCACCTCTGCATTAGAACGCATTCAAGTCCATTTAATGAAGCATCACTAAAGATCACATATTCCTTACTCGCAGGCCTACCGAGTAAGCACCTGAGCTTCCTGCAGAATGCTTTAAATTTCTTTCAAAACTCCTTGAAATTTTCACCCATTCAAACCCTTACATCTTTTTAGAGCACCTGGCCATCTAAGCCTAATCATAGAAAACCCCTTTAACAAACTTCCTCAGAGTAACCTCCGCAAATCCCAAGAAACTACGAATTTCGTAACATTCTCGTAGTTTCCATCGGGAGCCAACCACTTCTGTTTACTTTGGATCCACTCGTATTCCTTCTTTCGATACAATGTACCCAAGAAAGGACACTTCATTTAACCAAAACTCACACTTGCTCAGTTTCGCATACAAATCAAATAGGATGAAGTTAGGGTTTTGATTTATTACCTTGAACCTCTTCAAATCTCTTCTTGTATGTTGCTTGGTCTCTTAGGAGCAAGGAATGTAGGCTAAAAGCCAACCAAAACTTGATCCTTGAAACCCTAGCTCCTTCCCTTTTTCTCCCCTCCAAAAACAAGTACTTGCTCAAAATGAGTCATTAAAGACCACTTTACCTTAAAAAATCCTTGACTTAAGTATGGGCCATATTGGCCTTCCACCCTATTCTAAATTCTCATTTTCCCTTTTCGGTCTTAAACTCCTTATTCTCATAAGGCCTTGTTTGGCCACCCAATAAATCCAATTCTTCCATTTTAGTCTCCCTTATTATACACTTTGGCCATTCATTTATCATAAATTCACTCCTAGACATTTATTCATAACAACCGACCCTTAGGTCCTCATTTTACAAATTCATGATTTGCCATTTTTTCGCCTGGTTTATTTCCATGTTCACTGGCTTTCTATTTTTTTTAGTAATATAATATTAAATCATATGCCTCACACTTCAATTACACTGACATTTATTACTTATCATCTAATCCTATATTTGATGCTTACACTTGTTTTGAATATATGTTAAATATATAAATTCTAGGGTATTTTTGGAGCGTTACAGAGTAACCCATGTAGGATAATTCCACTACTAGGCATTACTCACCCTGTCGAGGGAAACATTATTTTCCCTGTGCACAGTGGACTGTTTCCAAGACGACGCCATTAGAGGTCAAGCAGAAGAAACGATACGTGGCTTTGATTGATTATTTTCTAAAACATGTATTATAATCCTAAATTTTAATATATGTTTGTATTAAGAGGATGTAATTAACTCTTGAATCAGAAATATAGTTTGTTAGATTGCAGTATTGATGGGCGGGCCCAGCGGCCATTTTTACTCATGTAATGGTCCCCATGATATGTGAGACACACACAAGCTCAGCTGCCGACCAAGCGTCAACGGACCGGGATTCTGGGTGTCACATGTTTTCATTGATGGTATCCTGCCATGAACATGATATGTTACTAGTAACAAGCCCATTATTATCAATTTAACATTAAGTAATATAGAATTGATCTATATTCGAAGAGTTATATTTTTCCTCTTCCTAACCAAGCCATTTTGTCGAGGAGTGAAAAGTAAAAATTTTATGAATAATTACCTGCTTTTCACAAAGGAATCAAACTCATTTGAAAAAATATTCTCACCACTTCATTTGGTTTGTGAACCATTTTCATTATCTTTTCCTTGATTCTCAATCTCGCCATGAAAAGTTTAAACTTTTCGAATGTTTCATCTTTCAATTTTAGTAAGTACACATAAAATCTAGAACTACTCAACAATAAAGGTGGATGAAGCATCTTTTCCTCCTCGAGTCAAAATGCACATTATATTTCCACAAATATTAGAATGTATCAAGTCTAATATTTGTGTATTTTTTCGCATTTTGGGGAAAAGGTTTCTTAATCATCTTTACGTGAATACATATTTTGCATTTTTCATGACTATCATTTTTACAAGAAATTAAATCATGTTTGGACATATATTTCAAGGATCTAAAATTTAAATGTGCCAAACGAGCATGCCAAATATCAAAAGAGTCAATGATATAAGCAGAATTCACCACTCTATTAATATTAAGACTGAGTTTGAACATTTCATTACATGAGTACCATTTTCCAACAAAGATTCCACTTTTGGTCATAATACAATTTTCTAATTCAAGTACAGCTTTCAAACCATTCATACACAGCAAACTAACAAATACAAAATTCTTTCTAATTTCATGAACATGAAAAACATTCTTTAAGAGCAATTTCTTTCTAGGTGTAAATTGAAGTTCAATATTTCATTTTCCAATAACCTTAGTAGCTTGATGGTTTCCCATTAGCACAAACTTACCATCATTTTGTTCCGCATATGAAGGGAACAATGTTTTATCATTGCAAACATGCATGATAGCGCCAAGCCACCAATTAGAGAATTTAGTTGCAACTAGCATATTCAATTATGTGACCATGCCAATTTGCATTTCAGAAACCATAGCACATATTTTTCAACTTGATTTTCAACCATATTGGCTTTGTTTTCTAGGGATTATTAAACTGTTCCTATCCTCTTCTTTCCTTGTATTTGTAGTCAATTCGCTCTGCGGGCCTTTCTTTCCACGTAAGAAGCAAGTTCCAAGAAACTTGTTTTGGCCTCTTAGATTTCTTTAAACTTCAGAATTTTACTTTGAAGTTTTTATGAAATTTACTTGCTTCAACAACATTAACTTTGGAAGACTCATGATAATTATTCTTTGTGGCACGAGACCTTGTCTCTTCTTCTATTCTCAAATTTTTATGCAATTCTTCCAGAGTTATGTCATCTTTTGTATGAAGGAGTTTCTTTTTGTAACCATTCCAACTTTGGTGCGTAATTTAGCAATAATAGCCCCTACTTGAAATGATTCAGAAATCTCAACTTTTAGTTCACGAAGTTTCATGACCAATACTTCAACTCATGAATTTGATCCAAAACAGACTTGGTATCAATCATAGTGAACTCTACATATTTTAGAATCAGAAATTTATATGTACATTCCTTCTCAATTTTTTATTTGTATTAGAGTGCATTCTAGATTTCTTTTGGAGACTGTATTGAATTGTTCAAAATATGTCATTGACACATTACTTCATCGTCTTGCCTCTTTTTCCTTTCTCTCGTCTTCGCTGCTTCGTAATCATCATCCCACTCGTCATGAATCGGAGGAAGATTCTTGATCTAGACGATGCAATCTTCTAATAATGAGAAGGGAAAACAATTTTCCTTTCCAGTGAGTGAAATTTGTTCTATCAAAGCAATCGAGTTTCACTCCAGGACTAAAGAACGAAACCATAGTTTCTGCTCAATCAAATAAAACCTTAAGATCAAGTAAGAGAAGAAAGAAAGAGAAGAAGTTGGTAGTTTTGGGTTTGAGGCATAAGGAATACTTTCCTTATGGTTTTATTTGCCCCCACTATGAGTAGTTTGCTAACAGGTACTTTTGGCAAATTACCTCCAAGATACAACAAACCGAATGAATTCAATAAGTAGAAATCTTATTAAATTACAGAACAAAAAATTGAAAATCGATATCTAGATTTGAAGAATTTATAGCCAATATATGTCTGTGAAGAGTTGCAACTTTTTCTTAAGAGGTGTTTTTTATTCAAATATATATATATATATATATATATATATATATATATATAAGAGTATATATATATATATATATATATATATATATATATATATATATATATATATATATATCTTTCTTGAAGAGTTGCAAACCCTTTTTAAGAGGTGTCTCTTCATTCAAATATGTATATTTCTTCTTGAAGAGTCAGGTTGATACCTCTTCTAAAAGGTGTCTCTTCATTCAAACAGGAGTTTAAATTGACAAACAAATTAATATGATCGTTGGATCGTATTTGATCATATTAATGGTCTTTCCAAGGAATTTATTACAATCTCTTCAACAAACTATATAGAGAATATAAACTCAAATATCATATGATTATTAATTATTAATTATTTAATAAATGGTATAACCATATCTAGTTGTTCACATGCAGGACATCTAAGGAGATATCGAGTTGTCCACATGTCTAACTCCAAATGGTGTAATCGCTCAAAACTTTAAAAAGATTGATATTTAGGAAGGGAGGGTTCCTCAAGTTCAAGTCCCTAATGTAGAATAAAGTGTACTACATTATAACAAAGTGCTTGGTTGTAAAAAAAACCATATATATATATATATATATATATATATATATATATATATATATATATGTATATGACACATTTTAATAAAAACATTTTCTATTAAATGTTATAAAACAATTTTTCCGTAACTTTTAGAGAATCTTTTTGATATAAAAAGCTACGAAAAAAAGTAATGGGCAAAATTCTTAAACATTTTTAAAACCTCTTGTGGAAATAAGATACCCTCAAGGTACTCCAACATATCATTCCCACTTTCTCTTATAGATTATTTTTAGTGTTTTTGTTTTAAATAAAAATGTATATAAATTATTTTATTCTAAAAACATCATCCCGTGGTTGGAGATAAGAGCAACTCCAATGGGAGTTGCCAAAAATAGGGTGTCAAATGCCATTTTATAACCCTAAATTGTTGAGCTAAAACCTAGCGAACAAGAGCTACTTCTCTGAACGGTAGGTACTTCAAATAGGACAATTTTAATAATTCAATGTTTTTTATTAAAAAATATAATTAAATTTGCCAAATATAAGATGAAATTTAGACGTTGAGATGAACAATAGCCACCAACCACTATTTTGCAACCTCTCAATTCTCTCTCCAAAGTTGCTAAATATGCCACCCCAAAACCCTGGATGACATTTTGCCACTTCTGATGCCACCTCCATTGGAACTTGATTTTTTGTCGTTGAGGTATCATTTTAACTATATGGGGATGACACCCTCACGCAACTCCATTGTTGCTCTAAGTTTCTCCTCGTTTCTTTTAGCAAAGAGATAAGTTTTCTTAGCATTTATATCATGTTAAATCAGAGCATAAATATAAATCCCAAAATCCTCCTTATACTAATTGAATATTATATTAATGATTTAAAAAAAAAAACTTATTATACTCCAACCAGATTTTTAAGGTTATTTTTCCTTTTATTAGTGTGGGTGCATGCATGATAAGTCAATATTAGGTTCTTTATGATTATGAAAAGTTTTTTTATTATTATTATTTTTTTTTATATTTATTCATTTTACATTAAATCGTTTTAATGCTTTGTTCTTATAATGACTCGAACTTAAACGTCACGTACACACATCCCCTTGTTTATCGCTTGAGTCATGTGTCCAGATCGACTACTATTCGCCCCATAAAACCCACCACAATATATTATAAGTAGTTACACATGCTGATTTATTCGATTCAATTTTAATATAAAAATGTAATAGATAATGATCGATTTTAATTATAAACCAAATCGATAATTTGAAACATAAAACCGACATAAAATCAATTTGATTCTGCTTATAAATAATAACCGATTAAAATAATTTAAATATGTTGCACCTGGCTTAAAAATCGAATAAAAATTAAAATTATAATCTACTATTTTTAAAATTAATATTAAAAATATAAAATAAAACTCATATATTTAATATTATCCAAAAAAAATCCATAATTTTCTCCAAATTTTTATTAATAAATTTAAAAATAATATTATCAAAATAATTATCTATAAATTTAAAATTAAAATTAAATGAATTAATTTTATTCTTAAGTAAATAATTTTATAGAATATAAAAAAGATAAATATAACTAAAAAGTGTATTGAAGAAAATTATTTTGATAATTTATCAATAGTCATTTTGTAGGATAACGTTTGAGAGTTCCCAAAAAAAAAGAATAAATTTCTGGGTGACATTATCGACCCGCTTTTGTTTTTTTTTTTGTATATATTTTTTGAAATTAAAACAGCATTTATTAAAAACCATATCTGTTAAAATTTTAAAATCGAATTTAAAACAATAAATTAAAATATTTCAAAATTGGGTTGGCCCGGTTTAGTTTGATTAATTTTTTTTGTTTAATCGATTTTATGCACACCCCTAATTGTAGTATTCTTTCTACTTTGATATAAGGATTATGGTATTCTTTCTTTTTTTTGTTACAAAGTAATAAATAAAGAAAAATATTAAGAAAAAATTATTTTTGTATATGCAATTATCATACTAAAATGTGTAAAAAATCAAATATAATTAAAATTATTCAAAACTTTTTATATTTTAATTATTTTTAATTTTTACATTGAATAAATTTAAAAAATAGAGGATAATAAATCAAAATTCATTTATAGTATTCTTTTCACTTTGATTACATCGTTGTAGTAATTTTTTTTTTTGTTTTATAAAAAGTAGTAAAAATAAAGAAAATATTAAGAAAAACTATTTTTAATGTAATTTTGTGTAAAAAAATCAAATATAATTAAAATTAGTAAAAACTTTTAAATTTTTTAATGTATTTTAATTTTACATTGAAGAATTGAAAATCTAGATATAATAAATCAAAATCATTTATCAACTTTAATTTTTGTTTAAAATTTTATCACTTTTTTCTTATTTTCTACGTATTATCTCTAATGTTTTTAAAATCAAACATAAGCTTGAATATTTATGGCAAGAAAGCCAAGTTGACCTGACCCTAGCATTGAATAAAGCAAGCCTCGTAAAGATTCAAGGATTTGACGGATTTTCGAATTTTTATCATAAATATTTATATTTTGAATGGAATTCACCTATACGATTTTCGACATGGATGAATTTATTTTAGTATTTATATATCAGAAGACCCGAAAAATTCCAATTTCGAAAAATGACAAATTCACTTAAGTATAAATTGTAATTTAAAAACCAAATTTATTCTTCCGATCTCTGACACCAAAACGACGTGGAACTGTTGGAATCGTTTCACGAAATCTAGCTAGCACGCCAATATCGTCAAATTTCCGAGATACCGAGCGACACGTTGGTGCAGAATATTTCTGTGTGTCAGAAAACGATATTCATGTAATAAAGTCACATATAATACGCACCATGCCAAGGCAAAAATGAGAGTAACCGCGTCTCACTGCGCCGGCATAAATGCAAAATGTCAAAATCGTTTAGGGACAAATGGTTATTCGGAATTCTAATCAATGATAAGAACATTGTAATAGTGCCATCTTTCTTGCTTTAAACTAAAGAGAAAACGGAAACAGGGGAGGGACTTAAAAAGGATGGAATTTGAGTTCTAGTGAGAAAGAGTCACTTCTTAAAATATCTACATCCGACCGTCGAATTCTTCGGGACAAGAATAAAAGTTGAGTTTTACGCGAGAAAGCCTACGCGTGGCTTCGGTTTTAGGAGTTTCACAAACTCCTAGAGGTAGGGATTTTCCGACTTCAATGCTCTTACACTTTGTTTAAGTGCTATACGATGTTTCGTTGGTATGAGGCCTGACCCAGCATGATCGGGTCCTAAACACTGGGACCAATTGCTTGAATTTATGGAACCCAAATTTGTGTCTGTGGTTACGGGCTGTTTGCGGCTATTTGCAGTACTTATGCCATAAATTATGTGTTGGTTTGTATATGGCCTGAATGGCCGTGAATCCCTGGTTCACTAAGTGAATCGAAGGATCGCGATCACGGAATAGTAACCGAGGGCTCTACCTATTCCCCGAATAGTGTTCACAAAATAATTTTTGTGAAATAATGTCGGCTGAGTAATCTAAACGAGGTTGCTCGTATTTGGATCATTAGCCCATGTGAGCTAATTTTTGATGTAATTACGGTGAAATTACATGACATGTCAGGGTGATTTAAATTATGTGAATATAGCAATGACACATAGTATCGCGTGTGTTATGTAATCAAAACTAATCACATCACGACCCATGCATCGGGGGCACCCTGTATCACAGAGTGAGTAATAAGGTAATCTTGAGAAATCTGCCTGAGGGACTATCCAAAAAATAATGAATATATCTGGTGGGTGGTCCAAACAAAAATATCAACTCGGCCTTTAGCGCTTCAATTGATATACATCGGAGGGTAGTCCACACATGATGAATGATCAACGCCAGACGCCCAATTGATATATACATCTGGAGGGTTGTCCACAAACAAATAAACATAATAATTTCATACGAGGCTTAGAAGTAAGTAGGAGTCAAGAGACTCTAAAAGAGTTATTAAGTTAGACATCTGCGTGGATCATGTAGTCGTTTGAATGTGTGTTTACTTGGAACATTGTATATGCACTTAGTGGAGAGTAGCCTACTTTAGGGTGATTCCACTACCAGCATTAGCTCACCTGTCGAGGGATACTATTTTACGTGTACAGGAGCTATGCAGGAGATGGTTCACTATAGAGGTCGTTTAGGAAGAAAGTTTTAATGTGGCTTTGATATTTTCAGTGTATTAATGTTTTTCATTTTAATATATGTGTCAGAGAAGAGTAGGATTATTAACTCTGTAACTATGATATATAGTTGGGATGTTTTATGAGTATTGTTTATGGCCCAAGTGGCTCGTTTTAACAGTGTGGGAGGTGGATTATACTGATAGTCGGGATATAGTTAGAGTATAATGCCTGTACCAAGATGTCATTTTTAATTTTTAAAATTGCACAATATGAGACCTCGTGTGGTCATTGTGCATATTTGGGACAAAAGGCATTTGGGAGCCCCCGTGACAGCTGAGACTCGCCACTCAGAGGTGCCTGCAACCCGACATCCACTAGTATTCCGCGGTCGACGGTAGTCAACGAACCCCTGGTTTTGAGCGCCACAGCCTTGGTATCGCAGGCTAAACACTAACACCAGGAGCCACAGTATCCATCACCACTTGAGTGGTTTGATGCAGAGTATAGGCATATGGAAACCTAGAGATTGAGGATCATTTAGGCTATAAACTAGTAAGAACATCACCACTTTGGTGGTTTACTCATTTAGCATGAGATTGCTCTAGGAAATCACGGAATAGAACACGTATAATGGTGTTTTCTATGATTGTGTAGTTACAGAGATGTATGCTATGTGAATGTTTGATGAATGGGTGCGAGTAACATGGTTATTATGTGTTGTGATTGTTTCCAGAAGCTAGTACTTACACACAGGAAAAACAAGTGATGTGTTAGAAATTTTTAGAAGTTTTTACAAAGGTGTAAAACCTGAACAAAGAGGGAGAAATAAAACAACTAATAAATTTATTTGAGTTGTTGGATAATGAAATCAACTTAATAAATTTGAGGTTGAACACTAGGTTAGTGTTATATAAGGAGGCTTTGAGGAAATTCTGGACCGTTTTCCGGAATTAAATGAAAAAAAAAATTATAAACAAAATAAATTTTAAGCAATTTATTTGGTTTATTGAGAATGAGAAAATATATATATAGATATATATATGAGAGAGATATATATATATATATATATATATATATATATATATAAAGTGGAGAAAAAAATTTACAAAGAAAAAAAAAAAAGTAAAGAAAATAAATTTATAAATTTATTTGGTTATGAGGTGAAGAAAATAAATTTCTAAGGTTTTACAAGTTGTAAAATTGAAAATGAGGTAAAATTTATAAATTTATTTGAGGCCATGGAAATGAAAAAATTGTAGTATATATTTTTTTCCAAATTATCGTAACAAATGAAAAATTTGGTGTGAAAATCTACCATTACCGTACCAACTTGTGAAGGTGAAAAATTTGTATTGTGGGCTGAGATTGTATTGCAAGAGATAGAGAGAAGGTCGTTGAAATTGTATCAGAATACAATTTCAGACAGGACCATTTAGGTCGAAGGAAGTCAGATTGCAATACAACCAGATTGTGATATGCGTGAGCAGGGAGGCACGCCAGGTTGCAAGGCGTACCGTGTCGCGATACCTATCGGGCGCTAGGCAAAGGCATCGGCGCATGACGCGAGGGGCGAGGTCGGGCGCAGGCGTAGCAGCGGACGCGCATACGGGAGCGCGAATCGGCCATATGATACCCACAGCCCCGTGGTTGTTTAATACGGGCGCCGCGATCTAGGCTGCCCAGGCGCTGCGTGCCAGGCGTACTGGCCGGGTCAATCGGGTCAGGTGTGCACACCGTGCACTTGAATTCAGCTTTTGACCTTGACTGCTTTCGAGTCATCTAAATCGCTCATGAACACTGCTCATCACAAAAATTTTCAAAAAAATGAATGAAATAAAATTTTGAAAATAAAATAAAATTAGACAAAATTTTCAAAGACAAAATTTTCAAAATGAAATTTTTGTTGGATAAAATGTTTTAAATGGTGAGATTGACGGCTCAGATACTGTAAACGCATGACAATGCGATACACCGATTTATGTGTATGAATAGTGTCTCGACTAGGTGTTTATGCCTTTGTGAGATATTGTTTTGAGAATTAACTGCTGTCGAACTTATAGATGGCTATCGAGGACGCAGGACGTAGAGGGCTCCAAGAGGTACCGGGTCGACACCACCGTGCTCGATCAACAGCTACGAGATCGTAGTATCAAGGCGATCGCTATAGTGCACAAAGCTGGTGCAAAGAGGTCGTGATATCCTAATAACCTTAAGTTTAGTGTGGCGCATCATCCTCCGATATCTACAGAGGATAGATCCGAAGTGGTGACAAATGCATCATTGGTTCATACAGATCGAGAAAGTGTTGTAGCTATCAGATTACCTCGACCCTACCAAGATTAACTAATGTGTGTTCAAATGCAGAGCGAGGCCCAAATATGGTGGAAATGTGGCGCGACCTCTAGAGAACTTAGAAGCTCAGACAGTGAGTTCTCCCTCAGTGGATTAGTGGCGCAGAATGGGGTGGATGATATGTCGTGTCATGAGTTGAGATTCCAGACTCTACTCACAGTAGACCTGAGGATCATGGATATGTCAAAGTTCAATGCCATCCTAGTGGATGGATCAAGCCTGACAAAACATGCGGTCGCGATCGATCAGGGAGCATGAGGGTTACCGCTACACGGCAGGATGCGACTGTGGTATTTCGTGGGGACAAGATGACATTTGCCCCGCATGCATAATGAGTCCGTGTTAGGGGACGCTGACCGGTTGGCTAGCGAGCCCACTCCTAAAGGACAAGGAGATCTGCACTTAGATCTACCCCGAAAGTAATCTATAGTATGTGTATGTTTTTCAGATAGCTATTTGACTACCTCCACAGAGGGTCAGAGGACTTCAGATCTAGTTACACCGGTACTTCACCCATCTCTATGACTCCGCATAGGATGGCACCCAGCCGAGTCATAGGAACTCAAAGTCCAGCTTATGAGCTACTGACATGGGGTTTATCACTGTTGACTTCACCATTCATGCTCCGCTCTATTTCCATGGGCAGCGCGGCAAGACCCTTCGACCGTGCATTGACTACAGGCAGTGGAACAGGGTTATGATCAAGAATCGGTACCCATTAATGAGGATTGATGATTTTTTTGATCACTGAGAGGAGCGAGTCCGCCCAAGATAAACCTTCGTGACCGTTACCATCACCGAGGGTTAGGAGATAGATATCCCTAAGACAAATATATCGCTGGCATAGTGACTTGAGTTTACTTCTGTGATGTCCTTTGATCGACGAACAAGGCCAAATGCATTCATGGATCTCATGTATAGGGTATTCCAACCCTATCTAGATCAGTTTGTCGTGAAATTCTCTGTGGATGATATGTCGATCTACCCTACAAATGTGAGTGGGAGCATGAGAATGAGGATCGCTTTTACAAATGCGAGAGAGACCACGCCGTACGCCTAAGTTCGTCATGTGAGTTTTGGCTTATTGAGGTGAGATTTTTGACATGGTGTCGGCATCAGAGGTCATCGACCCGCAGAAGGTTGAAGATGAGAGGGAAGACCTGGTCTGGCCTCTTTCTTTAGATACGTGAGTTTCTCGGGATTGGTCGGGTATTACAGAGATTCGAGAACAGTCAAGTTGTCCATTCAAGGTGGATCGTAGATTCCCGCCACTGACATGGACTCCATGGTTGGGATGGCCCCGACCATAAAGAGATGAGAGATCGAGGATAATTTAACACTGGGATGTGTGTTGGTAGTAAAGTAGGAGGATCAGGCTTCTTCTAGTTCTAGAGAAGAGGCGTAAGACTGCTACACACGAGTTTCAAGATCAGGCCAAGATCAGTACGTGAGATGTGATCGTCTCAGAGACAGGATCCTGTGGATTTTGGGACAAATGGGTATCCCAAGAATCAGAGAACAGAGAGAGGCTTGCTCATTCCTCCACACCTTAGTACGGTCAGAGGAACTGGGCCAGCTGGTGTTACACAAGCACTCCCAAAGAATACGTATAGTGCCATAGGGCCAGAGTGGGTCAAAGCCATGACAGATCGTAGTTGCGCAATGAAGTGTAGTGGACCTTAGGGTGGTAGACCCCATTGGTTGTTACTTGTCGCTTTGATGATGGGATGAGTCGATAAATGACGTTGCCGCGACTGGGACCTAGCCGTTGTCATACCCTACACTTTAATTCCTCGGATTAGCTTTGTAGGTTAAGTGCCTTTAGAGAAGCCAGTATAGATGTTCTTCTCCCTGTGGTGTAAGGTGAGTTGACCTTGATAGGTCGGGATTATGAGTGAGAGATCTCCGAGATTCTCGCCATGGTGGGACCCTGAATCGGGTGTCACAAGATGGCATTACTACGCTCTCAGGCGCATGCGAACATCACATCGAGTCGTGGGTGCACAGATTTCCGCCATTCACTACTGTGATGGTGGATGAGTTTGTCTTTAGACTACGTCCAACAAAGACTCATAGTTCGATTCAAGAATGAAGAGTAATTTAGAGTGTACAGCAAACAAAAAGGGGGTCAGAATCCCCTATGTGAGAACTCGGAGTTGGGTGTAAGAGACCGGGGAAGACATCCCGAAATTTCGTGTGGAATGTAAGAGGGCTCGTTGTGTTTCGAAGAGTTATTAATCGTAGATGAAAAACACGGTCGTTATCACGTAGACTTAGAGTTGAGTGAGCAGAGCAGGAGTGACTCGAGATTCGATACCCTGGAAATTGCACAGGGTGCTGTCGGTTTCCGCTAGTGGCTCAAGATGGATGTCACACACACATCGAATAGCCATGGGTCCACTGGATTCTGTCACCGATCAGGACTCGGGAAGGTCGCTACACACCGGGCAAGGGTCAGGTAGGTTACACGCCAGCACTATATACAGTGTTGGGAGAGGACACGCTGCGAGCATGCGTCCTGGGTCATAATGGTAGAGGAGCAATTGCCTCAAGGGAATTCCTACAAATAATAGTTATCAGCGGGTATACAAATGGCACCATACGGCGCATTGTAATGGAGGCCACAAACACCGTTATGTCGACCGAGGTGGGAGAGAGTTCCATCATCGTCCTTATCTGACAGACACCGAGAAGGTGAGCCGGATATTACACCGCTTTCTCTCGCTACCGCATTTGCGACGTAAGAGCTATGCGTATATACGACGCCGAATCTCTTAGAGTTCGAGGTCTGGGATCATAAGCCAAAGTGATGCCTAAGAGAGGAGGGTCGTTCGTGCAAGCCGGAAGCTATCACGAGATTCATCGCCTTCAGATACTCAAGAGGATAGGTGGGTTGTAGCGCATCGGTCGGCTTTACCGCCAAAGATGTCGTGTCCACGGCGCTGCTTCACGCCTCTACGCTCCGGAAGTATACTGCATCCAAATTCATGTAAAGGGGACTGGGAGCAGATCGAAGGTCGACACTTTATGGACCTTCGAGGAGGGATACTGTATTTTGGATAGCCATGACTGCCTTTGCAACGCAAGACCGTGAGGTTAGCGAGGTGCTACATGCACTATGGAGGATGAAATAATCGCAGAGCTGCGAGGACACTTATGTAATACTCTATCCATTTTGTTTAGGATGAAGGTAATGAATTTAGTTCGTTAATAATTAATGACGAATTTACATGCATGGTAGAACGCACGTTGCATATGCATGTTGTGGTTAGGATTGTCCTCGAATTTCAAGACGAAATTCTTTAAGGAGTGGAGAATGTAAGACCGAAATTCCAATTTTTGGAAAAAGGGTGAAATTGTATTTTTGCTAAAATCCGAATTATTCGGATTCTGAAGCAGACGAAACGGATTTCACCGTGGAATCGTCTCACAAAATCTAGCTAGAATGCTCCACTCGCGACTCGAGATACTGAGTTGGTGTTTTTCGGTGCATCGATTTCTGAGTCAGAACGATATTCGATGTGACAAAAGTCACATATAACACGTACTCATGTGCCACAAGGTGAATGGGTATAGAAATCATGGAAATGGATGGTCGAGATAGTGCCAAAATGTCGAAAAATCCAAGCTTATGGACAAATGGTCATTTTGGAATTTGTCTTAAATGATAGTAAGACAAACATTGTAATAGTGCCATCTTCTTGCTTTAAACTAAAGAGCAAAACGGGAAACAGGGGAGGGACTTACAGTGGTGATGGAATTTGAGTTCTAGTGAGAGAGAGAGTCACTTCTCTCTAAAATATCGGGCGATCCGACCGTCAGAATTCTTCGGGACAAGAAGGAAAGAGCCATTGCTGAGAGGCCTACGCGTGGCTTCGGTTTTAGGAGTTTCACAAACTCCGAGGTAGGGATTTTCTACTGGGTTTTACACTTTGTTTAAGTGCTATGGATACTGTTGCATGAGGCCTGAACGGTTGTTGACGGCCCCAAAACACGTGACCGAATCTGTTTGAATTTATGGAACCCAAATTTGGTGTCCGTGGCTGTCACGGGCTGTTGGGTGGTTATTTGCACTTATGCCATAAATTATGTGTCGTTTGTATAAGGCCTGAACGGTCAGAACCCGGTTCACTAAGCGAACTCGATGATTAGTTGATTCGCCAGAATATTAATCGAGGGGTCACTATTCCCGAGAATGTGGTTCACAAAATAATTTTTGTGAAATAATGTGTTTGGTCGAGTAATTAAATCGAGTTGCTCAGGTTTGATCATCATTAGCCCATGTGAGCTTGTACTTTTGATGTAATTGATGGTGAAATTATACGACATGTCATAGGATTTAAATTAGAATATATGCATGATTATATATTTGTAATGTGGTTATAGAATTGAATGGAATTGACATCATGCATTCCATATGCATTGGGGCACCCTAGACGAGATATAGAGTAGAGTGGTATAAGGTGAATTCTTGGAGAGAATGGTTCGGAGGGTTGTCTAAAAATAATGAATATATCGGAGGGTAGTCCAAATAAAATATCAATCGTCGGAGTCGGCCCAATTGATATACATCGGAGGGTAGTCCATACATAATATCAATCGTCGGAGACGACCCAATTGATATATACATCGGAGGGTTGTCCACAAACAAATAAACATAATAATTCTCATACGAGGCTTAGGCAAGTGTGAGGGAGTCGGTGAGGACTCGGGGTATGAGTTGATAAGTTAGACATTCAAGTAGGATCACGATTCATTAACGCTATTACTTGGAACATTGCATATGCACTTAGGTGTGATGAGAGCCCACTTAGTGATTCCACTCCATCAGCATTAGCTCACCCCGTCGAGGGATTGGCTTTACGTGCACAAGGAGCGCGCGAGGGATGATTCATCATAGAGGTCGCTTTTAGAAGAGTTTAATGTGGCTTTGATGTTTTGGTATGTATTAGAATGTTTTTTCATTTTAATATATGTGCCGTATAAGAGTAGATCATTAACTCTGTAACTATGATATATAGTCGGATGTTTATGAGTATTGTTTATGGCCCAAGTGGCCGCTTTTTACTCATGTGATGGATTATATCGATAGTCAGATATATGTTGTGAGCATAATGCCTGGGCCCAAGAGGTCATTTTTACTCCTGTGATAGTTGTATATGAGACCTCGTGGTGGTCATTGTGTATATCAGGATGCTATATACGTACAGATTTGGGTAGAGCTCCCCCGTACAAAGGAGACTCGCCTCGATAGAGTGGAAAGCCTGCAACCCGACATCCACTAGTATTCCGCGGTTGACGGGCAGTCAACTGACCCGGTTTTGGGGGCTACATATACTTACCATATACACCACGCAAAAACATTCCTATTTGAATTTATTAAAAACAAGCCTAACTATACTCTCATTCTTTTGTGTTTTCACAAAACTCATGCTATATTCAAAATAAAATACTTCATCATTGAATTGATTTTAATTCTCTTTATTTATTACCATATATATATTGAAAAAAGATTATTTTTTACTAATTGAAAAAATAGATTCTTTTATGACTAATTGAAAAAAAAAGATTCTTTAAAGGCAAAATCGGAAATAAT
Organism: Tetrastigma voinierianum; assembly: GCA_016808115.1. Taxonomy (NCBI): domain Eukaryota; kingdom Viridiplantae; phylum Streptophyta; class Magnoliopsida; order Vitales; family Vitaceae; genus Tetrastigma; species Tetrastigma voinierianum. Next base: position 65,166 of record JAEQBH010005338.1, on the reverse strand, counting down.
GTATATGATAAGAAAGTTTATCCATTAAAGAACACACCTTCCTTTTCTTTCTCAAGAAAACGCATCATATATAGAAAATATAAAGAAATAAGTATAAAAAATGAAGTAAGCAAATAAAAGAAAATAAGAAACAGGAAAAATATTATATGAAGACGCCATAATTATCGTTAGTTACAAAATTAGTTTTTTTTTTTTTCAAATCCCAACGAAATATGATAACCCAAAGTTGAATGGACATTTAAACCCCGGATACTAATGGCATATTTGAAAGCTAAAAGCATAGAAAAGGTCAGGTCTTTTTGGTAATTTAACAAGAGAAACATCACACAAGATCCTATACTCGTGGCTAAATCTCTCATATCACAAATTTCATGCTTAATTTTAAGTATTACTCTTTTCTTCATCTCCTTCGCTATATATTCAACCCATTTTCACCAAATAATTCCTATTACTCCTCCAATCCTTCGACCGCTATCGTTCTCAGATTAGGTTTGAAATTTTTCCGAAGTTTCTTCGACGTGGGAAAAATGGGATTGGTGATGAGCGGAGAAGGATGCTGTAGAAGGCCATTGACGATTGGCTTCCGATAACGCTCATCCCGAATGAGAAATGGTGGTACCAAGGCTCACAATGTGACCGCCATGGTTGGGGTTAGCGCCCTCGCCTACCTTTACGCCATGGCCGGACTAGGGTCGGGTAGGCTTTGCTGTCCTCAAACCGGCCTCGATTCGCTTACAAATGCTTGTTCGTAGTTTTGGATTGATATCTTTCAATTCTAATGCTCGATTAAAAAAAAATATTTTTTTCTTGGAAACACAGGGGTCCTGGGGTGGTGATTCTTGTTCTATCATGGATAATCACATTATACACTATGGCAAATGGTGGAGATGAATGAAATGGTACCCGGAAAGAGGCTCTCGATAAGATACCATGAGTTAGACAAGACGCCTTCGCAAAAGCTCGCCTTTGGATTGTGGTGCCTCAAGAGGGATTATAGAGGTGGGTGGACATTGCCTACATGATCACCGGTGGGCTGCGTGTTCCAGAATCAAGTAAAGATACTTGAAATGCACAGACGAAAGGAACAAACAAACTGTGAATCGAGATAGAGAACACGGCTTGAGTCACAAACTAGGTCGCTTCTCTTTAAGACGATTCAAGATTCCTCGCAGACAACATAATACTGCCTAAATCAAGTAGTTGTATGTTTTTTTTTCTGGCCTTCCTCCTTCTTCTTTATATATAAAAACATTATGGGTTTTTTGAAAACTACCCATCAAGACCGCCAGAGTTTTCAAAGAACGTGGGAGAGGTTGCAAAGAACAGAAATTCAAAACAAAGAAACGTGAAATCTAAACAACAAAATCGGGGAAATTCAAACAAAGAAAATTCCAAATTCAAATCGAAGAAAATTAGGAAATTCAAATCACATCCAGCAAAGCCAGGAAACGTGCTTAGTTGTTGACAAAATCAAATAAAAAAAATTAATTAAAAAAATAAGACAACTTAACAGATACAAAGGCCCCAAGTGCCCTAAGGCCCAAGGCCCATCTTTGACATTTATATATGTATATGGTAGGGTTCGAACTTGGGTTGTGTGAGCCAAAATAACCATCTCTCCTACCTCCATCTATTGTTCAAAAAACACACATACCAACATTTCTTTAAGATACTATTGTACTTCGATTAATAATTAATTCTAAGCTTTGGTCCAGCATCGGCAAAACCCATCAGTGACCACTTACTTCATCATGATTTTCGCTCCTGCCTTATCTTGTTCTCTCCCATTTGCCCACTTCAACTCCACTGCGCCCCATTCATTCATGTCCTTAACGAAGATTTGATTTTGTTCCATGATATTCTTATCGAACCAAAAACTTATATTCTGGCTGGAACCCAAATCCCAAAAGTTTTGCGTTTATTATGGAAAAATTGATTGTTTGATATGTTTTCGATTCTAGGCAACTCTTTACAATTTGAATATCTGTTCATTCGTATATCCTATATAAATCTTAATCTCTTAGGAAAATTATTATGTTTATTTATAGTTTCGGATTCAAGCATTCATGTACTCTAGCATTCCATTCCTCATTTGTATACCCTAGTATAAATCTTGATCTTAGGAAAATAGCTCTTAATATGGTTTCCTGATTGAGCCACCACTATGCGATTTATATTTGTCTTATTTGCATTTCTTATATAAGTTTTTTCAGCTTAGTAGAAAAAAATTGATTGTTTAATAATATCTCAAATTTGAGACATCTCTATGCAATTTGAGTATCTGTTTCCATTTATATATCATATATAAGTTTCAAATTTTTAGAGAATCAAATTATTAATATATTTTCAACTTGAGCCACCTTCATGTAATTATATTTGTTTACTTGTATATCCTATATAAAGTTTCAGTTTTAAGGAGAATTAAGTGTTTAATATGGTTTTGATTCAACCATCTATAAATTTTAGTATTTGTTCCTGCTTAGCACATGTATTGGTGGTTTGTTTGCTCTCATGAGTATGAGATCGCACCATGATTTGTAACCAAAATAATTAATAATACCTTTAAGAAAATTGATACTTTAACATGTCCTGCTTTAGAATCAAGAAGCATTCCACTATCGATGGATAGCTTTTACACAATGGCGTCCAAACTGGGGACAAGTGGTAATACTATTCATACAAAGCTTCAACCATCTCAAGAGTTTCGTGTTCCCAGGAACCTCGGGTGATGTGGCATTTGCATATGTCGGTCACAATGTGGTGTCGGAGATACAAGCAAACGCCATTCCTTCCACCCCCGAAGCCTCCCAAGGCACCCATGCGGAAAGGAGTGATTTTGCTTATATTGTGGTCAGCTATGCTACTCCATGTTGTCGTGATTTGGCATTGGATGTTTGCAATACGCTGTAACATAATATCCCCACCACACTGGAAAACCCTAATGCTTATTGCAAGAGCCAACATGTTTGTTGTCATTCACGTTATCGAAGCTACTAGGTTCACCCAATTCAAAATAGGGAACAAATATGTTTTTATTTATTTAATCTTTATAGTCACTTTCCGATAAAGTTTCATTTATTTAAATGAAGATCCATGTGGATGCCAATGTTTGACATGTTAGAAACATTGTTGGTGAAGAAATCTGAAATTCTGTGAATCATCTTTCAAGCTTTGATCATCACCCGCACTCCATATGTTGGTGATGTGATTGCGCCTTTCTTCTTGGATGAATGATTACGATTTATTGGAATTCAGTACAAGTATTGTGCAAAAATATAAAGTAATGTGAAAAGAAATTAATTTATTGTTTGGTTATACTCATTTTATTTGTTTACTATTATATAAGGTTTAAGAATAAGAATTTGGTAAAATTTTGATTATTTTTAGTAATTTGATTAAGTGACCTTTTGAAAACCCAATTTTTGAAATTTGACATTTCATTAATTTTTACTTGATTTTGACGAAAATATTATTCTTACTTTCTTAAAAAAAATAATATCTCTTTTAATTTAATATAAATACATGAAATATAGAAGGGCAATTTTGTCCATAATGGGTTATTTTTCAAGAATTATTTTAGTCAATAATTTTTTTCCTAATACTTTTCTGTGTTTCAAATGGAACTAGGGTCTATAGTTTCTTTTTTGAAAACTGGATCTTAAAAATAGTTTTAGGAAACACAAAAAACATTATTTTTATGTTTTTAAAACTATTTTTGTTATTAGAATTCACTGTTTTGTGTTTTGAACTGGGAACCAAATGTTCTATGTGTTATCCTTTGTTTTCTCATAACCAAAATATTTTCCTAAATCTATAAAACAAACAGGTCTTTGTGCTGACAGCTTAACCGCCTTTTTCTTTGTATTTATTTTAAATAGTTCTTATATATCTCAAGCCACTGCAGCTCTAATATGTTCATCAAAATGTCATATCCCTTTCTGTAGTCTTCTGGATTCTTGGAGGATTGGTTTTTACCTTGGGACAAATGATACTTCGTAAGGAATCAATTATATATCCCACATCGAAATTGAAAGTCAGTATCAGAGAGAATTATTATACTAGAATATTTTTCATCTCTTTGCTTTCTTCAGCCCCTGTATCATGGCTGTTTACAAACCCAGAAGGTTTAGTTTATCATGGTTTGCAAATTGGATTTGTATAATTTTGGGTTTGGCATTGATGATTTTAGCTCCCATTGGTGCTCTAAGATAAATCATCCTTAGTGCCAAGACCTACAAACTGTTCTCCTGATGGTTTTAATCATGCCACTAAGGATTCAAACAGAAGAATGTCTAAAAAAACTGGAAGATCAGAAGATGGGAATTGTGTTTTTGTCTATTTTAGATTAATCTATATGCATATTTTATGTTTTAGTTTAGAATGGACTTCTTGGCTTAGCTTTATTTAATTATTGGAATGGCTTAAGTTGATTTGTTTGTAAAATGGGATATTAAATTAATAATTTATCTTTTGGTGAAAAAATGTTACATGAATTTTAGTTCTCTTGGTTTTATTCGCCCTTTTATGTCAAACTATATTTTCCAACATGAATCCTATGAAATAAGATTATGAATGAAAATGATATATTGATGGATCAGTTAATGATAAATGCTATCTTTAGTTATTATAAAAATACTAAGATGGAAATGACTGATGCTGGATGGATGAAAAAATCAATGCTATGTTTGGTTAAAAAGATAATACCATGAAAGAAAGAAAATATTATAAGTAGAAAATTATTTGAGAATATTAATGCTATGTTTGATTAAAAAAATTATTTGAGAAAGGAAGAAAATGCATAGCAAGAAAATATTGATATGGGTAATTTATGGTATTATTGTGAATTAAAAATAGTCATAAAATTTTAAAGTCATAAAATAAACTATTTTTACTTTTATTTTATGTATAAGTATAAATATATTATATTTTAAATTTATTGAAGGAAATGTATAAAATTTAAAATTAAATTTACAACATCGTCTATGCAAATATTAAATTTACTTATTTTCTGCACAATATCTATAAAGATAAGTGTTTTAACTAGTTTTTTTAATTTTGTAATTATTTTACAAATACCATTACTTTAAATAACATGGGAGGTATCTTGTTTTATTTTTAATTTTTTTATATCTAATCCATGGTCATCTACTTTGGGTAATACAAAGCATTATATTCTCATGGAACCTCTAATTTTGTCTATTTCCTATGTCCCATCAAACCCTTTAACCATTAACTTCATTGACGTTATTATTAAATTTATGTCTAGAACTTTTCGTAGGTGATTTTGTTTTTATTTTCACTTAATGGTGAATAAAACATTTGTTCTTAATAGTGCTTAATATGATAAAATATTTAGTTGTTGTTTTTTTTAAAAAAAAAATCAACTTTTTAATTTTTATTTCAATTTTGAGACATTAAATTTTAAATAAATTTTAAACTCATATGATTTTATTTATCAGTATGAAATGATCAAGATTTTCAATGGGATCATAAAAATATATGATTTTCTCATACTAATATTAATTTTTCTTAATAGAAAACATTAAAAATAAAAGAAAAACCAAATATTTTGGTTTACTAATTAAACAAAATTTCAAATTTTCACACAATCATGAAAGTAAAAAACAAAATTAGTTAATGTTAAAACCAGCACTATTTTGTAATGAAAAAAGCCAAAACAAATGCGACCTACTCCTCAATAGATATATACTTTAAAAAGTTCCGATTTATTTATTTATTTACGCGAAATTCCAGAATCCGCACTTCTATGAATGATAAAATGGTAATTTCGTAAAAATCCCACTTTTCTAGATCTCTGATGACGAACTGACTTCACCGTTGGAATCGCCTCGCGAATCTAACTAACACGTTAATTTCCTCACAAATTCCTAATAGCTCAATTTCACGCCGGCACGGGAGAGATGTAGGACACTCTTTCGGCACTTTATGAGTGACCCGCAAGATGGAGCCACGTGTCAAGCTATGGGAGGTCAAACATTGAGCCTGGGCTGGGCCTACATGCGAACACATGCAGATCACGCCATTGCATAAAATCTCAAAGTGGCTGATAAGGATATGTGTAATCCCATGGTCCAACGAAATGAGCATGTGTGTATCGAGAGGATCTACTCTTTGTCCCACCTCAATTAAATGCATTGGGAGAGAAGAGAGAGGGAAAGAGAGAGCAAACTAAGAGAAGAGGGAAAATGTGATTTTTGCAGGCAGGCTCTCACCCTCTCTAAAATTCTGACTGCACTCACTGGGTCAAGGAGGCAAGGAGCAGTTGCTCTCCACTACAAGGACTACACGTGGTACAAGTTTTGTGGAGTTTCGGCACTCCCAAAAGAGTGCTTTCTCCTACTGCTTTTACTTTTCGCTTAAGCATATGTAATGGATGGGGATTTGTCGAGGGCCTCGACGGCCGCGATTGCCCAAAAGATTCGACCGAGCGACAACCGAATGACTGGACCGCCCACTTAATCGCTTCAGGTGATTTGTATGGTACCAGGTTATCGCTACGAAAATGTAATACGTTTAAGGTGGATATATTGCGCGCGCCCCAAGAGACGGATCAGCAGATTGTGTCAAATTTACGCGAGGCTAAGCTTACGTTATCATATAACCTAATAAATACGATATAATTAATTTTGTTAATATATGCATGAGTGATATTAGCACATGTTATACTGCTTTCACAGGCTACTGCATCGCACTTAGCGGAGTAACCTGGTGAGAAAATTCCACCACTGGGCTTCGCTTCACCCCGTCGTGGGACCCTTTCGTGCAATTTCACACAAGACGCACTTGGGGATGTAATGATTTCGAGCCTAGAAGTTAAGAAATGGCCAAAAACCGGCCTTATCTCAGATTTTGTAAAATTCTCGGGCAATAGACCCATTTATTTTGTATAAATTGTAATAAATACATTTGTAAACAAATTGTAATTAAATCATTTTATAAACATATACATTTTGTAGCATGATGTGGCCCATGTGGCTATTTTCACTCAGCTATGGTCTCGTGGACGCGGAGACATATAGAATCTCACGGTCGACGGGTAGTCAACGGACCCCTGCTCGGGCGTCACAATGAGATTTGAAGCAAGTAAAACGTGACAATTGGGAGCTCGGTGGATGTAGAGTTAGGGTACATATACCTAGGGATTGATGGCACGGGTGACTACATACATCAATGTGCATCGGTGAATTAAATGTGATGTGATGGTGTATATAACATAGTCAGATGTGAATCTGTGTGAATTTGTATGCTGTGAACTACATAGAAATGCGTTGAAATATCAGGTGTAGAAACTATAACCTTAGGTGTTCGAGAAAATTATGGGCAGAACAGTCTAGAAATAAACGAAAAAAAAAAATTCAATGCTGCTCCGCTTTTTTCAACATGAACAGAATGGTTTTGGGAATTCGAAAATTATCCACTGACAAGGAAAGAACTGTAACAAAGTCTGAAATTTGTATGGGTGTGAGAGTGCTTTTAAGATACCGCATCTAGAGTAGCAGAAGGCACGAGGATTTGAAAAAATATGATTTTTCCTGACAATCGCCCGCTTTTTGAATACCAGCAGATGGGTGTTGTGAAATTCTGGAAGGTTGTTCCAGTTTTGGCATATGGAAAAAGAGTTGAAATTCAACTCTTAATTAATTTTATGTATAGCAAAGGTTAGGCTATCAAGATCAAAGGAGTAAAGAGAAGCAGCGGCTACCAATGTGTCGAAGAAAAAATCGCTGCGTGTTAGAACCCGCTTCGAGGTCGCGACATGGATTCGAGGTCGCACCTAAGCAGGTTGTACGTGAGGTCGCCGACCAGAAAGGACGCTTCGCGACCGGCCGAAGCAAGCGTAAATCGCCACTGGTATTTGATGTCGCTACATCCTTTGAGGTCGCTGGTACGGGCAACAGCGCGCGAGGTCGCGATGACGCATTTTGACGCCGGCGGCGCATAAAGCAGGAGGCCGCTATTACGAACTCATGTCGCGATAGCCAGCCCAGAGGTCGCGACATGGAATCACGCCGCGACCGCTCGTTAGATTATGTCGCGATGACGGAAGCGATGTTCGCACATAGGCTTGGTCGTTCCGTGAGGTCGCTGATACGGGATCACGCCACTTCGGCCGGGCTAACCGAGGCCCAACGGCCGCTTCCGTACCAAGGGAGGAGCGGAGCGTCGCGACATCCTTGAGGTCGCGGACAAGGGGCATGTCACTGGGTGCAAAGGCAATCGCTTTTGTGCACTATCTGTATCACCGCTTAATCGTCAGCGACACCAGTTCACAGGTAAAAAGAGTACAAAATTAAAATCTTATAGGTGATTTAATATATAAGATATTTATATTGCATTTATTATAAATGTCTTGACGAGGTATGTGAAAATTTTTATTTTTATTTTTCCGGTGTGAATAGTGTCTCGGGGCTGTAATTACACCCTTTGAGATACGTCATTAATGTTCTATGTTTTTTATTTTATTGTGTGATTTGTGTTTCAAATTGCGTGAAAGGCCATATACACGGTGTGATGTATATGGGAATTATGATTACGCGGTTAGTGCGCAAGAATATTATATGCATGGTTTAATGCGTATAGAAAAGAGGTGAATGCTAAGGTTAGGAACTATAACCTTAGGAACATGGATAAGGAAACGAACGGGAAGGTTTTAAATTTATTTATGAGTGGTTGGCAATTAGCACCGCTTAGGAACTGAACGGGTCAATTCATGGTTGTTAAGTCTATTAGTAATTGCATGCCATTACTTGAAGCTGTAATCGAAATGAAAAAAATTTAATGCTGCCATTGAAGAAGGCAGATAGCGTGAGATGGCAGGAATTTTTTTATTGTTCATGTGTCGGCTGCACTGCACCGATATTTAATTCACCACGGTATTTACTCTCAATGTGCCAAGGGAGGTCAGAGGATTGGCACAGAGTACACAAGCAGTGAGGGTAGCCAGGGAGGTCCGAGTAACCTCCAGAGGTTTAGAGCACATCATCCTCCGACATTAAGAGGGGGAGGCGATCCGATGGCTGGGCGCACTACTGGTTTATGACAGAACATATTAGGAGGCTGCTGAGATCACCTCCGACACTGCCAGATCAAAGTTACCGTATTCCAAATTAGAGGGCAAAGCGTCTGTGGATGCTTGAGATGGCAGGCCAGAGATATAGAGGCTAAGACATATGGAGTTCCACATGATCTTTTCATGGGCAAGTATTTCTGACACTTAGCACGTGGAAGGCTCAGTGAGTTCTTAGAGCTGAGACAGGAAAGATGACAAAGTGATTTGTGGAGCATGGCCGATTCACCGAGTCAAGTATCGCGAGTGACGATCACGGCTACCACGGCCAAGGCCTGGAGGATTCCAGGAATGGCCAAAAGCTGTCCATTCGTGGATTTCAGACTTCGCCACAGACATGGACTATGCTGACACCACCATAGAGAGAGATCGAGGATGCACAGAGCACTCGAGAGGCGGTGCTGGTATGAGGAGGATCATCTTCTTCTAGTTCGCCAGTGAAGAGGCAAGACTTCGCTTTCACACGAGTTTCGTGACCGTGGCCGGATTGGGTGCATCTAGTCAACAGTGGCAGAGGATATGTTACTTATGCCGATACTGGCATGTGAGACTGATCGTCAGAGACAGTGGATCCCAGACTTCAGACAGCGCAGCCTCCCAAGCGAATGTGAGAACAAGAGAGAGAAGGCTCATTCCCTCCACACCTCTAGTACGGGTCGAGGAACCAAGGCCAGCTGAGTGCTATACACCTTTCGCAAAGACAGGGCAGAGGAGCCAGGGTGGGTCGAGGTCACAGGACTACTGTGTCTGACTTAATGCAGTAATATATGTTATTATTTTACTGCAAGTAAATTTCCATATGAGAAGCAGATTGTCCTAGGAGACAGAGGCTTATGGCACAGAGGTCTGTTAATGAGCAAATGATATGTAGGGTAATGCTTTCTACCCTTGCACTTGTTAACTAGAGAAGGCTTTTCAATTAGATGCATCATATTTATTAATCGATTGCATCTCAGGTGATGGATTCGACTTAAAGGCATGGCCTTTGCAGAAACCACGTATGGATGTTCTTCCTTGTGTGGTGTAGGTGAGAGTTGACCTCGGAGCAGGTTAATAGAGAGGAGGAGACCAGATTCTACCTCATGGTGGACTCGACTGGGTGTCACGCATGACATTATTGCGCTCGTAAGCATGTAACATCAAGCAGAGGGTCAGCGTGGTGCAATGGGAGAAACATTCACCACTTTAGTGAGTGTGGGTCGAGTTTGTCTGGGACTACGTCCAATGAAACTTAGAGTTCAAACAGGAAAACAAGAGTCACAAGGTGTTTTCAAGTAAAGCGAGAAAGGGGCTGTTAATCCCCTAAGGTTAGAAGCCTGAGTTGAGGGTGTAAGAGACCCGGGAAGCTATTCTAAATTTCTGTGTGGGTGTAAGAGACCCGAGGAGCGATCCTGAATTTCTGTGTGGGTGTAAGAGACCCGGGGAGATGTCCCAAATTTCTGTGGGTGTAAGAGACCCGGGGAGCGATCCCGAATTTCGTGAGGGTGTAAGAGACTCTGGGAGGTATCCTAAATTTCGTGAGGGTGTGCAAGAGACCCGAGATGTCCTAAATTTCAGGTGGGTGTAAGAGACTCTGAAGCCATTCAAATTTCCGTGTGGGTAAGAAACCCAGAGAAATCCACTGTGGATATAAGAGGCTCAAGTGTGTTTAAAAGTTTTGTTACCCGAGAGGAAAACACACGGACATGGTTATCACCCGACTTTCAGAAATGGTTTGATGTGGATCTGCAGACTCAGATGAGGACATATCGGATATGGTTATCACCCAGACTTAGAGTTGAGTGATAGGAGTCGGGAGAGACTCGAGATGAGGACATAGCGTATATGGCTATCAAATTTAGACTTAGAGTTGAGTGATAGGAGTCTATAGAGCACTCGACGAGACATACATATATGGTTATCACCCACGCTTAGAGCTGAGTGACAGGAGCCTGAGACTCAGATGAGGACATGTATACGGGCATCACCTGCACTTAGAGTTGAGGACAGGAGCCGGGAGGGACTCAGAGATGAGGACATACAGACGTGGTTATCACATAAACTTAGGGTTGAGTGATAGGAGCCGAGAGGACTCGAGATTTGGATACCCATTGAAATGCATCAAGATGGTGAACCGACAAGCAGGGCTCTGGTGGATGGACGTCATCTGTACATGGATTAGGTTGACGGTCCATTGGATTGTCAGTGATTGTGACCATTAGGAAGGTCATCGTGTACACACCAAGCAGGAATTGGGTTGTGTAGGGTTATATATACCGTAGTCGATGCGTATGTGTGGGAATTTCGAGTCTAAATTTTGCCGGGGAGAATGTGAGACCCTTCGAGAAACTGCACTTTAAGGAATGATAAAATGGTAATTTCGTAAAACCGAAATTTTTCTTGATCTCGATGACAAACGGACTTCACCGTTGGAATCGCCTTAGCGAAATCTAGCACCACTGAATGGTCAAAATCTAATAGCTCCAATTTCACGCTTCGAGGCACGTGAGGATGGAGGCACTTCGCACTTTATGAGTGGCCCAAGAGGCGCCTACGTGTCAAGCTGCGGGAGGGTCAAACATTGAGCTCGCGGCTCATATGACACACATGGCATCATGCCATTAGAGGAAATCTCAAAGTGGTTGAGGTTGACAGGTGTAATCCCATGGTCCAACGAAATGGACATGGTATCAGAGGACTTTGGTTTCTTGTCCCAATCTTCACCAAATGGATTGGGAGAGAAAGAGAGAGGGGAAAAGAGAGCAAACGGAAGAGAGAGGGAAAATGTGGGATTTTTAGAGAGAGAAGCTCTACCTTCTCTCTAAAATTCCCGGTGATCGGACCGTCGGCTTCCGGCGAGGTAAGGAGCAAAGTTGCTCTCCATGGCAAGGACTACACGTGGGTACAAGTTTTGTGGAGTTTCGGCAACTCCGAAAAAAGTAGGGGTTTTTCTCCTACTTGTTTTACTTTTCATTTAAGGGTTATATAATGGATGGGGATTTGTTGAGGCCTGGATGGCCGTGATTTTTGTTCCAAAAGATTTGGACCGAGTGAATAAATCCCTGGAATGGTTTGGACCGTCCACGGACTGTTGGTGTGATTTGTATGGTGTTGTGTTATTTCCATGAGAAAATAACATGTTTGTGTGATATTGTGGGCAGTTCCAAGATGGACTGCCGGATTGTGCCTTAACCCATGTGAGCTAAGTTTATGTTATTGTTATAAATTGAATAACATGATGTATGGAATTAATTTTGTTAATATATGCATGAGTGATATATTAGCATGTGTTGAATGTTTGGTGTGCCATTGCATCGCACTTAGCGTGAGTAACCCATAGAAAATCACCTCACTGGCTTTGTCACTCTGGCCGTGGGACTCCCTTTCAGTAATCAAGACGCACTTGGGGATGGGACGCATTCGGAGCCTTAGAAGCGAAGAAATGGCCAAACTGGCCTTATCTTGTATTTTGTAAAATTCTGGGCAAGAGACCCATTTTATTTTGTATAAATTGTAATAAATACATTTGTAAACAAATTGTAATTAAATCATTTTGTATAAAATATACATTTTGTGAGTATGATGTAGCCCATGTGGCTATTTTCACCGCTTATGGGTCTCGTGACGCGGAGACATAGTAGACTCCATAATGGTGTAATAAGAATATATGAATGAGTAATGCATGCATGATAAAAATATAGGAATATATGTATTATGTAGAAATGTGATAACCGTGAATTTTGGTGTTTTTCTACAGACATGAGAACGACACATATTAAAGTAATGATAGTATATATTGCATAAGCAATCATGATAACAATAGTTATTCATGCTTATGAGATATGTACAGAAAATGTAATAAAACTGATTGCCTGTGTCTGACCGAGTAGAGGGATAGATAGACATGACTATAGGGAAGATACAATTGTTGTAACATACAAATACAGATATCGAGGCCCCATTTGGGTCGATGACATAGATCCCGTTTGGATCACTATAGCGGCCCCGTTGGGTTGCGAGAGATCACCGTCTCAGAGCAATGATAGTACTCTTCGTACATAAAGGCGTATAGAGATCACTGCCTGCATAATGATAGTACCCTTGGGTACATACATATAGAGATCATTGTCTCGTACAGTGATAGTACCTTCTGCACATCTGGGGCTTATTTCCGTGATCCGCTCTAAGGTATTCGGCAATATGAACATAAAAGAAAATGAAAAGTATATGTAAAGGAAATGTATAAACTATATGAGAGGATATGAGAAGCATAGCACCAAGCATGCATGATAGTATACCATTACAAGAACAAGAAATACAGTATAAGAGGACATGAAAAGTATATGAAAGAATATGTAATAGAACATGAAAAGCAATAGGCTATAGCATTAAAGATGACCACATGAAAAGTACATAAAAGAGAAAGGTATATGAAAAGTATAGTATACGAAAGCACATGAATGTATATGTGAAAACCTATGATAGTAAAGTATAAGCTCTGCATTCCTAAAAGAGATACAAAAGATGTGATAGAAATTCATATAATCTGAAAAGTAATGTTATGATATGAAAAGCAATAAGTTATAGAATGAACATGGAATATAGTAAAAGCACAGGAAATTAAAATATGGAAAAGTATATATATAAGAGATATGCCAAAGACATAGACAAATAAGTTATAGAATGAATATAATTATGCAAAGTATAGAAACAGAATATAGTAAAAGTATAGATGTAAGATATGCCGTTACATAACATGTGAACGAAGATTGACATGCAATAGGAATGTAAATATGATAAGTAATAAAAGTTATATGAATATGAGTAGATATATGAAATGCATATGATAAGCTTCGGACGGTCACTTTAGTGGTCATTCATGCTTATGTTCCCACAAAGCGTAGTTTAGCACGGGTGTTCAATCCGCAGGTACCAAGAGGAGGCAAGAGGACAAAGACATCCCACATCGCCAGAGCAGCACTGTAGATAGGTGCTCACCGCACTACTTCCGTAATCTTTGATGTTTTGTATTAGATATGTATATGTATATGTATTAGAAGGAGTATGATTATATTTTGTATTCCGCTGCTAGAAAATATATTCAATAGAAAATGTACATGTATATGTAAATGGGACTCAATATATGTGTATAGATTTTGATGGACACTACTCCGGTGGTAGTTCTTTTGTATATGTAAATGATTTTTGTTATTACAGAAATTGTTTGTATACCCATAAGTACAAGTTCAGTTATGAGAAAGAACAGGTCAAAATGAGTCCCATTATATAGCGTTAGTCGTGACTGACTCCGCCCCGATCCGCCTATTCCCGCCGAACCGGGATCCAAAGCACAATGACCTAATAACAGGTATAACAAAGTGAATTTCTAAAAGTTATAAAATAACAACTATTAATTTCATTCAAATTATATTAAATACGTTAGCTAATTTGACAATGAAAATATTTTAATTAATTAATTGTTAAAAATAATCCAATTCTCTAATTATTATTGAAAAATCTTGTAAGACCCGAGAAAATTCCAATTTTCTAAAAATGACAAAATTGTAATTTCGGTCAAAATCCGAAATTTTTCTAGATCTGGATGAATAAACGACTTCATCGTTGGAATCGCCTCGCGAAATCTAGCTACCACGCTTCTGACTCTGGCCAAATTTCGAGACACTAATTCACGCTTCGAGGCACCGTGTGTCGGTGCCTTAAAACGAGTTGTGAAAGACATGATGCGACGAAGTCACCTATTACACGCACTGCGACACATGTTGTACGATTGGGAGTGAGGATGGAAATTACTACTAGATTGTCAAGTGTCAAATAAAGAAGGGGACACGCTGAATTAATGAAATGTTAAATGAATAAGACAAGGGGCAAATAGTTTTCTTCTCCATTTTTGAAACACAAAATCGATAGTGGGCTAGATTTCCAGATTTGAGAGAGAAAAAGTGTGCCTTCTCTCTAGATTTTTGGCCGTTCGGACCGTCGGCTCTCGACGGAGCAAGAAGCAAAGTCGATCTACGCGGCAAGGGCTACGCTTGACACCGATTCGTGGAGTTCCTCACAACCCATGAGGTAGGGATCTTTTCCTACTAAGGTTATTCTTTGCCAGAGCCATGTAAATGGTCAGATGTTCCGAGGCTTGATCGGGTCGTGGTTTCTACCTAAATCCCCATTGTGGTCGTGAATAGTGCCAAAACCGAGGGTTTCAATTGCTCACATGAATAGCATTACGATTTTGGTGTGAATTTTTATGATGTTGAGTGATTAAAAGAACTTCTTGTGCTTGTTAATTAGCCATGTGAAGTAATTTTGGTGTTATTGATGTAGATTTAATAACATGATTTATGTGGATTAATTATGTTAGTATATACATGTTTTATATATTAGCGTGAGTTTGTTGAAGTTGACATAATGCATTCCATATGCCTTTGGGGCACCACAGAATATTAGGAGTGAGTGCATGACATGAAAGTAAAGAAAATGTTTGTGAAGGAATTTGAAGGAGATTTTCCAAGAATTGCCTTGGAGAGTCGTCCCGACAGATCACTTCGGGATGAGGACCGTGGCCCATTTCGGAGCGTTATCTAACAATTCGCCTTGGAGGAGTAGTCGATATATTTCACAGAATCTCGATAGTAAGTTTTAGAACAAAAGCTTTGTTTTGTGTGATTTTGCATTTGGCTTAGGCATGTGTGAGAGAGTCGGTGAGGACTCGGGACATGGGATTGATCATGTAGACATTCGAGTAGGTTCATGTAATTGCTTGGATTTGATTGTTTGCCATGACATGTGCACTTAGGTGGGAAATAACCCACGTAGGAAATTATAACTACTAGGCTTTGCTCACCGTGTCGAGGGATCAACTATTTGGTCTGAGGGAGTGTCACGGGAGGACAAAACGCTCACTAGGCGCGTTTAGAAAGCCCAGGGTTGTGGCTTTGGGTATTCATTTGGTATAACATGTATTAGAATTCTAAATTTTAATATATGTTTTTGTAAAGAGTGATGTAATAACTCTCTTGAATTATTATAATATAGGTGGTTGGATTTTTAGTGAGTATGGATGTATGGGCCAATATGGCCATTTTACTCCTTGTATGGGTCTCTTGGTATGAACCAGGTATTCGACGGGTTGGCCAGTGGTGACGGACGCGAGTTTTGGGCGTCACGGCAGTATCGGAAGCTTAGGTATCACGAGATGCACAGGGGCTGGGTTTGGGTATCCATAAGTTTGTCTTGATACGGCTTCACGGCAGTATCGAGTTAAGATGCGATTACCTTGGGAGCTCAGTGGGTGTAGAACTTAGGTATACGAATACCTAGGGCTTGAGGGACTTAGGCTTAGGCCATGGTCATAAGGTGTAAGAACATCGTAGCTTGGCATAGCTCGATGTTGGATACTAGAGTATAGCTTAGTATCGGTAAGTTAGGTATACGATTACTTAGGACTTGATGGGCACGGGTTAGATCATGCATCCTTTGTGCATTTGATGAATTGTTGTGTGATTATGTGTGATTGAATTGTGTGATTTGTGTGGTTGGTGAATAGCATAGGAAAAAGTTCAACAGGAATTAGAAAGTATAACCTTAGGTGTTTGAGATTTTTGGGCAAAATAGTCCAAAATTAAACAAAAAAAAAAAAAAAATTATAGACGATGGCTCAGTTTTGGACAAGAATAGAAACGGTTTGTGAAATTACAGGAAAAAGCCTTCTAATTTTTGCCGCAAAGAAAAGGTTAAAATTTAACTCATAAATATTTTTGAGGTTGTATGAAGTCTTGATGGTCTAGGCTACTTCAATTATGGGTAGAGAGGCTCTTGGAGATGAAAAAAAAAAAAAGATGATTTTAGAATTTTTTTTTTTTTCTAAGGTTTTACAGTGTGTAAAACTGGAAAAAAGTAGATAAAATAAATTTTAATAAATTTATTTGGTTTATTGGAAAATGAAAAAAAAAATTGGGTGGTTTTCCAGTAGTTGGAATGAGAAAAAAAAAATGGTGTGAAAAAAAAACATATATATATATATATATATATATATATATATATATATATATATATATATATGCTCAGCGGCTTAGATAGGCTACTGCCCATTTGAGTCACGATACAAGGGATTGTATCGACATAAGATCATGGGCGCAGCGATAGAGGCTACGACACGACTATTACACCCGCGTCACGACCATGGCAAAGGCTGCGACACGGCTAAGGGAGGCCCGCGACGGTAGGCTCTGTATGAGGGCGTGTGGGCAGTCGGCTGGCTGGCGGGTGTGTCGCGATACAATTCATTGTATCGTGGCCCGGGGCCAGCGGCAAGGCTGCGATACGGTAGGGGACCACGGCCTGCGACCACTGGCCGCGACACGACCACGGTGTGCCGCAATCGGCGTAGGGAGTCTTTGCGACCGCAGCGATACGTGCGACCGGCAGCTTAGCATGGCCTTGGTGTTGGGTGTGTTAGTGATATAAAGTGCCGATCTTGGTGGCAGGAACTGCGACACGGCCAGGCTCCTAAGCACGATCTGTTTGGGCACATTCCACTACGGCCGCTACAGTAGGCCTGGCCATCGTGTACTGACTGTGCAGTGGGATTGGAGTTCGGGGTGTGCACAGTGCACCAACCAGTTTTAACTCGGTGCAGCGTTGAATCTTGTTTGGGACAACATTCTGGAGCCTTGTTCACGAGGTTTTCAAAATAAAATAAAATAAACTAAAATAAAAAAAAAATTTTTTAAAAAAAATTGTTTTTGTTTTGCTAAAAATGATTTAATATGGAATTAATTGTTTTGCATTACCTATGAATGCAAGGACCTTGTACATGAAATATTTTTCTGTATATGAATAGTGTCTCGGGGGTTGTGTTCGCGCCAGAATCTGCATTAAAATTTAACTTGCCATTTGACATGTGTAGATGGCTAGTCGACGAGGGCCATGAGGTCGATCCACAGTGTGAGTCGAGCACCACCGATGTTGACCCGTGAGGCCTTTGTTGAAATTGTAGGTATCGGCGATTCTTTGCCGCATTCTGCCGCAGGCTAGTCACGGCCCAGTGGCCAAATTCGAGTAACCTCCCAGGGGTTTAGGAGCACATAATCCTCCGACATTCACGGGAGAAGTCGATGGTGAGACCATTGATTCATGCGGAGTAGAGAAGGTGTTAGAGGCTATGGAGTTACCTCGACACGATCGAGTTAGACTAAACTGCGTTAAAATTTAGAGATTGAGGCTCAGTATGGGTGGGCTGGGCCAAGACCTTTAAAGATCTAGAGCGGTAACTGATGAATTCCATGATCTTTTCATGGGCAAGTATTTTTCGGCCACTACTAGACTGTCTGAGGCCCGGGAGTTCAGAGTTGAGGCGGAACGATGTCGGTGATGGAGTATGTGGGGCCCAGGATTCAGGATTGGCATGTTTAGTGATGTTGTGTGGCCTGGGGACGTGAGTCGAGGTCGAGGAATGGGTTAAGATTTACCCATTCGGGCGGGATATGGGACTTCGCCTACGGGACATAGACTCCATCGTTGGAACTGACCACGACCATAGAGAGAGATAGAGGATGCACGGGGTATCTAGTTGCGGATCTTTGGTGAAAGAGAGATCATCCTTCTTCTACTGGATTGGAAGGCGGAAGATACCTTCACATGAGTTTACCCCCGGGACCAAGGCCGGGATGGAGCATTTAGTTAGGCGGGCGGATGATATATTATTTACATTGTGACTGGGCATGTGATCTGAGTTTCCCGGAGACGGGGATCCCGAGGATTTTGGGACACCGTAGTCAATTAGGTACATGGAAACGAGGAGAGTATACAGTTCATTCCTCCACACCTTAGTATGGGTCAGAGGAACAAGTTTCAGTCTCGAGGTGCTATATAATTTTCTTGGCGGCCTGAGATGGAGCGGAAGGGGCGGAGTGTGGAGTCGAGGTCAAGTGCAAAGACTCACGGTACCGGGACCCAGTCGGGGCGGGCGAGACGATATGTTATTTCTGAAGCCGGCTTGGACATATGAGACGAGATTTCACTAGGAGGCAGAGGTCTCATGGTCTTCTTGGTTGATATCTGACAGTTGGATATGCAAGGTACGTTTCTACTCTTGCACTTGTTGACTAGAGTAGCGTTTAAATTGGATGCACCATATTAATTCATTAATGCATCTTGTGTGGCAGATTTGGGCTTAGAGGTTGAGGCCTTTAGAGAAGCCATGTGTGGATGTCCTTCCCTAGAATGTAGGGTGAGAGTTGGTAAGATGTGTCGAGATCGTGAGTTAGAAATCTTTGAGATTCTGCTCATGGTGGACCCCCGGGATTTGGGTGTCACAGTATGGCATCATTGCATTCATGTGCATGGTGACATCGCGTCGAGTTGGGTGTGGGTGCATGGTATGATCATTCACCACTCTTGGTAAGTGTGGGTTGAGTTTGTCTTTGGGACTACGTCCAGTGAAGACTCATAGTTCAAACCAGGAAATGAGGAGTAATTAATGTGTGTTGAAGGCCTTGGCTTGAAGGGGGCCAAGTAAATCCCATCGGGTAAAAAGCACGGAATTAAATTGAGAGGCAGGAGTAGTATCAGATCTGTATTGGGTGTAGGGCAGGAGATATCCGAGATTTACGTATGGGTGTAAGGGCAGGGAGATATCACGAATTTATGTGTGGGTGTAAGAGACCCAGGGGAGCTATCACATTCTGTGAGGTGTAAAGAACTTGATGGAAAATCAGAGAATTTACAGTGTGAGGTATAAGAGACGTAGAGTTATCAGAAATTTACGTGTGGGTGTAAGGGCAGTGGAGTTGTCGAAATTTACGTATTGGGTGTAAGAGACCCGGGAGATATCGAATTTATGTGTGGGTGTAAGGGCCAGGGAGATATCACAATTTACGTGTGGAGTGTAAGAGACCAGGTAAGATATAGAAATTCTGTGTGGATGTAAGAGATCCGGGGAGATATCCCAAATGTCTGTGTGGGTATAAGAGACCCGTGAAGGTATCCGAAATTTCTTTGTGGGTGGAAGAGACCATTGGAGGTATCCGAAATTTCTATGTGGGTGTGAGAGACCCTTGGAGGTATCCGAAAACTCTGTGTGGATGTAAGAGGCTCACGAGTGTAATAGAAAGGTTACGTTGCTAGGAGAAAACACACGGTCATGTTATCCGCGTAGAGTTAGGTTAATTGATAGGAGTGGGGTGACTCGAGATGAAAACACGGTCATGGTTATCACTTAGACTTAGAGTTTAGTGATAGAGTCGGGAGTATTTCGGTTGGATACCATTGGAAACACCTTAGGTGTTGGTGGCGGCAAGGACTCGGTATATGGATGTCATTCATGACATGGATTAGGATGACGGCCCATTGGGTTGTCAGTGATTGTGACCTTGGGAAGGTCAGCGTTTGCACACACCAAGCAGGGGTTGAGTAGAGTTACATAGGTACGTGGTTTAGTCGTTTAATACATAAATGACTAGTTTACATACATAGCATAGTGAACGTTGCATATGCATGTGATTTTTTGTGATGGTACAAAATTTCGGGATGAAATACTTTTTAAGGAGGGGAGAATGTAAGACCTGAGAAAATTCTAATTTTCTGAAAAACGACAAAATCGTAATTTTGGTCAAAATCCAAAATTTTTTCTGGATCTCGGATGACGAAACGGACTTCAGGTTGAAGTAAATCTCCCCATGAAATCTAGCTACTGCGTCGAATTTCGTCGGTCGAGGCAGTCGGAATTTCATATTTTTCGAACCTTGGGTGTTGGGTGCGAAGTAAAATTAATGAAAGACATGTGATGTGACGAAAGTCACTTATTACATTTACTCATGTGACACATGTTGCATGATTAGAGGGAGGATGGAGATTAATGGCTTAGATTAAGCCAAGTGTCAAATAGTTGAGTAAAGGGGACACAAGTGGAATTAATGAAACGTTAAATGAATAAGACAAGGGGCAAATAGTTTTCTTCTCCATTTTATAAACAAAAAATCGACAGTGGGCTGATTTCTAGATTTTAGAGAGAGAGAGAGTGCCTTCTCTCTAGATTTTCGGCCGTTTGAATCATCGGTTCTTGATGGAGCAAGAAGCAAAGTCGATCTACACGGCGAGGGCTACGCGTGGACACCAATTTGGTGGAGTTCCAACAACTCCAAGAGGTAGGGATCTTTTCCTACTTGTGTTATTCTTTGGCTAAGAGTCATGTAAATGGTTGGGAATGTTTTGAGACTTGGATTAGCCGTGTTTTCGGTCTCAAAACATTTGAGCCGAGTAGAGAAAATCCCCATTGTTGTGGCCATGAACAGTGCCAAACCGAGGGTTTCACTGTTCATGTGAATAGTGACATGATTTTTGGTGTGAATTTTTATGATGTTGAGTGATTCAAAAGGAATTGCTTGTGCTTGTTAATTACTCCATGTGAGCTAATTTTGGTGTTATTGATGTGAATTTAATAACATGATTTATGTGGATTAATTATGTTAGTATATACATGTTTTATATATTAACATGAGTTTGTTGGGATTGGCATAATGCATTCCATATGCCTTTGGGGGCACCCTAGAATATTAGGAGTGAGTGCATGACATGAAAGAAAATAAAAAGGAAAAATGTTTGTGAAAGGAATTTCGAAGGAAGATTTTCCAAAGAATTGCCTTGGAGAGTCGTCCAATAGATCACTTCGGATGAGGACCATGACTGTTTCGGAGCGTTATCCAACAATTCGCCTCGGAGGGTAGTCCAATATATTTACTGAATCTCGGTAGTAAGTTTTCGAGAACAAAAAACTTTTGTTTTGAAAACTGTGATTTTGCTCCAATTTGGCTTAGGCATGTGTGAGGGAGTCGGTGAGGACTCGGGACATGGGATTAGTCATGTAGACATTCGATTAGATTCATGCAATTGCTTAGATGTGATTGTTTGCCATGACATGTGCACTTAGGTGGGGAGTAACCCATGTAGGAGTATCCTCTGCGGGCTTTGCTCAGGTGTCGAGGGATCCTCTTTCAGGTACATGGAGTATCTGGAGGGACGGCTCACTGAGGCAGCGTTTAGAAAATAGGGTTGTGGCTTTGGGTGTCGTTTAGTATAACATGTATTAAAAATTCTAAATTTTAATATATGTTTGTGTAAAGAGTGATGTAATAACTCTCTTGAATTATTGTAATATAGGTGGTTGGATTTTTAGTGAGTATGGATGTATGGGCCAATATGGCCATTTTACTCTTGTATGGGTCTCTTGGTATGAGACAAAGGTATTCCGCGGGTTGGCCAGTCAGTCCTTGAGACACCGGGTTTTGGGACGTACAAATCTAGTCGACTAAATGTTACAAATGCCTTTATCAAGCAAAACTCTACATTCCATGTTGTATGAAATTAATTAAATAATATACAATCATTATTATTATTATTTTCACGAAATTAACTTTTCTTCCGTCAGCGAGATCCTTGGGGGTAAGTTAGAACAATCTTGTCCATGCAAAAGTGAAATGTACCTTTTTTAGAAAAAAAAAATCTACAAAAATAAGTATTTTAAATCCCTTTATTTCACGATATGATCTTGTTTTGATTGGATTTTGGTCCAGAACATACAAAAGCACAAGAATTAGTGAATGCATGGGCGTGCAAGGAAATTATAGCATTTTCGAATTGAAACGATGCCAAATCTAACTTTTGCTCAAATGAAAAATGGATTCTCTAATTCCCTTAACAGTTCTCTACAGTTTAAGTAGAAAATGCTTTGAAAATTTGAATGTATTGAAAGCTGAGAGAAAAGTTGTATTAACAAACTGAAAAAGTAGTAAATCTCATTGTATAATCTAATTGGAAATTGAATTGTTGAAACATGAAAGGTTTGAAACAAATGTTTGGAAATAAAATACGCTAGACATCTGGAAATATTGTTGATGAACTTGTAGAAACTAAGATAAAACATTGAAATGCTCTATTGAGTGTTGTTTGATCGGTTGATTGGCGGTCCACTGCTCTGAAGTTGAGTCTTCTTTTTATAGGCATTCTGAATAACTATTTCATCTCACCTTCTCTAATAACCTCTCACGTACCCACCACATCCTGTTCTCCAAGTCACTTATCCACTAACAATTTGTTCTCCAAGCCACTTGTCCACTAACAATTTGTTCTCGTTCATGACTTGAGTTGGAGAAAAAGTCTCATTCCACTTGCTTTGAGACAAAGATCCCTCTGTTGAGTTGGCACTTTGATAAATTAAAAAATTCCATAAATGTCCTTGGATCCTTTCATATGCTGATTATCATGGATTTGGGCTTTCTTTAACTGGGTCGGGCTCGATTTGGGCTTAGATTATCCATTCGACCCATTCCACTATCCTTTGGGCCGAATAATTATCCAAACACCATTTTGGCCTAAAAAATTCATTTTTAGTGTAAACAATTGCCCCCCGCATATAATATGGCTCATGGGCCATGTTTGTATGACAAAGCTTTTATATGTCAAAGGCTCTCTCTTTTTCTCTCATCATTCTACCATGAGGACCAAGGTGCAACTTACCGCTTTAAATGTAGATTACCAACAAGAAGAACAAGCCAAAACCCGAGCCCGGTTAGATGAGTTGAAAAGCCAGTAATAACTTGAGAAAAACCTCCCTTGATTTTCTTTCCAAACTTGGAGCCTTGATCTTCCTTCTTCGTCTTCTTCTGCATCAAAAGACTCTCCTTAGGGATTTGGCAAGTTCATAGAAAGAAATCCCTTTGATCTACGTACAAAACCTTCCATATTCTCCTCTTCATCTTCTTCTTCAAACCCATCTTTGGTTGAAAATCCTTGTTACGGGTGTTGTTCTTTATCATCAACACCGCCAGAACTAAAATTGTCGAGATCGTCATTGGTCCTGTCTTTGGCGTCGTCGAAGATGATGTCGGGAGCACATAAAATGTCGTCGCCGAGTTGTCAAACCGAAATTTGTCACACTCTTGTAAGTCGTTAACAACAATGTTGCGACTCGAGAAAGCGTCACCCATGATTGTTCCTTTCCAACGAAGCGTCACCTAAGTTTTGATTTTTTCAACCGTCTTCCACAATCGGAACTTATCTCTTGCACTAGTGAGTAGATTTTTCCCATTTTTGTCAAAGTTAGTTGCAACGAATGTTTCAAATGATCTCTAAGGGGATATCCCACAAAGATTTTTCCCTAGGTTTTCAAAATTATGAAGTCTTTTTTTTTCTTTTTACAACTCCAAAACCCTTGTTCTTCAAGAAAAATCTTGAAAAATCAGGAAAAAATCTTTTTTCGTTGTTTAAAACTCCTAAACCTTTGTTCTCCAACGAATTTTTTTTTTTTATACAACCAGAAAATACTCTTTTTCGTTGTTTATAACTCTAAAACTTTTTTTTTTTTTTTTTCTCCAATTTTTAAACAGCAGAAATACTTTTTTCATTGTTTAGAACTTCAAAACCTTTGTTCTCAGCGAAATTTTTTTAAACAACGGGAAAGACTCTTTCGTTGTTTAAAACTTAGCTCCTTTTCTGACGAAAATATTTTAAACAACCACAAATGATTCTAGTTCTTACCAAAGCTTTCCTTTTTTATCTATAGATCTTGGTCTTTCCTACTCTACTCAATCTTTTCACCTTGTCTACCAACGAAAGCATCGCAAAGTTAACTTCTTAACCTTTTATTTGATGAACTTGAAGATATTGTCTCAGAGAAATAAGTTGAGCCATGTATGCCTAGTTGAGCATAACTTGAAGATTAAGCTTACCAAGTTGAGCATAACCCTGGATTTAGATTGATGAGTATTGCCTTGAGGTTTTGGTCTAAGGATTTGAATTCATTTATCTTCCCTTTCGGCCCTGCATCCGTTACCTTGAGGGGCATCTCTATCTTTACTGGATTGCCTGTTGAAGGTTTAGAGGTCGTATGTCTCCTAGATGTCCATGACCCATTACTTCCTGATCTTGAAGTTTCTTCCACTTCCCAAACTTCTTACTCATCCACCATATGGAAATGGCGATTCCTCATTTAAGTAAGCCTTCCATGGAGTATCTTCCTCACAGTTAGGGCCCACTTTGTAATTTAGGCGACCCTATCCTTTGGGTACCATTCTCTTGGCCTCCTTGTACTAATCCATGGGTAAATATGTCAGTGAGATACCTTACCAGAGGGTGGGAGAAGCCCTTTGGTTTGTATAAATTTGGCTCTTTGCCTATTTCCTTGGTTGCTCGGGTGTTAGTGACACCCTCGATGTCTTTGGTCGCCTTAGTGCGGCTCAATCCATTAGGACTATATCTTCAGACTCCTTTTCTTCTTTTTTCCTTAACTTGACAGACTGTTCTTTGTCTCAATTGTATTTGAATCCTAACACTATTTCAAGCCCAACCTGGTAGCAGATCTTGAATTCTTCCATCGCCCATTAGATTTTAAATATCCGTGACATTCCTATTACGGTTTATAGGGTCTTGATACGTAGGAGTTATTTATGCTTTTTTCCCTCAATTGTCTTCCTCTTCTATAGTCTTCTTTCCTTACTTGCCACAACATGGGCTCTGATTCGGTTTACTCAATTTATCCCTTCATTCCCTTCCCTTACCCTTAGAACCACACGGCTGACATTAGTAGAGCAGGCGGCCCGATCATATCGGACTCCTTTACCTGGCACGAAGACCATTATGCTATCAAATGTAGAATCATTCTAAACCTGGTGGTTCCTTAGATTTGATGATCTTATCTTATCCTGCCCTTCTTCCTCAGGTACATGAAATTTTATTTATTGTTTCTTGCGTTCAATTCTTCAACTTTCACCTTGACTCTAACTTTGTCTTATGCTATACAGGTTTTACCTCATCTTCTTGTAGGCCCATTGCAAAATTGAAAAAAAGGGTTGGGCAATCTAAGCCTCCTATAGCTAAACTGGCTATAGTGAAGAATACCTCTTCCAAATTCAAGCAGAGATCTCATAGGATAGCTTCCAAGCTTGAATTTTCTAACACACAAGCCAATCCTATAGAGATTGAAAAAGCTGAAAAAGAAGTATCAATGCATAGGGAAGATATGGTCTTTACCGATGAATCCAAAAGGCAAGGTAGTTCAGCTGCCCTTGAGGGAGGTCATTCCTTCAATGATCTTTCAGAATCGGAAGATGGCCATTTTCGACTAGTCAAGGCTCCGTTGCTGACCTCATCGACTCTTTTACCTCCCAGGTTCCTCAGGTGAACACTTTACCTCTATTTTCCTTTCTATTTATCCATTTTTATTTTCCTTACCTTTGTCTTTCACAAGTCTCTCCTTGGTCTACCTTGCATCTTGAAGCAGGAGTCGTTCCTTCCTTGGATCTTTCCTTTTCGAACCAAGCCACTCCTAATGTTGAGCCACCATCCAGACCTCCCACCGAACCAGATGTAGTTGTTGCCAGCTCCACTATTAGCCATCTACTAAGCTTTGATCTTCTCTCCCTATCCACTATCCAAAAAATGCCTTTCATGCAGCTATGGTAGTACTACAATTCGCTTCTCTTGATCTTGAGGCTGAGATTTTCCTTTCTAGAGTTACACACTGTGCTCCTGAGGTATTTTCTTCTATTGAGCATGTAGTAAAGAAGAATGCTCAAGTGATATCTAAGTTAGAGAAATTGAAGGAGAAAAAATCTTAGTATGAGCAATCCAAGTTATCTACTGACCAAAGCATCCAAAGATTGAAGGAAGTAGCTAGGTATCATTACTTTAGGAAAAGGCTGGTGGACATGTTTGAAGAAATGGAGCGAGAAAAGCCAAGTTGACTTCCACTGTCTGAAAAGTAAGGTTCTTCATGCCCAAGGCCTAAAGCATCAACAAAAGACCATTTCCCTGGGTGATTTTCTATCACTCTATGAGGGGAAGGGGTACATTGATATTACTTCTCAATTGTGGCAGTGACTCTCAGCGAGAATGCTTGAAGTTAGGAATCAGAGATTTTTTTATTTTTCTAAGATCTAATCTCCCACCATTTCAGACATGGTTAATGATTTTGACATGATCCTTGACCTTATCATGATAGTTTATCTCTTTTTGCTTAGTGACCAAAAGCCAACCATTGCTTGAGCACTTGCTCTTGAAATACTTGATTTTATGTGTTTAGATTGTTGATGGAAATTCACTTGACATTGCACAGGCGCACTCACAAGCATATCATTACATTAGTGGACCAAGGTGGCTCTAAGCCTACCTTTGGATGTGATGAACTTTATTATTGGCATGTATGGACTCCTTGGAACACTAGCACACGTGCAATTCTGACCATGACGTGCATTAGTGAACTGGTGGTTCCTGGCCCTGCTGCTTTGGGAAGTGTGCTTGCACGTATGCGTGATGGTATCTTGTATTATCGAATGCTGAAATTGATGAAATAGTGGCTAAAAGCCTACTATTTATTTATGAATATATATATCTGCCTGATGTGTGTTGGTTGAAAACTTGCATGGTTGAGAACTGTGGCTAAGCAGTCTAGTTTGATTCAAAACTAGGATAGAAACATATATCATGTAGTGCTGCGAATGAACTGAGAAGGTTTTAGCATTTTCCTCTTCGCCTCGGTGAAGGGCTTCTTCGCCTCAGTGAACCTCTTCCCCTCGACGAAGAGCTTATTCGCCTCGGCTAACCTCTTCGCCTCTTATTTGCCTCGGCTAAACTCTTCGCCTCTTATTTGCCTCGGCTAACCTCTTCGCCTCTTATTTGCCTCGGCTAACCTCTTAGCCTCTTATTTGCCTCGGCTAACCTCTTCGCCTTGGCGATCCCAAGGCTTCTCTTTCTTCTTAAGGGCTTATTTCTTCAAGGATGATTATGATACCCTCTTCTAAGCTTGTCTAGGTGCTCTGTTTATGGAAAAATATATATCTAGTGGCATGAGGCCTACCTTTTTTATTTTTTTTTACTTGGATTTTTCCACTCCTATTTCCTAAGCTTGATGTGATTAAGAAGTCTTCCTTGAGGAATCATTATAGAATCTTGAAGAAGTTTGTGTTTTTGGGATGAAGTGGCGGCTTGGCTTTGCGCCTCAAGAGCCCTATCTTGGGCGCAATCCATGTCTATTTCTCCAATGACCTTGTAATCTTAGGACTATTCGGAGAGTGAACAAGGACATCCTTGTAGAAATCAATGTGTGATGGTCTGTGGCGGCCACTTTATCACTAAGTACTCCATATTTCTCGGTTTTAAAGTGGTGAGAACCACCTTTGGAGGAGTGATAACCTGACAAGCTCGTTCTTGGGGAAAAGCCTTTGTTAGGATCGATAGAAGTAATAAAGTCACCACTTTATCCTTGATCAAAGATCTACATCTACTTCCCAGGTTTAATTGGTCATGGGACTTACTTTGTTTATTCATAAAACAATTGAGGGTATAACAAGTATGGCATTGAGGAATACAAAAGTTTGAGCAGTGAGTGGTCAAAATAACCTACTTTATCACCTAAAGTAACTACTAAGAATAGTTTCCCTAATACAAAATGGTCAGTGAGACCTATTTCTGCTTGCTATTCCTTCACTCCCTATCTTAGTTTTTCTTGGCAGTGTCACACCCCCGACCCTCGCCTAGACTGACAAAGGGGGTGAGAAACTATATCGGGACTCTTTACTTGCTTTTTGAGACATTGGTGGGCCCAAGTCTTATAATTGAATCAGAATATCATATACAAAGATACAAAATAAAACTATCACCATAGTGGTGTTTACAGTGTCAATACATACAGTCCTGAGTCCCATTTACATATACATAAACAAAAAGCTGGCGTACATTGCATTCCATAATCAAAGCGCATAAAACCTCTTATGATGTACTCCTACTAGTTTATTGGCTGTGATATGTGGAAGATCTCGAGCGTCCTCCGCTGGCCACACACATGGATTAAAACCCATCTTAACTACGCTTAGTGAGAAACATATGGCTTATACGTATACACATGCCTTTATACTCTTTTACAGTAAGCATATAACAGTAACAGATATACAACAGCAGATATCATAATTATTCATGAATTCATATAACAAACTTATACACATACTTGTACTTATAAGAAGACTATGCTGTTCGGATCTCTACGTAGGAGTTACGGAGCTTATATTGTACGGAACTTAGCCGTAGTTACTCGAAGTTTATACTTGTCTGAGAGGTACCCTTAGGTACCTCACGGAACTTATACTTATCTGAGTGCGTAGAGTATCAGGAGCTTATACTTGTCTGAAAGGTACCCACTAGGTACATTCAGTAGAAACGATATACATTACTACTCTTATTGACATTAGGATTCTTATCATATAACTGTTTGACTACTTAGACCAGTAATAAGGAATGAGTAGGACACAACACAATAAGTACTGAAGGTCTGATCTGATATTGAGGTGTAGTAGCACAAAAGCGGAATTTGTCGAAGCAGCAGCAGAGTGTCGTTGCACTTGTCGAGAGGAAGTCTGCGGAAGTATTAAATGTCTTAGAAACCTTTGTCGGAGAGTGTCGTGTGTTGATCGGAGAGTCTTAGAGCTATTTAAAGTCTTGGAAACGCGGTCAGAGATTGTCGTCGTACTAATCAAAGAGTACCGAAGTACTATACGTGCCTGCCTAGGTAACAGAGGTTTCGTGTCATTCCATATCCGGTCTTAGGCAGTCCTATAATTATATGTGTTCGAGGATCGCCAAAGGCCTTACATTGGTTGCCAGCAGCGAGCTTCGTAGAAATGGCGACCAGACTAAATTTTCTTTCCTTTACCTTACAAACATGTATGGACCCTTCATACCTTATAAGATTCCTCATTAGTCTAATAAACCGAGTCCTCGAGGAAGCGATTGAAAAACAAAAGCGAAACAAAACACGAAATTTCCATGCTACTTATGAGCGTTAGCTACAGCTACGAGGCTTGTCGAAGCCCCCCCTCGGCCACGCGCAGCGTGGACATGCATGGCGTGGACCCTCTGGGTGCCTTCGTGGGATCCTGCCCTTGACGTAAGGACCCAAGTAATTACTTGATTTTGTTGATTTGGTCCATTTCTCCATAAAATCTGACGAAAACCCTCAATTAATCCCAAAGCATCATTGGCAAACTCCCAAATGGGTTCTAATCTCACAAAAACCAAGCATAGAGAGTTTAATTAGGGTTTTCCAAACCCAAGCCTCAAATGCTTGTAAAGTTAGGTTAACTTCCTAACACCCAGAATATGTATCAGTACACCATAAACCCGAGAATTCATATACTCGAAAGGGAGGATTCATCTTTCGTCTTATCTGAAATAGGGTTTTACAGTAACTTTCAACAAATCTAGGGTTAGATGATTATTAACTAAACCCTAGGAATGGAACCACTAATATCCATACAAACACTTCCATACAGAAGTTCCATACAAAAACATAGCCATCCGTACAACCAGTTATCTAAATGTTTATATCTTTCTTGGCTGCCTCTTGCCTCCTGTCTTCACGTATTGCCCTAGCACTTCCCCAAAATGGGGAATAGCAGATGTAAAGTCACTTATTCTTCATAAGGCCTTGTTTGGCCACAAAATGCATTCTTTTGACTTAAATTTCTCCCAAAATTCTCTATAGCCCACATACTTCCTCTATTTGCACTATAACTCTCATATTTATACTTTGGCATATAATCTTATTATCTTATGATTTTTATATCCTGTTTTGACAAATTCCACTTTTACCCTTGTATCTTGTACAAATTTTGGGTTTCAAAATTTTCTCACTTAGCAACATAATAATTACGAAAAATTTCAAATTATACCTACAAAATACCCTAAACACGTTGAAAACGACTAGGGAATGTTCGAGTGTTATAGGCGGTATCGATGTTCCCACATTGTGGGAAAGTATTTCTTAGTATTTCCGCATATGAACCTTTTGTGTGGCTCTCCTTCAAGGCTTAGAAGCGTGCCAGTGAACCTTGAATGGTCCTTCGGTTTAAGGAGACCATTTCCCGATTCTTTGTCTTTATCATCTATGGGTAGCACCACCTTCCAAACGAGCTCCCCTTCTTAAAAAATCTTTCTTCTGACTCACTGGATCATGATGTGGTCAAGAGCTTGTAATCTTTTCCCATCCAATGCCTTGAGTTCCATCATCATGGCCTCACTATATTCTTGAGGATTAAGGTCATTCTATCTGGATACTCTTAGAGAAGGAACTACCACCTCCATTGGAAGCACTACATCTTGTCCATATGTTAGAAAGTAATGACTTGGCCCTATAGAAACTCTTTTAGAAGTTCTATAAGCCCATAAGGTCTCAGATAAAATTATGTGCCAATCTTTGGGATTGTCCTCTAGCATCTTCTCCAGGATGTTTATCAACACCTTATTAAGCTTACACCTACCGTTTGGGCGCGAGAGTAGACTTGATGAGTTAAATGTCATAGTCCTTGGCAAACCAAAGTCGTCTCATCCTGGAAATGAACATGTGCAGGTGGTCGGTTAATGGATTGAGAATTCCCGAATCTATGAATGATCTATTCCTTAATGAATTGGATCACATCTTTCTGCTATGCTTTCTTCAAGTGCGAGTCTCTACCCATTTGGTGAAGTAGTGCATGTCGACTAAGATGAGTTATGTCCCTTTGATGAAGTGGAGTAAATTTTCCTAGTAAGTCCATGGCCCATCATACGAAAGGCCATGGTTGGAAGTCCACGGCGGTATCCTCACGTATCTTGCCATATTTTTACATTGTTGGCAACCCTTGGAGTAATTGATGCAATCCCTTGGGATAGTTGGCCAAAAATAGCCATATCTCCTAATCAACCATAGTATTTTTATCCCGACTTGATGGGCTCCACAAACCCCTTCATAAACTTGCTTCATCACTTCCATACTGTTTGAGAAGGATAGGCATCTGAGCAGTAACCCATCAAGCCCCTTTCTATACAATTCTCCTTCCATTAGGACGAAGTTCTACGATTGAGCTTTCACTCTATGGGGAACTACCTTATTAGGATCTTCTAAATATTCTCTTATCTTAATTCTCCAGTCTCCTACAACATTTGCATCTGTATTATCGACTTCTAATATGATTCCCCTTTCATAAATTGAGGGGTGATTCTTCTTTCCTATCACAATGAGCTTATGAGTCAATTCTTCCCTCATCTTAACACCTGAGGCTACCTGTGTTAGCTAATCCGCCTCCCAATTAGATTCCCTAGTGATGAGTATACTTTATACTCCTTTTATCCCTATGTTTTGCTTATATTATTAGTAGTTTTATCATATAAATAAGTGATCTAATGCTCTAAATTTTCAATTTGTGATTAGGTCAACCATGAGCCAATATGGAGCAAAAACAAAGAGATAAAGCCCAAAATCAGTAAAGTACACATGCAGCAGCAGTTGCTGTGATTTGATGTTTTCAACTACAAGATGATCTCAAATGGCTACAACATATATATGGATGGATAGGAGACTTCTTAGGCTTTCTAAATATACCTTGTTCACTCCATTTGGACTTCAAATGATCAAGTTATGACTCTTGGTATTTGAAGGAAGAAGAGAAGAGAGCTCAAAAGTGACCAGTTGGAGTATTTTGTAGATTCAATCTTTGTAATAAGTTATAAAGTGTTTTTCCTGACCATATCCAGATTCTGCACTTCAAAAGAATTTCCAACGGTACTAAGAACACCCAAATCGAGTTCGGATGAAAAGTTATGGCCTTCACGAAGTTTGGTCAACGGGGAGTTCTTTGCAGCGTCGAGGCGTTGAGAACCAACGTTGCGACGTTGCAGAAATAGAGCATCCTGACGTCGCAACGTTTGGGGTTGGTTTTGGGTGGATTTTTAGCCCATTATTAGCCCATAATTGTGGGTTTTAAAGAGAAAACCCTAGAAAAACAAAGGAGGAGGGATTTTGGGCCTTTTTTAGGGAGAACAAGCTCCCTTTGGGGTGGAAACACCCTAGGGCTTGTTCTTGGAAGAGGAAGAACACTTGAGGAAGAAGAAGATAATGGAGGAGAAGAAGGGAGCTTCAACGCCAAATTTGTTTTCTCTCTTTCCTTTTCCGTTTTCTTTCTTTTGTTAGTTTGTATTTACTTTTCCACTTATGTTTTAGTTAGTTTTCTTAGGGTTTAGATGTTGTGATGACATGTTTGTATGAATCTCTCTAATTTATATTGATTGATGTTTTATTTCATATTTATCTTGAGTATTTCATTTGGATCTTGTGCATGGGTATTTGGCCAATATTTACATGAATTGTGGTTTGATTCAAAATCACAAGTGAGAGTTAAAATTAGACCATGGATGATTTACCATCTAATTATCATGAGATAGATATAAGTAAAGTTAGGTGTGGTATTAAGATTTATAGGGTTCAATGCATCCTTAGTTATGATGGTTTGAGGCAGAGATGCAGTATAACATTTTTTAAGGGTAGTATGCGAATGCTCGAGAGAGATTCAAATATACATTAGTGAAATCACCATCTTCATGATGAAATTGATCATCGATTAATTGGGTTAAGAGGTTCATACATCATTGTTTAGGTGAAATCTATGCCCTAAGGTTTTTTAGTCTTTATACAGTCATTCTTACGTACTGATTAAGTGTCTTTGAGTTTTCTATAGATTTTCCCAACAGCCAAATAAAACTATGAGCAAGATTAGAGTAGGTATAATAACCCCGATTCTCAGAGTAGGAGCGATACTCACTTATCATTATATTACTTGAGGTGACGCACTTGCGCTTTATGGCGTCACACATTTTTTTTTTTTAACACAAATCAGCCTATCAAGTTTTGGCGCCGTTTCTGAGGAATCGGTGTTTTATTAATATTGATTTGATGACTTTACTTTACTCTAGATATAGTTAGTCTTGTTTATTTTCCTTTACATCTATTTTACTTTTGAATTTTATTTTTTTGTTTTATAGGTTTCAATCACAATGGATCCTATCATCGAGTTGACAAATGCATTGGCTCTCCTTAATCAACGACTAAGAATGAGGAAAATGGCCAATGAATATCATAAAAGAGTAACAAATCAAGTGAGGAACCCACATATGCACATGACTCAAGTTAGAGGAATTTACCCCATATTAGAGACAATTATAACTGGGTTGCTTAACATTCTTACCCCAGCACCTCATGGAATACAAGCTATATAACCTCTTACTGAAATCCCTCAAGTCAGATCAAAGTAGAAGAAGCTATGGATGAATTAGAAGAACTCAAGCTGAATCTATAGCCTGACACAATTTTCAAGATCAATGGTGAAATGGACCACTCTCGAGTTCGTTGCCTAGGGTTTCTTGATCCAAATGAGATAAGTCAACCTCCGTAGGAGAGAGTATTAAAGTTAAAGGTAGCCATGGCTGAATTGGAAGAGTTCATCTTGGATGTGCAACATCTCAAGTTCAATTCATGGGGATTGTGAGGGCTAATGTTCAAATTCGGCCTCGCCATTCAAGTGAAAGAAGAGATGCTCGATGGCCATACAGTACTTAACTTACATTTGAGAAGAAACTGACCTAAAAGAAGGAAGTATGAGTATAGAAGAACTAGTGACAAAATATATGAAAGAACAAGATAATATGACTACGATGTCGCTTTGAAGGACAATGAAATTTTCCATCTACTCTTGGGGTGAATGTGACATCTCGAGTTCAATTCATGGGGCGAAAGGGTGATGTTCAGATTCGGCCTCTATGCCATTCAAGACGTGAAAAGAAGAGATGGCTCCAATGGCCACTTATGGTACTCAACTTACATATGAGAAAGAACAACCTAAAGAAGATGAGAGTATGAGTATAGAAGAACTAGTGGCAAAATATATGAAAGAACAAGATAATACGACTACAATGTCCTTTGAAGAATAATATGAGAATTTTCCATCTACTCTTGGGATGAATACGGAAGAAGAAAACTGGAGCTACAATGAAGAAATCACTTCAAGAGGTAATGAAGAACTTGAGGAGTTTCAATCAGTGGAGAATGATGCACAAATTTTAGAAACCTTAGTTGTGAATGAAGAAGAGTCAACCTCTTCGAAACTACATGAAAAGACAAATGATGAAGTTGTGAAGACTATTCCGGAGATGACTTTTTGGGTTCCAATGCATGAGGAAGTGAAAAATAAGAAAGAAACCCCAACTTCCGAGGTGGATGAGTACATCATCCACTTGAACAATGAATTGGGAGGAATCCTTGTAAAGAAAAAAAATGAAAAAAATAGAAAATAGAAAAAAAATAATGATCTTGGAAGACTATGTGCTCAAGTTGCTGATTGAGCACAATTTTAGCCTCTTAGAGAATGATGGAGGTAAGAATCACCAGCATATCCATAGTTGGTAGAGTCTATTGGACTCAGCAGAGCGACTTCTTGGGAGGCGGTGAGTTCAAAAGTTCCTTTTCTCTTTTCATTTTTTTTTAGTTACTTTTGAGTTTGTTTTTGAATAAATTTTCTTGCTAGCTCTTGTGTTTCTTAGTGTTGTTTTTCAGGTTTTTGGAGTTCAAAGTTGGCTATGGAGGTGGAGAATCTTGATAAGTGGAATTTTATAGTATCTTGGAGGTTCAAAGAACAAAAATTGAACAAAGAAATCAGTTTTAGCTTTCTCCCTCATTCCATTCCATACATGCTTCCTATTTTCAAGCCTCCTCTCATTTGGAACTAATTAAAGTCTAATCACTCTTAACACCTTTGCCTCCTATGCAAGTCATATTCATTGGAGCAACTTTTGGAGACTTGATCAACCTAAGGGGAGTACTCAATATCCATTCTTGCTTTTGTTTCACAATGAGGACAATGTTTAATTCAAGTTTGGGGGGGTGAATTCAAGAATCAAATTTTTTTCAAAAATCCGACTTTGTATCTCTCATACTTGTTTTAGTTATTTCTTTTTAGTTGTTGGATTGTTATTTGCATAAGTTTTTCTTTCTTTCTTTTGTTTATTTGTGTCTCATATGAGTTGAGTTGGTGCCTAGTAATTGTTTTGAGAATGCATTGGTTTTGTACTTAAATTTTTTTCTTAGTCAAATTTGGGATACCTTTGCATTTGTTTGATTTAGGACTTGAGTGTATCTTTTGGTTGTGGGAGACTTAGCTTGAATAGCCCCATTGTTTCTCAAGAAATCATTTCTTAAGGAAACTCCTACACACACACACACTAGGTCTCATTTATACACTTTGGCTCCAACCTCTTTTTCTCAAATTGAACTTACCTTGAGAGACTTTGCTTACATAGTGATGGGACACTGATATAAAGATGATTGCCATTGTGCTAGCAGAAAATAAATAAATAAATAAAATGAAAAGAAAAAAAAAAGAAAAAAGAGAAAAAGAAAGAAAAGAAACAAATAATTGAATTTACTCACAAGTAGGTGCTTTGATTTTTAGTCGAGTGTTAAGGGTGAAGTTCGAGGGGAACTAAATGCCCAATGCCCTTAACCAATTGGTGGGGAGTCACCAATGGATCCCCGCTACATGGACACTTTTCTAAAACTTCTTAGCATTGCTTCATACTTTTTAGTTTTAGTTGTTGAATAAAAGGTGCGTTCTTATCCTATTTTGATTACTTTTCTTTCAAATAGAATGAGTTGAGTTTAGTTGAAGAGTGTTTTAGAACCTTAGTCTATATTTGAGACCTAAAACATCATTTACACCGAGTCCCTTTAGGAAAGATTTGTTGAGGGCTTGGGGGCAAAACTTGTCTTGATCAACATAACATTTGAATGCTTCGTCTTTTAGAGATGATAAATGTTTTGGGATCCCATTTTTGGCTAACATGTTTTATTAGAACTTTTCAAGCTTTCTCTTAACTTGTACTAGCACCATACTCAGACTCATATCTATCTTAGGCAATTTGCGTGATGAATTCTTTGTCTTATTCATAA
Source organism: Tetrastigma voinierianum (assembly GCA_016808115.1). Classification (NCBI taxonomy): domain Eukaryota; kingdom Viridiplantae; phylum Streptophyta; class Magnoliopsida; order Vitales; family Vitaceae; genus Tetrastigma; species Tetrastigma voinierianum. The sequence goes on along the minus strand of JAEQBH010005338.1, from coordinate 28,282 downwards.
TATCACTAAGTATAATAACATCAGCATCTCTCAGGTATACCTTCCAAACTCATTCTGCTATCTAAAACAGTAATGTTAAAACATAAATGTATTGATGACAATGGAACAATTATAATAACATGATACAAATTAGATCTGCAGAACTCAATTAAATATGTGCATTTTCCAACAAATATTTAGGATCCTTACACTTTTAAACTCTCTAAGGAATATGGCTAAAGCAAGCATGGAGACCAAAACAAATCAGCCCCAGTCACCGATGACCTTTTCGAAACTAAGTATAAGTGATAGCATGACCTCCGGTGTATACTTAAGGTCTACCCCAAGCAACCAAGCTGCCTATTTGGAAGAAACAGCAAAGAAAGGATAAGAATGCACCACATCCTTTATTCATCTCAAAATACCTAAAAAATGAAAAACCAGTTCTAAAGTCTCTTAGATAGGTAATTCACAATAGTGCGGATCAATGGTGACTCCGCCCATTTAGTTAGAGGCGCTAGGCATTAAAGCCTCATTAAAATTCACTGAGCACTGTTAACTCAAAGGCTACTAAGTGTGGGGAATGATCATCTCTGTCCCATGTAGCGGGCAGTGAAGTCAATGACTCCCAGCCATTGGCTAAGGGCATTAGGCTTTGAAAGACACCTCAGACTATGCCCAAGATTCCGATTGGATGATCTCGCTTATTCTTATTCATATACTTATTTTTGACAATTTTCTTTTCTTTTGCTTTTTATCTTTCTTTTTCACTTTTTCTTTTTTTTTTGTATTTTTTTTTTCTTTTTAGTTGGGGCTCGATGGAAATCCTCTTTTGATTAGGTGTCCCATCGCAGGTGGCTGAGTCTGAGTTAGTTGGATGAAGACAAAGGATCCGGGACGAGGTATGTCACAGGGAGACAGTGTGTGTGTGTGTGTGATAGATTCCTTGAGAAATAGCTTCTTGAAGCACAAGGGAGGTGACTAAGCTAAGTCACACATACCAAGCAAGTACAAAATTTCAAATCATTTAAAAACCTAAGAGTCCAATTTCTCTTTACACTTGGCCTTTGTGAATAGTTGTGTTTGAAATGACCTACTCTTTGGCTTGACAAGGAATCAAACTCACTCATATGAGACATGAGCAAATATAAAGAAAGAGAAAAGAAAAAGCTGCAAATAACAACCAAACAACTAAAAAGAAATAACTAAAACAAGTAAGGAGATACAAAAGTTAAATTTTTAAATCACACCCGAACTTAAAATGAACATTGTACTTAATCCGAAATAGGCAATCTTTGAATCGCGAGTACTCCTGAGGTTGATCAAGTCTCTGGAAGTTGCTCCAACGAATATGGCTCGCTTTGGAGGCAAAGGTGTTAAGGGGGATTAGACTTTAGTTCCAAATGAGAGGAGGCTTGAAAATAGGAAGTTGTTTTCCTTTTTCTATATAGACTAAAAACCCTTCAAATTAACATAGTTACAAGAGCCTTACACTTCTCTTGCAGCCATGTCACTTGGGATAAATTTTGCTTGATTAAATAAATCTTTAATGATGTTTAGGATTTTAAAATTAGGTCTAGTCTATGACATTGCAAGTGCACAGGTCATACAAGTAGTAAAATCTGAATGTAAGTCCAGGTATCATTCCGAGGTGTGAAATTAGAGATCAACTACTGACTACTGAAGTTACATGCTATTTGGACTAAGCGATAATAAAAAGTTTTATAATAAAAATCCTAATCTATTGACTAACTGTTGAGCTAAAACAAAACAAGAAAAATAAAAATGAAAATAGTAATAACCAAGAACATAAAGAACAAAATATTGAACCGAATTTGTTCCCTGTGAGAAACGAGAACTATCGGTGAATTCTGATGAAGCGATCAGTTCTACCGCGAAGTACATTGCTCCTATGTGTATTGATGGATGCGGATTTGTCAGAATTGTAAAATGTTGGAGTTGGATTTCTCCACATTCACGAGGTTAGAATCTCACTTCTCTCGAAGTCAAGATCGAACCGATTACTTGTATTTTATCTTTTCTTGCAAGATCTGGGTATTTTCTTTCTCGATATCACGCCCCATTTCTTGATATTTACGAGATCTTTTTGCTTTCCTTCTCATGATTTTGTAAAAAGTTCTACCCACTTAATTGGTGGCTCGTCCTTGGTCTATTGGTTCGTCCTTTCCCTTGATTGGATCTCGGCTAACACGGTCGAACTTCCACTTTAGATTGAGGTGAACTCTACGATTATTATATTGTTAAATGCTCCCTCCAGCTTCAATTATGAGCGAATGGGGATTTATCAAAATAAACTTTGAGCTGACATTCATCAATGATAATTCTAACATACCCATAGGAATACTCTCAACTCTCAGGAATCTCCATCTTTGTGTCACGCATAGGGCATCCTGGAAATAAGAGCAAGATCCCTGATCCTTAAGCGGTGTCGGTACTACCATTAGAACTTGCTCGATTCCGCACCAGAAGTAAGTAAATCCCAACGAAATAACTTTCTCATATTTTGCATAAAGATTGTAACTAAGCGTATATCAAATCCGGCGAGGCTGGGTTACATTCTTTGCATTCGCGATTAAAGGAAATGAAGCACCGATCACGTGCATCACTTATAATCCTGATGGCCCGAGAAGAAATAGATTCCAATTTGTCTAGATTTCATAAATTTTAAGGTAGTAATTTTAAGAAGAAAATAACATAAATAAAATCCGGCTCGATCGTTTACGCACAGTTTGCGGTCGAGATCCGAAAAGAATTTACTAAGATTAAAAATAAAAATGAAAATAAAAAATAAAATTCTACTCTAAACCATACACTGAGTTCCTCTCATTTCCCCTTTTTCTGGGACGTGAAGACGGAAGCTACTTTACTATTCTCATCTTGTCACATTTATAGCATCCAAAGAAATTGGGCCGAATCCAAAAACTCCAGGTGGAATTCTCAAAAGAAAAGCCCAATTCACTGTCTCAGGTCGCGACCTCGGGTTGATGTCGCGACATGGGTTCTCTTTATCTGCTCCATTTCAGTTGCGACCAAGTTTTCTTTAGTTGCGACCAAGTTTCTTGCAGCTTCGTTGATTAGTGGTCGCGACCTCGAACAATGGTCGCGACCTTTATGGATTCGGTGTTCTGAAAGAATTTATGTGCGACCTTAGTCCTCATGTCGCTGACCTCATTGTCGCTCCGCCTGCTTTGAAATTTTGAGTCATGACTTGAGTTTTAGGTTGCGTCTCAGGGGTCTAATCACCACTTTAGTTACGAGTCAGAGACTTCCTTTCCTTCTTTACTTGCGCATGTCGCGACCTGATTTAGGTTGCGACCACGTTCTATTTACTACCTTACCTCGGGCGTGACTCCTTTTTCGAGTTACGACCTTCTTTTCGAGTCTTTTGCTTTGATGTAGCCCGGAATGTATGTCGACCTCAATGCTTGATCGCTATTTGCACTGTCTTGTACGCTTTAAACGGATCGTGACTTGATATGATGTCGCGACCTCACTTTGCTCCTTTAGTTGCAAGTTGTCTCAGTTGCTTTAAACATAATTGTGACCTGGATGTCGATGTCAGTGGGTCGGTCGCGACCTCGATATTGTCGCGACTTCCTTTTAGGTTCTTGACTGATTAAGTGGTCGTGACTCCCCTTTGCTTGGTAAAGACTTCGTTGGCGAGTTTTCACATCACGACCTAAATATTAGTTCACGACATGGCTTTGTAATGTTCAGTATTTCTTTAGGTCGCGACCTCAATGCTTGGTCCCGACCTCCTTTTAGGGTCCTTGAGTAATAACATGGTTGCAACTTCAATTTCCCTAACTGGGACTTCGCTTGGCTCGGCCGGGTTCCGTGCTTCAGCGACTTCATTTTCTAATTCTCCATCTCTTACTTGGTTGCAACCAAATCTCTTTGTTGTGACTCCACATTCGATTCCATGTCGTGACACAGCGGCTTCATCAACGGATCGGCGTTGCGGCCTCGGCACGCTGAATAGTTTCTTTTCGTCTCGACCCGTTTCTTGGTCATGACCTCATTAACTGGTCTTGGTGATGTTGTGACCTGGAAATAACTGAACAAAAGCGCTCCTTGTCGCGACTTTCTTTTTCTGGTTGCGACCTCCTTTATGTTGCAAGCTGAATTCTTCCAGTTTTTGCTTGGATTTTCTCTTATAACTGTATTTTTACGCAAATTAAATTTGAGCAAATTACCCGGGTTCCCTACGTATATGAATCAACAATTAACTTGTAATAAACTCGGAAAATGGATTAAAAATCAAATAGTTTTAGACTCATCAAAAGTGTATGGAATGGAATGAGGAGGATGTTGAAGCGAGTTTCTTTGTTCGGTACAATTAACACATTCCGAATCTTATAAACTTCCTTTTCGAATTCTCCACCTCCATAGCAAACTTTGAACTTAAAAAACCTGAAAAACAACACTAAGAAACATAAGAGCAAGCAAGAAAATTTATTCAAAAACAAACTCAAAAGTAACTAACCAATGCACATACCTTGTAGATCTAATGAATTTAGCCTTCAAAATCTTTTCAATCTCCTTTTTCACCTTCAACTCTACCTCCTTGGACATTCTTTTAGGTGGTTGTTGAAAATGGTGAATTCCGACTTTATAGGTAAGTGGTGTTCCACCAAGCTTCTGTCCAATCCTGGCATCTGGTCGTAATTCTAAGCAAAGCAGTCTTTGAATTCCTTTAGTGTTGCAATAATCCCTTCTTTGAAGTCAGAAGGTAGCAAGGAACTAATATAGGTAATCTTCGGCTCTTCCATAGTGCCGAGGTTCACTTCCTCCATGGGGTCGTTTACTTGAGGCTGCGTGTCTTTAAACTTAGGAGGGGCTTGATCCAAATCCTCCATCTGTATTTCTTCATCTGCATCCTCTTCAAAAATTATCTAGCCACAAGTATTCTAGAAGCTCTTCTTGATCACTTTCCTGATCTCTTTGCACTTGCATTTTGAATATGACCAGTTCTGACTCTGCCTTTCTTCTTAAGAGTAATCAATCATCATCGATCTCCTCCATGATTGGGTCACTCATCGGCCTATAAGGGACGATTGTAGTCACCTTTAGAAGTTTGGACGTCTCCCTTTGGATTTCCACGTAACCCTTTGAGTCCATGTATGCTTTCCTTGGGACCCTATCTTTCCTTCTCCTAGTGAACTTGATCGAACCGAATTCTTGATCATAATACCTAGCTTTCATAGAGCCTGTAGCTATCATGAAGGGTTGCTTATATGCCCGCATTACTTCCACTTCATTACCTTTCCAAAATAGTAAGAACTGATGAAGAGAGGACGACACACAACAGTTGGCATGAATCCAGTCATTCCCTAACAAAATATTTTAATTTGTAATAGAGTCTATCATAAAAATGGTAGATAGTGCAGTTTTGCTGCCAATGGTGATATCTATTGGAAGTATCCCTAGGGTCTTGAATCTTCCTCCGATAAAGAAACCGGAACCCACCGACCACCTGCAGTTTACATCGGATCATTAATGCTCCTTCTAGCTCTTAACATTCTCAATGGCACATTACATTTACGATCATTATCATTAGTACTGGATCTGGCTTGCCGATGTTGAGATGGGCTGCATACAAAAGGCTTTGCCATGCCTTGTCATTTCCTGAAGGGTTTCTCAGTATCACCTTAGAAGTGCATTTGTTTAGAGAGGATTCTATGATAATTCCATCGTGGTCCACATCTTCCTTTGTGGTTAAGTGCTTCCCTTCTAACTCTATAATTTGTTCCCTTGTTTTTTTTTTACTTGAAAATAGTTGGCAATGTTAGATAAACAGTAGTTTAATTTAAAGAGATAGGGATTTCACCTATCATTAAGACTCCAGGTCATAGCTTCATGTACCTTTGCTCATTGACTCCATATCCTCAGTAGCTTTCCTCCCAAACTTTGTTTTTTCCATGCTAGGAACCACTCATTCTTTCACTTTCTCTAACTCCATGGCATCTTTCATTTGGATTTCCACAGGTACATCAATGAGTTGCCTTCTATCTGCTGCTCTTTGCCTTTGCATCCTCCTGTACAGGTTACGGGCGGCCTTTGGGAAATTTTTGTGGTGTACCACATGCCACCTTTGACCGGGAGGAAACCACGAGTGGAATGATACATCTCATAGGCTTTTCCTTCTGTGACCTCCTCCCTTGGAGAGGCCCCAGGTCTACCTCTTAGAAAAACATGTCTTTCCGTGCGGATTCATGGAAAAGTGAAGTTGTGCAAATCTTCTCTTTTGAGAAGAATCTACCTCTTGGAGAAGTAAAGTTGTCCACAGCGGAACTTCATTCGTACCTTGGAGAAGCGGGTCCACCTTTTTTGGAAACATAGGCAGGGGGATAAACATATCTTTCCCGCGCGCGCACACCATAAAGATTGACTTTCCACTGCGATCTCGTGGCAAAGGAATTGAACTTACCACAGCCCAGGGAAAAATCTCTTTCTTGAGGAACATTCTCTAAACTTTGTGCATCATTCTCCTTGGAGCCCAGACCTACATGGAGGAGTGGGCTTTCTACAACATTTTCTCTATGAGGAATGAATTCTTCTAAGGGATTGAGCTTGCCTTTTGGTGAAAGTTTACTTTTCTTGGAGAATTGGTTATGTTGCTCTGTTCCCTGTTGTATCCCCTTCACTGAATTTCTCCCAAATGGAGGATCTGTACAAATTGCAGTTCATTCCTTTTTCAACCTATCAACACTAACCAGACAATATTTAATGACCCATACCTTTCTTGGAGAGAGTTTTCCCTTCTTCTTGGATTCTATCAATGTTCTTAGATCGAAGCTAGTAATGTTGACTAAGGCCACTGGTGGGAAAGGATCCTCATCGATTGCCATAGTCTCTCTTTTGTCGGGGGAACTGAGTATCAGCTACTATTGATCTTGTCTGTTTGACATTTCGAAAGCATGACATGCATTAGTAGTATGGTTCCATGAATTGTGGTACTTACGATGGGTCTTTTTCCCATAGTTAGGTCTTTCTTGCGGGATCCAGGTGGTCTTTAGGGAAGGTAATGAATTTTTCTTTCACCAGGAAATCAAATATTTCCTCAATCTTTGCTACCTCAAAAGTATATTGGACCTGTGTATCAACAATTTGTGTCTTCTTCCACACATAAAGTGTTATTTCTACCAAAAGAAGACAAGTGAATGTCCTTGTAGCAAATAGATCTACCACTGCCACCTCTTGGTTCACCTCTTGACAATAGGTTCCCATGGACTTCTTATTCCGATAACTTTCTTCCTTGAGTAGTTCTTCATGATACGTCACCTTAGTTTGCAAGTTCGCAAAATCTAAATTCCATACCTTGGAATTTCTTCCTCAACTCTATGTCCAAACCTCTTTAGGCCATTTTCACGTATTCTATCTCCGAAAGATGGATCTTGCATCTGTTTCTCATCTTCTTGAAAAGAATGGCAATCGACCGAGTCTCTCCATTTCTTTGAGTCTGCGGACAGTGCGATGCACACTTGGGGCTCTGACCACTGAGGAAGGCGAGTGTGAAATTGCCTTTCCATCTCATGCCATCTTTGTATAAAGTTCACGCTAATGTTATTGTACCATAGCCAGATGTTACCCTTGTCAAAGGAGTGGAAAGCGATGCAGCTTGGAAATGATAGAAATTCTCATAGTTATCCAACTCCCCACATTGCATAGTGAATCTAGCAACATGTTCCATAATGGATTAGCCATCTTCTCAAGAGAACAAGAATCGGGATCTGTGCCCCCGCGGTGAGGGTTTCCTATCTATCATCCCAAAGATAAGGTTTGTAGAACTCGAGGCGGTACTTTCGAGGCTTGGCCGATATAATTCTGTCTGCTTCTTTGATTGCCTCTTAATCCGTCTCTGGCTTGGATTTGCACAAAGGCTACGGAGGAATTTGTTGTACGTGTTGAAGAACCTGAGGAACGTGCTGAGAAACCTGAGGAACTTGTTGTCCCCAGTTTCCATTTACTCTTGCAGGTGGCTACATGATGCCCCCCGAGCTTCCATTGAAAGAAAAGCCTCATTCATATACTCCAGGTTGTGTATTTGGATTAGTCTGAGCAAAAATCGTCTGATTGCATTAGGTCTTTCACATGTTATGTTCTCTAGAGTACCTCCCTCTTTCCTATGGGGAGGAAGAATATCTAACCTGCAATCTTGCATAGGTAAGCTGGTGATTTTGACTCCAGTATAGGTTATTAGAATATTGCCACTTGAATTCATTAGAGAATTGTCTTTCATAAAAACTTTTGCCTTGATTGTCCCCTTTCTCTAAGGTTCTCTAGGCTGTATTGAGATTGCTACTTCATTTCTTGATGGCTCTTTTACATGAAAGCCTTAAATTCATTAGAATTGTTAGAGAAAAAGAATAGGCACTTCTACAATACACCGCACCTCTTTCCTTCCACTTGTTCAATTAGGTTGTTAGGATGGATTTCACATTTGTCGCACCGAGAAGAATTAAAAATCGGTTTCTCTATACGATTTCACCAAGAATTTGGAACTCTTCCTTCCTATCTTTGTGCGACATCGAGGATCCCAATCAGGAGACTGCGGTTGTTTTACTCAGGGTTTGGTGGCATTCTTGACAACAAGTGTGATCCACCGTGGAATACTACGAGTGGACATACAAAACAAAAATATATCGATGTTCCACAACGTGTCCCTTTGACATGCCAAGAAATATGTTTATTTGGATTTTTGGTCGAACACTCACAAAGAAAGGGAATTGGTGAATCTTGCCGGCGTGCCCCAGGAAATTATAGTATTTTACGAGAGGCGAAACGTCTTGAATCTAACTTATGCTCAAATGAAATATGGATTCCCTAGTTCCCTTAACAGTTCTCTAGAGTCTAAGTGGAAAATGCTTTGAAAATTGGAATGTATTGAAAGCTGAAAGAAAAACTGTATGAACAAATTGAAAAAGCAGTCAATTTCATTATAGAATGTAACTATAAATGGAATTGCTAAAACATGAAAGCTTTGAAACAAATGCTTGGAAATAAAATGCACTAGAAATTTGGAAATATTGCTGATGAACTTGTAGAAACTAAGAGAAAATATTGAAATGCTCTATTGAGTGTTGTTTGATCAGTTGTTTGGAGGTCCCCTACTCTAAAGTTGAGTCTTCTTTTTATAAGCATTCTGAATAACTGCTCCATACCACCTTCTCTAATAATTGCTCACGTACCCACCACAACCTTGTTCTCCAAGTCACTTATCCACTAAAAATTTGTTCTCCAAGCCACTTATCCACTAACAATTTGTTCTCATTCATGACTCGAGTTGGAGAAAAAGTCTCATTCCACTTGTTTTTTAGACAAAGTCTCACCATTTGAGCTGACACTTTGACAAATTACAAAATTTCATAAATGTCTTTGGACCCTTTCATGGGATGATTATCATGGATTTGGGCTTTCTTGGGTGGATCGGGCTCGGTTGGGATTGGTTTATCAATTAGGTCCATTCCACTATCCTTTAGTAGAATAATTATCAGGCTCTTATTTGGCCCAAAAATTCATTTTAGTATTAACAAATCCATCTTTCTCTCTTTAATCACTTTTTTTTTTTTTGCAGTGACTTTCATTTACATTTTAAATAACCATGTATGATATCTAATTTTATTTTAAAATTTATGTCTGACTTTTCTTCTTCTCAATTATGTATGTTAGCAAATTCTTCAGAGGCACAGAGATAAGCGATTAAAAAAGGTAAATTGAAGCGAGAGAAGATGATAATAAATTGAGATAATGCATTCACAATTAAATATATAGTACATTGATAGACCTATCAAGGGTGTCCTATTACGATAAAATTGGTTGCATGGAGAGTAAATGCAGTTCCCACATCAGGAGACATCATATTAGTAAGGTAATAGAGTGATATAAATTAGAAGAGACTGCCTTTTTCCACCATACTTACCTGGATGAGGTCTTTGGTTGATCTGGACAGTGATCTTCATTTCACTTTCGAGGGGCATTGCCCTAAGATCTACTGAAGTGGTGGAGTCTATAATTTGTGGTAGAGGGTTTCCTTATTTGCCCTTTGACAAATTGTTTAATAGAGAAATGCTTTATTAAAATAAGAGGAATGTGGTACAATCTTCACTCATTAGGTTATTTGATGGGTTCTCTCATTTATTAGGTTGGTATTTTGGGTTTGAAAGGGGTTGGGTTCTCTAATTGAGTTTCAATTCTTATTAATGGTGGGTTGAGCTTTTCGATTGGGTTTGAGGTCTTATTATTGGTGTTTTCATTAAGACTTGGTATATAGCGAGAGAGGGCTATCCGAGTGGTACTTAAGCCCATTTTTTACATTGATTTCTTGGGTTGGGCTCGAGGTCCTATAAGAATATTCTTCTATTTATCAGGCCGGTCTTTTGGATTTGGCTCTCCGATTAGCTTGAGGCCTTATGTTTTATGTGTTGATTTCCTATATCAGTATGACTATGAGAATATAACAAAAAATGATGAACGGAACTATAATGCAATAAAATGGAACCTGTTTGCAGAAATCAAAAACTAATAAAGTCTTGTGTTGGACACAATTTCCTTAAGACAATTTATTGCCCTCGCAGTGGTGCTTCGAGTCCTTGCCAATCGTCTCGGGATAAATCATCTCCCGACACAAAGAAAGCACTTCGATGGTTGGTATCAAACGAAACTTACTGTGTAGAACTTCATCTTTTAAAATGAAGATGATATGTAATGAGAAAATGAATTCAATCTGTATTTCCTAAATGCTTGAATAACATCCTGTTATAAAACACCTCATAATTTGTGGAAGTATAGGCATGAAGCTTGGGTCGTGTCTGTTATGTTCATGGAAAACAGACACAGTCGCGTTAACCTATGCTCATCGCAAAATGATAGTGTTTCAGGTATGAAAATATATACACAGCTAGTATACACCTTTCTCTAAAAAGATAGGGCTTGGCTAAATCCACCCACTGCAGGAGCCGGTCGAGGCGGCACATGCGGCGTGTGGTGGGCAAGCATGTGCTAGGTCCTCCCCTTCCCTGTGGGGTGCCGCGAGAAATCGAGAAGCGGATCAAGTCTTGTGTTGGACACAATTTCAGCAAGACAATTTGTGCCCTCGCGGTGGTGCCGAGTCCTTGCCCGTCGTGCTCCCGGGATGAATGATCTCAAACCTGAAAGCCTCCCAATGGTTGGCTGTCGAACCATAAACTTGTGCACAAACTCGCTCTTTTAAAATGATGATGATATGTAATGAAAATGAATTCAATCTGTATTTCTAAATGCTTGAATGTAATCTGTATAGACTTACTCCTTAGTATTTGGTACAGGCATGAAGCTTGGAAATAGATATGCGATTTGTTCATGGAAAGCAGACATAGTAAATCTATGTGGAGAAGAAGTTCATTGATCCAGACAATGCTTTAAAATGACAACGTTTGGAGTCGATGGTAACCTATGCTCGTCGAAAAGCGGCTTGGCGTTTAGTCTAAAAATATATACCACCGGCCAGTAGACACCTTTCTCGAAAAGATAGAGCTTAAGCTAAATCACACCCACACGTGCAGGCAGGCCGGTTGGGTCGGGTCGTGGCGGGCGCGGCTTGCCTTCGTGTGGTGCGAGCATGTGCTAGGTCTCCCGAATCCACAAAACTAGGTGCCTCTTGGGGCCCCAGAGCCCACTCTGAGCGGTGAATATATACTCTTTAAAAGTCTTGTTCTCATCCTAGGTGGGGCTGAGAAGCTTTTCCTGGCTTTCAAAACTTTGTTACATTTTAATTAATTGATGTTTGGAGGCAATTTCTAATTCACTCCTTAATGGTTTGAGCAACTCAATATATAATCTTCATCTCCTTATGGAGAACACATTCCATGTGGGCCAGGCTTCTAAAGAAAGAGTTTGTGGGACCCATTTTATTAGCTCAAAGATAGCTATTTTATTATGCTTAAACCCTTCTTCTTCTTTTTTCAACAATCCCCCACATGAATAAAATTGACTGAAAGTAATGCAAATGACATGCTGACACTAAGAGAGAGTTCAGTTGGAAATTTTCTGTATAGAGGAAGGTAGCTTGTGGCCTTGAACCTTCCTTTATAAAATGCTGTCGGGGTTATTGATTGATCAGTGAACATGATGTCTTGAATTTTTCAATCATTTGTGTAAACCAAGACAATAGCATTCACACAGAATCTTTCCTGACACAGTTGGTTCTCATGATTGTGTTCATTTTAGCCATGAACAATTCTTGGTTTTATGAGTGCTTCTAGTGAATTTAGCCTTTATCATTCTCCTTAAGAGCAGGCCATATTTCTACTCCACATAGGTGAATTCTTATGGAAACAAATGCGTTATCATAAACTGTCTTTAACGAAGATATAAGAATCATTAAAGCGTGGCTTGCACGTTCAACGTTGTAGGCATCTTATTTTAATCCTTAGGAGCGAGTAGGAGATTTGTTAACACGTAGTGATCTTGATAGGTCACACAAAATTCGGTTGTCCCTTTGAACCTAGATCTGGGGATCTCCAATCAGCTAGGTTGGGTTGCCATTATGGCGACTCTTTAGTGTATAGGCTTTAAATCCATTCCCCTCCATGATTTACTTACTTGCTCTCAAGTCAAACCTTTGGTTAACGGATCCGCAATGTTCTCTTTTGACCTTATGTATCAATGGTCATAATACCATTAGAGAGAAGTTGTCTTACGGTATTATGTCTTCGACGAATATGTCGAGACTTACCATTATACATGACTGCAGTGCTCTGCCCGATTGTTGATTGACTACTGATGAATGGAATGCAAGCACATGTTATGGCCACATTGGAATATCTTTTAAGAAATGACGAAGCCACTCTGCTTCTTCACCAGCTTTATCTAGTGCAATAAACTCAGATTCCATTGTGGATCTAGTAATGCACCTTTGCTTAGAAGATTTCCAAGACACCGCTCCACCACTAAGTGTAAATTGTGGACTTCGAGTCTTTGATGTCGGATATCGATTAGTCTGATCCTTAGTATTCTTTGGATATTTTTGAGTAGTACAATCCATAGTTTTGGGTGTATTTCAAAGACCTCAAAACTCTAACTATTGCCTTCCAATGGTCCGAACCTGGATTACTTGTGTATCCACTCAATTTGTTGACAACGTAAGCTATGTCTGGACGGGTACAATTCATGATGTACATTAGGCTTCAAATTGGTTGTGCATATTCTTCTTGTGATATGTTTTTGCCATTATTTTTGGATAAATGCATATTTACATATACAGGTGTTCTCGTTGGAATGCTATCATCTTGTTTAAATTTCTTGAAAATTTTCTCAATGTAATGTGATTGAGATAATATTAGTCCATCTGATGTTTTAGAGATCTTTATCCCAAGTATAACATCGGCAACACCTAAGTCTTTCATGTTAAACTTATTGTTGAACATTTTCTTGGTAGTTTTAATGACTTCATTATTACTACCCATAATGAGCATATCATCAACATAGAGACAAATGAAGATAGACCTACATTCGGTGTTCTTGACATATACACATTTGTCACACTCGTTGATTTGTTGTTGTGTCATTACTTTGTCATTCTCGTATCCTTTGCTTTGGTGCCTTTAATCCATAAAGGGTTTAACAGTGATAATTCTTTTTTATTGACACAGACAATAAATATTCAGGTTGTTCCATGTATATTTCTTCATCAAGTCACCATTTAAGAAAATGTCTTTACATCCATTTGATGTATCTGAGATTATGTTATAGTTAGATAACTATTAACATACGAATAAGATGATATTCTTTTTAACTAGTGAATAGGTATCAAATAGTCCAAGCCTTCTTTTATTGTAACCTTTGACAACCGGTCTGGCATATATTTATCAATGCAGATTCATGCTTTCATTTCTTCTTGAATATCCACGTATATCCTAGAGGTTTTGAACCTGGTGGAAGATCCACTAGTTCCCACATATGATTTTGCAAAATGGATTCTACTTCATCATTTATAACTTCTTTCCAATATGGAGCTTCAGGGCTCGACATTTCTTCCTTAAGGCTTTGAGGCTCATCTTCTAACAAATATGTTAGAAAATCTCGACCAAAAGATTTTGATGTTCTAGTTCTTTCTTTGATCTGGGTTCATCGTCATCTTGTTGACCTTGACTCTTGTATTGCGATTATCATGACTTCTTTACTTGAGTTCCAACCCTTGTGTGTGGATTTGCTGAAATCTTTTCAAGAAAAATGCAGTTTCTTGATAGTCGTAGTATTGACATGCATATAAAAAATTTCGGTTATGAATCGAAGCGATATGCACTACTATTGTGTGCATATCCAATGAAAACATAATCAACTTTTTTAGCTTATTTTAACCTTTTTAGGTATAGGTACTGTCACTTTAGCCAAACACCCCCACACTTTTAAGTATTTGCAAGAAGGTCTTCGACCTTTACACAAATCATAGGGGGATTGGTTAGATTTCTTTTGAGGTATTTGGTTGAGAATATAATTTGCGGAAAGAATTACTTCCCATGGAAATTTTGGTGATCCACAATAATAGTAATGCATTCATCATTTCTTTTAAAGTTCTGTTCTTACGTTCAGCAACCCCAATTTGTTGAGGTGAATAGAGTCTGCGATGGTTGGTGTATTATACCCATGTGAACAAAAATGCAGATGCTTCATATTCCTGCCTCTATAACTTCTTATCACCTTAATTTTTCTATCAAGTTGGTTCTCACCTCACTCTGAAATATTTAAGCTTGTTTCCAATGCCTCATCTTTACTTCTTAATAAGTAAACATAACAATATCTTGTGCAATCATCAATTAACGTATGAAAATATTTCTTACCACCTCTAGTTTGAATAAATTTCATATCACATATATCTGAATGTATTAATTCTAGAGGTTCACTACTTCTTTCAATTGATTGAAAAGAAGTTCTTGCAAGTTTAGATTCCACACAAATCTCACATTTATGATTTGGATCTATTTTAAATTTAAGCAAACATTCCATATTAATTAATCTACACAATGTATTATAATTAACATGTCCTAGTCTGTTCACACATTTGAAGATAAGCATATAAGTAGAAGATGTGTTCTTATTAATATTCTTAATAGGAGGTACAATGGTCATTACATTCATTTTGGAAGAGCCCATTTCTGTATGCCCCTTCCCCACATTATCTATTTTTTGGCGAGGTGAAGTTGTTTAGGATAAACCTGACTTAAAGCGCTTCTTTTTCAACAATGAGTCCGGACACTGGATATTTTCAGTTATGGCACATGCAACACATCATTGAGAGTAAGTTCCTTGCCTGATGTCATTTTCACCCTTGGCCTTCAACCTTGGAAGAAGAGGAGTTGCCCATCAAGAGTTGTTCTCTATTATCTATGCTATGATATGATGAGAACATCTTCTTGTCTGAGCAAACATGACGAGTAGCCCTTGTGTCCACCCACCATTCCTTGGTATTGCGCGATGAAGTTCACCTCACGAGACTACGGGTGAGAGGTTCATATACGAGACATCGCCTAAAGAATAATACTTGATCCTGGCTGGCTTGAGGCGTTTCTTCTTTGGATACCTTGGTCCTTGCGACTATGATAGTCCTTAGCAGTGCCTTGCTTGTTGCACACATAACACCTTGGAACTTTCGTAGGGGACTTGCTTGGGACCATTGCTATTGTGCTTCCTCTTCTTGTTATTGTCGGAGGTTTGCCCTTATTCTACAATATTGGCCTTGGATTCCATGACGGCCTTGCCTACCTTCTTTTCAGATGCGGTTGTGCTTCTACCTCATTCTGACCTCACTATCAGTCTTCAAGTCTCATTTTCTTCCACTTATGCTTTAGTCGTTCTTGAATTCTTTCCATAGGGGTGCGATTTTTCAATAATTCGCGACCGCGGAAGGATTCACTAAGAACACCCCCTTCTACGTGTATGTCATACCACAAAATCACTTGTAGATCTTGGAACTTGGCTAATCACAGTCTTGGAGTCAAGCATCTTGTAGTCTGGGAATTTTCCCACTACAAACTGTAAGCCTTGCATCACCAGTGCTTGTATTTTTTATCAGTTACAATTCTCTTTTGCGGTATTGGCGCAGCCACACATTATACAATGTGTTGTCCAAGCCAGTGGGATGTAGTTGCGACCTGAGAAATCATGTGCTTCCACTATGGTAACCATTTTCTTATCGGTTTCATTTTTTCCTTGATGCGGGAGCATCCTCTGAGAAGCGAGTCCAAATTTAAAGTGGTCAGTAGAAACTGACATCTTTTTTTGCCACCTATTGAAATCTATCCCATTAAACCTTTCCGGCTTCTCTCCATGACTCACAGTCATTGGCACCATAACAGGCATTGGAGGAGGCATTACAGTAGGAGTAGAATCAATAGCCATTACTGTTTGCAGAAAATAGAATATTAAGTTTAGAAATAAACGGAGACAGTGCGACTGATAAATGATATTAAATCAAAGCAGGGGTACTAGAAGTTACGTAATTCAGATCTGTAGTTACGGTGATTTTTTCGGTCTGAACTTTAAGAACAAGAAGGCGAAATAGTGAGATTATATATATATATATATACTATATATATATATATATATATATATAAATATATATATACTCTCTATATGTGTGTGTGTGTGTGTGTGTGTGTGTGTGTGTGTGTGTGTGTGTGTGTGTGAGTGTGTGTGTGTGTGTGTAAAAGCGATAAATTGTCTTAAGATTGTTGATCGCCTATATCAGTATGACTATGAGAACATAACAAAAAATCATGGATAGAATTGTAATGCAATAAAATGGAACCTGTTTGTAGAAATCAGAAACTGATCAATTCTTGTGTTGGACACAATTTCCTTAAGACAATTTATTGCCCTCGTAGTGGTGCTTCGAGTCCTTGGCAATACATCTCCCAGGATAAAATCATCTCCCGACCTGAAAGAAGCTCCCAGTAGTTGGTACATCGAACTAGAAACTTGTGCAGAACTCGCTCTTTTAAAATGAAGATGATATGTAATGAAAATGAATTCAATCTGTATTTCTAAATGCTTGAATGTGTGTCCTATTTATAGACTTACTCATGACTGTTTGGTACAGGCATGAAGCTTGGGTCGTGTCTGTTTTGTTCATGGAAAACGAGACACGATCGCGTTAACTTTATGCTCATTGCAAAGCAATGACGTTTCGGATATGAAAATATATACCACCGACCCGGTGAGCACCTTTCTCAGATAGGGCAGGCTGAAATCCGCACACCACGTACCGAGGCCTGGTCGAGCGACACGCGCGTGTGGTGAACCAAGCATGTGCTAAGTCCTCCCCCTTCCACAAAATTGGGGTGCCCCTTGCAGAAATTAGAAACTGATCAAGTCTTGTGTTGGACAAAATTTCCTTAAGAGCCGATTTATTACCCACCAGCGGTGGTGCTTGAGTCGCCTTATCGTCTCCAGGGATAAAATGATCTCCCAACCTGAGGAAAGCGCACTCCCAATGGTTGGTATCGAACCGAAGCATGCGAACTAAGCTCTTTTAAAATGAAGATGATATGTAATGAAAATGAATTGTCGTATTTCCTAAATGCTTGAATGTGTCTTATTTATAAGGGCTTCTTGTATTTGTTTTGGTACAAGCATGGCTTGGAGTCGTGTTTGTTACATTCATAGCAGAAGCGGACACAATCGTGTTAACCTATGCTCGTCGTAAAATGTGACGTTTCGGGTATGAAATATATACCGCGACCCGATAGACACCTTTCTCCCAGATGGGGCTTAGCTAAATCCACCACGTGCAGGAGCCGATCGGGTGTGCGTAGCGTGTGGTGAACGATCGTGTGCTGAGTCATAAAACAAAACTGGGGTGCCCCTTGGGGCCCATACCCCACTACAAGGTAGGTGTATATATACTCTTTAAAAGTCATGTTCCCATCCTATGTGGGACACAAACTTTTTTCACAAGCTTAAAGCTTTTGTTACCATTTTCAAGTGGTGATGTTTGGAGGCAATTTCTAATTCACTCCTTAATGATTTTGAGCAACTCAATATATAATCTTCATCTCCTTATGGAGGAGAACACATTCACATGGACCCCACTCTGAAGAGTTTGTGAGACCCATTTTAATTTTAGCTCAAAGATAGCTAATTTATTATGCTCAAACCCAATTTTTTTTTCAACATTATGTTAGGAAATTGAAATGCTTTACCTTTGAATAATGTCCCTTAAATGTGGAGAATGAGGTATCGTTAGCTAATTGTTCTTAATTTATTCGATAAAATCCCTAAGTCGTTTTGGCACTTGTTCATAGAAATTACTCGTTTGCAGTTATCTGTTGAAGGCAAGTTATCATTTTTATTTATTTTTGGATAGGCACGTTATCACTTGTCGAAGGCAAGTTATCATGAAGTTCTTTTGCTGATTAACCAAAATACTGTACACAAATCATTGAACTTTTAAAAAGTTGGGACTCACTGGTGGAATTATAGAGGTAAAATGAATTACACCATATAATATTAACATACTTTACCTGTACGGGGGGTGGGGGGATCAAGAAGAGCCATGGCCTAGGACAGTGACCTCTAAAATTTGTGGTAGGCGCGACCCCTGCCCCTATTCAGTACTGAAATGTCTCTGCTTCTTTGTTATTCTGTTATCTCTGACGTTCATGGATTTATCATTTATGAGCATTTGGATTTGCAGTATATGCCTACCACATCCTCAGTTTTAGTAAAGAGGCACTGGGCCTATTCAGTTTTTAAGGGTCTGAGAAGCCACTTGTGCCTCTGGTTCTCTTGGTAAAGGATCAAGATAATTGATCTTTAATTTCCACTCATAAATGTAATATAATGTGCAGTGGTTCAAATTCACTTCCTCTAATTTAATTTATATGATTTTTGCATATAAGATCTTGTCCTGGCATTGTGATAGGATATAATTTGAAAGATTTTGACCACATCATTGATTAGTTGCACACAAAAATTGGCTTATTGAACATACACCAGCTTCTCCTTGGCCCTCACATGACTTGCGTTTTTTTTTTTTTGGCTAGTGTTGGAATTAATGATATTAACTGAAGTCCCTTTTAATTTGCATTTTTGTTTTCACATTCTCAATTACAGGGCAGGGGTGACCAAATCATGTAGGCCTTTCTATCACATTTTCCAAAATATGAGATTTCAAGTCATCCAAGATCCAAGGTACATATGCAGACAGGCATGGACTATATATCAGCTTCTGTTTGCAACCCTTTTACGTTTGTCTCATCCCCTCTTCACCCTGTTGATTGCTATATTCTTCTCCTTTTCTTTGTTTGTTTCAAGCCAGTTGATGAACATGTCAAGACAACATTGATTACTATCTCTTCTTGAAATCTCTGCCTTCCACCTTTATTAGCAACCTTTTGATTTTCATATACAGCTTGTGAATTTGAATGTGCATGTCCATGCAAGTTAGTCCCAAAAAAAAAAAAAGACTCTAAGTGTTCTTTGTGATTTATAGTCAACATGATTATCCTCTCATCAACAAAGCTCCAATGCAGCCCATCAATGAAATTAAGCAACCCAGATACAGTTTGCCTGAACAGGGTATCAAGTTACAAATATATTATCCTATTTTTACCAATCAATATATTTATTTCTTGAAATTTACCATCTCATTGTACATTGGTTTTTTCATGTATTATTGGATAAGCAAGCAGATGGACAGAATTCAATGTTGTGAATGCATGCTATAATTTACAACCAAGCCATATAGTAATAATAAGGTTATCAGTTATTGAAATGTTTCCCTTGGATAACAGGAAATGGGAACAAAACTCTTACTTTTTTTTTTTTGGAAGTAATTTAATGACTTAATATGAATTAATATTAATTAACAACATTCAATTTATATCTAATATTGTTAGGTAATTTAGAAAAGGAAAATACTTATAATTGATTTGTTTAAAAAGTCTACTTACTAGAATTATCATTATTATTATTAAAAAATCTAGTTCGAGTAAATATTAATAGACTCCTATTTATTATATTATATTTTTTGACATTTTGAGTAATGACACAAATAAAGAAAGTCAAATTCTTGGCATATTGGAAATATAATAATATAAATACAAGATGAACGAATCTCATAAGTATTGATTTAGGACTTGAATAATAAGAACGCTCAATTTATGGTTAGACCATAAATATATTATTCATTATAGAATCAATGACACTTACGGAGAAAGATATAATTGAAGATGTTAATGGAAAACCTAACTTTAATTATGAATTGTTTATGAAGGATTGATCAATATGTAATGACTATACAATGGAAAATTCAATTCCTTTGAATGTAATTTAATTTTATAATTTTAAGAGTGCAATTCCAAATTTTTAGTGGAGTAATTTTGGGTGTATCATTTTTACTATTTTATTAAGGTGTTAATTATATGTGTGTGGGCTTAAAATTATAATGTTCATAGTTCCTCTCAGTGGCTCCATTAAGTTATAAGAACAATGTTTCGAGTTGATGACATTCATTCAGAATTGTGAATTCTAAATTAATTTCATACAACTTTTATGTACATAATAATATAATATGGTAATTAAAGACCACACTATATATTTTTTATTTAATAATAATAATAATAAAATTAAAGAAAGATTGTCTTTCTTTATAATAATATAATTATTTAATTATTATATATATATATATATATATATATATATATATATATATATATATATATATATATATATATATATATATATTATAATAATTATTATTATATTTTGCTAGGTTGTATATCGAGAGATGGAGTAAAACACATGGAATCAGTAATACATAGTGTCCAGGATAGAGACCCGAGATTTGACTCACTTTTGGAAGAGAGCTTCCCAAAAATTCATGGAGTCACATGGTTGACGATGAGTACATGAACGACTCTTGAACATATGGTCATTCGGAAAGGACCATATAGATTTTAGAAGACATGCTGAGGGCATGTATCCTGGATCATGAGGGTAGTCGGGAAGGGCACTTGCCCTTAGTGGAATTCGCCTATAATAACAGTTATCAAGCGAGTATACAGATGGCACCTTATGAGGCTTTGTATGGGAGGTCATGCCGATCACCGATTTGCTGGACAGTGGTGGGAGAGAGCTCCATCACTGGTCCGGATCTGATTAGAGACACCTTTGAGAATGTGAGTTTGATACAACAGCGTCTTCTCACGGCTCAGAGCCGACAGAAGACCTACGCTAACAAGCAACGTCGACCCCTAGAGTTTGAGGTTGGCGATCACGTCTTCTTGAAGGTGATGCCTAAGAGAGAGTGGTGGATTCGTAGGAAGCAAGGGAAGGCGTCAGGGTTCATCGAGGATGCCGAGTCACTCGAGAAATTGGGCACTATTGTGTACCATTTGGCTTTACTGCCTAGCATGTCGGGTATCCATGAGGTGTTCCACATCTCCATGCTCTGAAAGTATATTCCAGATCCAGCTCATGTAGTGGATTGGGGAGAGATTACGGTTGACACAGATGGGACCTTCGAGGAGGGACTGGTGTACATCATGGATAGCTAGGATCAGGTTTTGTGACGCAAGACCGTGAAGCTAGAGAAAGTACTGTGGCAACACCGTGGAGTGGAGGAGGCAACATAGGAGCGCAAGGACACGATGTGGGCCACCTATCCCTTCTTGTTTAGGGATGAAGGTACGTAGTTTAGTCGTTTAATAATTAAATGACTAGTTTACATGCATGACATAGTGCATGTTGCATATGCATGTGATTTGTTGTGATTATGTGGAATTTCAGGATGAAATTCTTTTAAATGGGGAAGAATTTAAAACCCTAGAAAATTCTAATTTTCTAAAAAAGAGTAAAACGGTAATTTCGGTCAAAATATGGAATTTTTCTAGATCTCGGATGACGAAACAAACTTCACCGTTGGAGTCGTCTCGCGAAATCTAGCTACCACGTTGAATTTCGTCGAATTCCGAGATAGTCCAAATTTCACATTTTTCGAGGCACCGAGAGTAGTATGGGACACTTGGCATGAGATGAGTGGCTCACAGTTAGCCACGTGTCAAGTATAAGATGAGTCAAACAATGAGCTCAAGTGGGACCTATAGGAGACATAGGGCAACACATGGGTGGGTGGAAATCCAAATGAATGGATAAGGTGATAAGGGGGAAATCCAAGGAGCCACTTAGAGCTTGACAATTGGCAAGTGAGAGGACATCTCACTTGACCCCATTCTTGACCCAAACGGTTTGGGGGAGAAGGGAAAAAGAGATAGAAAAGAGAGAAGAAGGAGTTAGAGAGAGAGGCTCTACCTTCTCTGGGTTCAGACGATCATTCATGAATCAGGGACGAGACAAGAGAGCGAAGTTGATCCATTGTAAGGGCTAGCGTGGAGTGCAGGAGTTGTGGAGTTTGTGACTCAGGAGGCCAAGTGTTCTCCTACTCAGTTATTTCTTGTTTAAAATGCCATGAAAATGGTTTTGGGAGTTGTGAGGCCGAGAACGGTCGTGTATTTCAGTCCCAAAGAAATGGGACTGAATGCTTGATGAGGAAACTATCCTAGGACAGTCCACGGCTTGATTTGGGACTGTTTAAAAATGTCCGAAACTGATTTTGGATTGAAATTGTCCATGTGAAATTTCTTGCATGTTATTGCTTGATATGAATAGCATGTTTGATGTGTGGAGAATGAGATTGTTGATGCATGCTAAATTAATGTGTTAATATGATTGTTTGAATTATATGAAATATAATTGCATATGAACCATGAGAATTGAATATATGGATTGGCATGATTGCATTCATAGGCATGTGCGGGAGAATTGTGATGTTGAATTCACCATTCTTGGTGCAGATAGGTGTGATCGACTCAGAGAAATGGGATAGCGTCCGAGAATTCGAGACCACGATCCGTAATTGGAAACAAAGAAATAAATAATAATAAAAATCCGTCTGTCGGGCTGAACAAGTTGGTAGTCCCGAAGGGTGAAAGTCCCAAAATTCACATCACGGTTAAGACATGATCTCCCAGTAGTGAAGAGTCGAGTAAAAATGTCGGAAGGCGTCACGGCAAGTCCTGTGAGGTGTGACCAGCGTGGCCCGTAAATATCAAATAAACAAAGCGGAATTTGGCCAGTTCAAATGTGTATTAGAGTTGGTCCAATGGTGAGTCACTAAGTGGAACACCAATGCCTATTTTTCACACTTGGCTTTGCAAGTGTGAGGGGAGTCGATCGAGGACTCGGGGGTATGTCGTGGTGGTTTCATCTCATGTGATCGTAAAACCTTCATAATCGTCAGAAATTGTATGGAATGTGGATGATTGTGGTGTGTATTCCCATTCTTTACATTTAGGAGGAGTGTATTCTTGGAAAATTATTACTAGGCATTCCTTCCAGCCTGTCAAGTGGGATCCGGCTTTTCGGTCTGAGAGTATTCAGGAAGATGGCGCTTACTAGAGGTCGCTTTTAAGAACAAAGACGACATGTGGCTTTGATTATATATTTTTGTAAAACATGTATGAAACTATTGTAATATAGTTGGTTATATTTTGGTGAGTATGGATGTATGTTTGAATGTATTTTACTTATGTTTGAGTCTCGGGTAGAGAGACCTCATTTTTGTGGCATTGAGACGTTGATGGCTACATGTTCAGCGAGTTATTGAGGATTGTGAAGGACCCTGGGTTTGGGGCGTCTGATGATAATGACACATATTTGGCGGCATTTAAGACGATCACATTAACCCAGATGGGATAGAAAGAATGATAAAGGATGATCTTTTAAGGGAGCTAAAAGTTGGCCTTGTGCGATATGTGAATCTTGTGCGGAAGAAAATGATCAAAGAGCATTTTGATGATAGAAAGAGTAAAAGCACCACACAAAATCATGCATTATGATGTATGTGGACCTTGATATGTGCAGCTAGAAGAGAGACTCACGAATATTTTGTCACTTTTTGTGACGCCCCAAAATTCAGGAGTCTGTTGATCAACCATCAACCCGTGGAAGACCTATGGATATCATGTGACCTAATACCACACCTTTGTGACCCATTTACCGAGATCATTTTACAAACCGGACAGAGTCCCTTTGGATATCATGTGACCTAATACCATACCGTACGTACAATTCACGAGATCCGAGTTTTACCAAGCCAAGGCGAGCCCCCTTTGTATTTAGAGCTCTTTAGAAAACCGTCCTAATATTATCTGACACTACGGGAAAACAACATGGCCGGTACATCCCCAGGTTCACTAGGCAAAGCACACCTTCGCCTAGGCAAGGCAAAACCTCACCTACAGGATTGCCCTCGAGTTTGCTAAGGCAAAGCCCACCTTCACCTTATGGCTCCTGCCATGAAGTAGCGAGCAAATACGGGGCCGAGTGTAGCATAAATTTTACAAGAGTTCCATTTTCCCAACTCTTTACAGAATATTACATGCAAACATTCATTTTCTATAAAAATAAATGTTACAAAAATTACATAAGTAATTATAAAGCCACAATCCGACTTTTTTTACCCTTGCGGCCCCGGAAGAGAGTCGTCCATCGGCGCTTGTCCCGCACCTAAAATGTTATCCCTTATAAGGTGAGTCACGCCCAATAGAGTAATTTCTACAGAGGCTACTCCCCTCCTTAGTGCACATGCAATGCTTACACTTAATAATTTTCACATTCACATCATAATTCCAAGCAAGATATGCAATCCTAGATTGAATTCTGCATAATCATGCTCATAAATCAGGATGAGACTCATTCATGCACCATGCCCAAGTCTTTACCAACTCTCATCATACTCGAGTCTTTACCGACTCCTACCACACAATGTGATGCTATGTGTGATCAAACCATCATTGTTGATTTGTCAATGATCATTTTTCAGTAAATTATTGTTTATAAACTAAAGTTTTTGGATGTCACACCTCAAATGATCATTTCATTTACAAAACCATGTGTATGCTTCGTAGGCGTGAATTTTTGAGGTCTACCATAGGCTCCACCGTCTTCGGCACTTTTTGGACTTTCATTTATTGAGTGTGGAATAGTGGATCTTTCACCCACAGGGAGTATCTAGCCCTTCTGCTGTGCAGAGCACAATTTCGTTTCATTTAACGGTCTGACTGCTTGGACTTCGTCCAACGGTCTGAAACCCGATCATCAATCATTTATGTAAGGTGATTGAATTTAATCATGCACTCACACACCCATGTAATGCGATGTTTCTCGTGCATAATGCAATGTGATGCACCATTGCATCTATCTATGCCATGCAACAATAATGATGAATGTCATATGGACTGATTTATCTCATGCATTTAACCATGCACAACATGGGTAATTATATTTACATGCATATAATTTCCAATTAAACACTCAACAACAATGTGTACATTAGAACACACATATTAACATTCATCAGCAAACAACAAGCATGCTATCACATATCAAGCAACAACACACTTAATCATCAAGGCAAAATGTGGTATATAGAGTTACCTGACAATAACCCAAACAGCCTTAACCAAGGCTGAAATTAGCTAAGCAGACTGTAACATCTCGAATTATTCTTCTAATTTCAAACAATCCTAAAGCACCTTTTGGGACGTATTTTAATTCCACTGTCGGGCCACAAAACGGCATTTAAAGTCGTTTTAACACAGCCAAACAGTCCCTAAGGGCAAGGATTTCAACCAAACAACCTTTAAACCATGCTTTGAGCATGCCATGGGCACTTCACAAACAAGGCCACGAAACCAACCACAGATAAGCCATAAAAATCACTTTAAACAGTTCCTAAATCAACCAAACAGGGCCTAAGGACCTCTACACCATATTTTCCATGAAATCAATGCTGAGTGGAAATAAACACTAAGTAGGAAGAATCCTACCTCTTGGAGTGCGATAGCACGGGTGGAAGCCTCCCAGCCCAAAATCACAGATTTCAGGAAATCTCCTCCCCTTTGGATCTTCGTCAAGAGCACTTCCTTTTTGTACCCACGCGTAACCCTCGTTGAGTAGATGAACTTTCATTCTTGGCTCGATAAATTTCGACTAGCGGAACTCCGAGGATCGAAGAGAGAAGCTTGGAAGTTCTCTTTCCCTTCTTCCTCCTCTCTCACGTAAGAAAAACAAGAAAAGGAAATGTGATCCCTTTCCTTTGTCCCATAAGCCCCTCACTTATGTTTATGTGGGTGGCTCGCGTTGTGCCACGTGTCTGCGACTGGTCCGGGTCCATTTTTTCCCCTAAATGATTTATTTCGTCCGGTTTAAGTTCAAATTATCTTCCATCAAATTATCCTTTCTTCCCAAAATTCACACTCACATACACATTCAAATCACATGCATATGCAACAGTCATTTAATCACTAATGACTAAAAACATATCTTCATTCTCAAACAAGAAAGGATAATTGGCACGCATAGTGTCTTCATGTTCCCATGTTGCCTTCTTCACTCCTCAGTGGTGCTGACACCTTATTAGACTAAATGAATCATTACCTCGCGAAACTGATCCAGTATCCATGATGCGTGTCGACCCCTCCTCGAAGGTTCATCATCAACAATGACTTTATCTCAAAATCCTTGATTGGATCACGAATCTTGCTCAGAACTGATATGATATATCAGTTTATGATATTTTGTTACATTGCGTAAATAGATAAAATATTTAACACATATAGGGTATGAGACTTGTTTGAACAAACAGCTCCACATGTTGATGCTCATCTATGGCATCATATTAAGATGATATTACATCTGTTGGAGTTGTGATAATCCATGAGTAATATATCAGACTCAGACATGAGAGAGGATATTGATCATCGTTGCTCTGGGGTTGTCTATAATAGATCCCAGACATGTGGTGGTTCCTCTCATCTCATTGGCTCAAACCAGATCAATGGAATATGTGAGCACTCATGGGAACATGATATAGCTTTGGTATTCTTAACACGCGAGCCAATTACATGAGCAATATTCTTCCCCAACGCTCAGGGATCTGGGCGCATACGAAATGTTTTCTCTTACAATATGGTTCTCCGTGACAAATGGTCAGGATGACAGCGGTGCTCATCTGGCATTCTGTCTTGTTGAATCTTCGCAGCGGCCATGTTGATCGATGATACTATGGACATTAACGTATCTTGTAATCGGATAATCTTCTTCTGACGCAGTTATCAGGGTAAAGGTGCGCGTAACGAAAGTATTGTGACCGGTGATCGCCTCTTTTGCTGTGTATGATATGGTTTTAATGGTCACGGAATCGTGACGTGTACTCGACTGACCAGATACCAAGGATGAATGGCGTTGACCTGGTACCGGTAGTGCTGCATTTGCCAGATCGACGATCTGGTGCGCTGTCATCTGGACGTCAGTCAACTGATGCTGGCGGGCGATAGATCCGCGGATCTTCTTCCTGTTTGCGTGATGAGAATGACACATCCGTATCAGAGCCTGTAAGGTGTGAATAGCGGGCATGTTAACATATAAACGCCGAATCTGGAGGTTAATATCTTGCAATCACTGTGGGACTCGATCTTTGCTGAATGGGAAAAGCAGCCAACCAATACGAAGCCTGCGGAGTGGTATATGGTTAACGATTCATCCATTCGACATCATAACTCTGAAGCCGTATATTAACCATCCGTGACAGTTGCA
This sequence comes from Tetrastigma voinierianum, assembly GCA_016808115.1. Lineage (NCBI taxonomy): Eukaryota > Viridiplantae > Streptophyta > Magnoliopsida > Vitales > Vitaceae > Tetrastigma > Tetrastigma voinierianum. The sequence goes on along the minus strand of JAEQBH010005338.1, from coordinate 646 downwards.
TATCTTACATTGCCTCGGATGTATTAAAGTGATCTGTTCATCTGATGTTATCCATGCCATTTATCATGAGATGTTATATAAAAATCATCTTAACATCTTCTTGTGATTAAAAACATAGACATAATAATGTAAGCCGGGATATAAATAACTAAAGACAAGGATAATGATGATCATGTATAGTGTAGTTGCTCTACTCAAATATTTATTTGATGTAAGACAATATCAACCATACATCTGTTTGCAATATTATTCAGTTGATCTTTGTAAAATATGTCATGTTTAGTATGCAGCACATTACTAGAACTATCAGAATGGAGTTAACAGTAGAGGCCTGTTTCTTTTGACTGTAGATGTCTCTCCACATAGTCATTATCAGACGAACTCATTCTGGGATCTAAATCTAATGAGGTGGAAATGATGGAGGATTGCCGATGGACCTCTGATAAACACTAATCAGTCAGGCATATATGGCCGACTTGAGTCTCTCTCGGCTCATAAATACCTCGACCTTCTCAGTCTATAGATACACCGTGATGCCATGCCCCGAATTTCACCTTAATAAGCGAAATTCACACTTCTTGAATTTGGCATACAAATGATGGTCTCTCAAAACCTAGAGCATAATCCTCAAATGACCCTCATGCTC
>JAEQBH010005337.1:0-262308 GCA_016808115.1 Tetrastigma voinierianum | reverse complement strand
AGTAGTGATTGGACTCTGAGTGTTTGAGCATCCAATTCGATTGATTAATTTTTCATGTAATTCATCAAAGGGTGGGTGCTGAGCAACAGACAATATCGGCAATGGATTTGTAGTCATCGTCTAAGCCTTCTAAGATTTTGTCAATAAGATTCTCATGGTTAAGAGGTTTCCCAAGAGCCGCAAGTTGATCAGCTCAGCACTTGATGAAGTGCATGTATTCGGTGATGGTTTGGTAACCCTTGACAACAATCTTGAGTTGGTCCTTGGTTGTTTTGATAAAGAATTGTGACCGTACATCCACGGGAGGGTGGTGGATTATTTGAATCGGAGGATTAAGGAAATTAATGGATGATAAGAGCACGAATTAGTTTGTCCTAGTGGATCCGGGAGAAAGTCGGGATGTGGGGTTTCCTTGTGTGGCTTGAGTCGTAGTTGGGGGAGTAAGGATGAGAGGCCATGGATATGTTTATAGAGGTTGTAGCCAATAAGGATAGCTTCAATATGAAGCTTCCAAGAGATGTAGTTTGTGGAGGTGAGTTTGATGATGTTCTGATGGGAGAAGGTGATGAGGGTGGGAGTTGAAGTGGAGATGTGGAATTAGGAATGGTGATTGACTCTTTGTTCTTAAGTCTGTGATGCTGGTAGAATAGGAGGAAGGGGTGCGAAGAATTACAGGAAGAGCAGGAAGCCCAGAAGAGCCTGAGATGGGTAAATGACTAGGGAGAAGGGAGAGGTCTGGATCGTGGCTTTGATACCATGTAGAAGACTCAAAAGATTGGAAGATTAATTCGCATTTTCATTGAATCACATAAGGTATAAATAATACAAATGAATCAAAACAAATTTGGTGACTAACCTAAACTAGGTATAGACAAATCATAGAATCAATCTAAAATCAAATATTACTTATTTGTAATTACAAGATATACATTGAATCATACTTTACTTATTAAATGTGAAATTTGATTCTCAATACCTACCTCAATCAAACTCTTTGCAGTCAAAGGCGAGAAGCGACCTTCTATCTTCTTCTCTCAATCATATGCCATATATCTATCTTCTTGATGCGATCATGAAGACTATTGTAGATGGAATGGAGTTCGCTGGGACAACGTCACTAGTCATGTTGTAGATAGAATGAAGACTTCTTAGTCGTGCTATCCAACTTCGCCTCCATAATACATGCGTCTTAGATTCTCGAGAAAGATCATGTGAAGAACATAATTTTTCATTAGGTGGGAAAGTGAGTCATGCTTTGTTGGAATTAGAATTTTTGAATTACTTTGACTTGAACTACAATGATTTTAGAGGTACTGTTAGATAAATAAATAATTTGTGGACTTATCATAATCATTTACTCATTTACAGGGCCAATTTTATGCTATTAATGGGAATGACTTGTTCATTATTTTGTAGCAAGGCCCTTGGTTACACACTTTATAAGACTCTAGTTGGCCCATTGGACTGGAGGATCAACTTTCTTTAAAAGCTTGATCATTATGACTTGCACAAACTAAAAGGTATCCATAGACACTACTGCGGTTTCTATCTCCACAGGATTCGGTTTGATTTAATAATGGCTGTGTTTGGAGGTTAGTATATTTTATGCTTTAAAGGAATTGTTATGTATGTTCGATCTTTGGTAGTGTATCCATAGGCACTACTTTGAGTGTTTTCTATCTAATAGGATTTCAGATCTGATTTATCAATGGCTGCGTTTGGAGATTAGTATATTTTATACTTTAAAGGAATTGTTATGTATGTTCTTGATCTGTATATCTTCTTTAAATTTTTCTAACAGGTACTCATATTCTAAGTTTCTCAGGCTCCGTGAAGAGTTTAACACACCTTGACCTCTCTCATGCTTCATTTAGTGGATTGATCCCTCCTCAACTTGGAAATCTTTCCAATCTTTAGTATCTCTATACCAGAATATGGTTATGATAGCGATAGGTGCCAAATAGGTGTATAAATTCATATAAAAATGTAGGCCCGTACGTGCAAGTATAGACTTCGAGTTTTTATAGTACAATGGCTAGTCAAGTGTTGTCCCACAAGGAGAAGTGTGTTCAACAAATTTCTACTCATGGATGTTCAGCAGCCTCTTGTTTTCTCCCATGAAAGTCAACATTTATTTCTTCAGGGAAGTCTCCTTTGTTCACCCGATTTTTCTTTGATTTGACCTCCTTATTATTCTTCTTTGTTGGAACCTAGGAAGCATAATTTTTGTTGAAAGTTTTGCCTAGGTCTTTAAACACTTGTGCTCCTTCTCCATAAGAAGAAATTCTCATAGTTCCTTAGTGCTAGTGAATAATGGGTTGGCAGAGTTAAAGTTAGACTTAAAGTTATAACTTATGTTGCATTGAGATGCAGGTGCCTCCTCGACTTGGTAAGGACCCTCATGGACTAGTCCCTCTTCAGTTTCCTCTCATTCTTATCAATTGTTCCCACTTCAATTGCTGAATGCACTCTTCTTTCATGATTCCCCATCTTATTCATCAATGCATCTAGTTTTGCTTCTATAGCAGTCATCTGATTCAGCTCTATCAAACCACTTCCTTCGACCCGGAGTCTTTGCTCCTTGGAAGCCTCGAGATGGTTCTTTATAGTACCATTGGCAGATCTTATCAGTTCTTTGCCTCTTAGAGCACTTTTTCTCTTGAAAGCCTGGCATCTTTGCATCAATTATACCGCCGGAGGTATGATGTAGCATGATAAAATATCCATCGAGGTGGTCGGTCTATTCCATGCATGGGGCATATTTTCCAGCGGAGTCTTTTGTATCTTTCCCAGCATTGAGACTTTCATCCTCTCCTGTGAACTTCTCATTCCCTCTCCTTTTAGAAGTGAGGCGGGTGGGAAAGAATTTGCTCATGTAGGCCTCGACTGACTCTCTAATTATTTACTAATCCAACATGCAGTGACTTGAAACCAAGTTCTTTACATCTCAATGAAAATGAAACGATTGCAACAGTCACTTGCTGATTCTTATTCTTAGTATATTATCCATCCTCATGAATCATCCCACATATGTTGCGTTTAGTTCTTCACTAGAATGCCAGTAAATTTAATTGTTATTTGTACCATTTTGATCAAAGGCATCTTGAGTTATGTTATTGCATTAATGTGAAATTTCATCTCACTGGCTCGAAAATATTCATCTTGAATAATTGGCCTCCAAAAGTCTTCCATAGTCATTTGCCTCTAAGGTCTTTGCTTTGGCTTTTTTTTTTTTTGGAATATGTTGCAATCTTTCTCTACGATTTGCCATGAATTCTTGATTGACACTTTTAGCACAAGATTCCTCGGTGTTCTTTCCATTCTATGTCGGGGTAGTTACGGATTCTGGTTTTCTATGCATCTAAAATCTTCACAAAAATAGAAACGCATTGAGATCAATGAAAATCATCATGAAACAGTTATGTTAATTTAAGCTCATAAAATATTTTTCGGTGGCTTATTCATTATTGCGATTAAAAACTATTTTTGTGATTTTCTAAAATTTATGATAGAATAAAGAAAAATGTCCAAATTAACAATTCTCCTTTTGGTTAGAATATTGATATTTAGATTCATCTTTTTCTCAATCCCCGGTAAAGGCGCTAAAAACTTGTTGACTGATTTTCTATAGACTAAATTTTACTAAGTAATTCTCCTAGCGCCAAAAACTTATTGAATACTATGGATAAATCACTCAAACTTTTCAAACATAGCTACGAGACTATTTAGTCCCAAACCTTGGCCTTGAACTTTGTTAGTGATTTTGTATAGACAATTTACAAAGTAGTCATTACTTTGTTGCCAAAAAACTTGTTAAGACCAGCGTGGATGATCAGCAAAACTTTCAACATGGCTACTAGAAACTATTCTGATCCAAACAATGACGCGAACTTGTTGGCGATTTTGCTTATAGACGAATTTTGCAAATAATTACTTAGCATTGCTAAAAACTTGTTAAGGCCAGTTGTAGGATGATCAACAAAACATTCAACAAAGCTACCAGAGACTATTCAGTCCCTGACAACGGCGATAAAAACTTGTTGACTTGAATTTGATAAAACTATGTGTTCGCCCCTGTTAGTAAAAGGTTCATTCAGAATTATTTTCAGTCAGATCACTACAGTGCACCGGTCATACAAGTAATAAAAGTGGATTTGAAGTCCAGATATCATTCTCACGAGGATTGATGAGAAATCTAAAGATCAAGTACCCTATTAACTTAAGATCCTCACTATTTGAACTCAAATGTTTTTAAAGTATTTTGTTAAACTAAGGAAAAGCTAAAACTAAATAAAATTCTATATTTTATACCAAAAATTTAATAATTGCATTGGAAAGTTCACTGGGTAAGTTAACACTGGGAAATTATTCAATGTACAATTATGAATTTCTGCATCAGTATATAACATAGTTTAGCTATTAGTCTAAAATCTGAACTTGTCAAAGATGCAAATAGTATGATTTGGATTTTTCCATAAACCATACATTTCACTAATTAGAGATCCATGTTCCTTTCAGATACATGAGTCTAATCAGTTACTTGTAGAATATAAACCTCTTTCTAAGATTTGAGTATTTTTCCTTTTTAGTACTTCACACTCTTAGGATTGTAGAATTCTTACCCCTATAGACGAGGATATTACAAGCCTTCTCCAATCTAGTGGTACTTTATCTCAATGTGAGAGATTCACATCTCTTTGATTTGATCTGTGCCAGCTTTATGGATCGAATCCTCTCATCAGTTGAGGAGAAACATCTGATTAAGTGGTGTTATCATCCAGACTATCCTCATATGGTAAGTTGGTGATCTATCGAAATGATCTTTCGGAGTTCGTTAGTTTCCATAATATTAGTCTTATACGAATGTGTGACCATACTCTCAGGAATCTCAGTCTCTGTGTCACTCAGAGGAGCTACCTGGAAATTAGAGCAAGATCTGATCATTTTTGATACATACCTAGTATGCAGACAAATAACTTCTAGATCATTATCTGATAATAATCAAAATTCAAACTATGTTAAATGCTAGTTAGTGAAAATAATAATCAACATCAATCCATTCCTAGAAGGAGCTCTGTCTTTCAAACTGTATTACACATAACAATGAATAATTGATCGAATTAAATTCAACGAGAATTGCAAACAAAGCAGAAATAAATGAACTCTTGAAAGAGATTTCAAATTCATTTTATTCAAGCGATGTTGAAAGCGGCATTTTACAAAGAACCTGACTTCGAAACTTCACGAATCAATGTTCAATCCCAAAAAGAACTAACTAAAATGCTAAGCTAAGAATGAGATAAAAGAAAATAAACGAAAAAATTAATATACAAAGAGTCTCCAACTACCCAGAAGTTCCTGGTTTTGCGGAAGTTACGCACAATGCCATAGACGCGTCTATTTATAGATTTTCAAATGATGGGCCGCACTTCAAGGCATAAGTTGGGGATCCCCAAAAATTCTTGCCCAATTAGTCACTTTGTCGACATAGATTTTCATCTATGTCCCTAGCTCTTAATAAGTGGCTTGGTTTTGCATTAGTGACGCGGTTTGGAATTTCTTCTTGGAGTCTGTCGGGACATAATATTCTTCTGTCACGACAAAGTTTTGCTGAAGTTGTCTAGTTTATGTCGCAACATAAGTGTCTTGTGTTGCAACATAAAACTTTGTTGCAACACAACTTGTCATTTTCTGCTGCTCTGAATTCTGTCGCGACATAAATTTCTTTGTCACGACAATCTTCTGTTCTCTCATCTTCATCTTTTGTCGCTACAGAAGTTTCTTCTTCCAGCTCTTCAACTTTGTTGCAACATTCTTTGCTATGTTGCGACATACTTTGATGGTTCTTCTCAACCTTTGTCATGACACTAATTTCCTCTATCGTAACAGAGTTTCTCCCGCAGTCGTATGGATCCTTGTTCGCAGCGGACTCTTTTCTTTGTCGCGACGAGTTTGTTGCCTTGTATCGAGATTGAACTGCGCGGGGCGGAGTCTTTTGTAAATGTCGCAACATAATCTTCCTTGGTCTTTGTCGCCAGCTAAACTGTTTGTTACAACATTGAAATTCTTTGTTGTGACAAATATTTCTTGGATGGTCTCATGTCTCTTCCATTTTCTGTCACGACATAAAACTTCTTTGTCGTGACAAAGAAATGTATCTTATAGCGACTTTTATTGTCGTAATGAAGTTTACGCAGCTTCGCTGACATGAGTTTTGTGTTGCAACATTCTTTTTGTAATTTTCTCAACTTCTGATATCTTGTCTTTGTCGCGTCAAATTCCTATAAACCTCATTTTGTGTTTATTAGTAACATAAAACTGTATGTTGTGACAAGGTCGTCTTATCTCCATTGTTGGCTCTAAAATGTTGTGTTCTCTGACATAGTTTTTCTTTGACATAAAATCTTGCCTTGGTCTTGACATATCTTGGAATGTCACGTACGCAGCGGAAAACTTTGTCGTAGGCACATTGTCTTGACTTGTCGCTTAATGCGCTGTATTTTTTGTCGCGGCCAGGTGTTGATATCTTCATTTCTTTCTATCGCGACATAGTTTACTACCATTTTGCTTGATCAGTAATAAGCGACATAAGTAACAGTGTTAGACATTCTTCTTCATGAATTGCTCTTATGTGTCGCGACATAAAATTTCATTTTTGCTACAGAAATTAGTCAGTCTATTTAAAATTTTGTTACAACAGTCTTCATTTATTGCTTGAGCTCAACTTGATCCTTGTCGCGACATACTTCTGCTGGTTCTCTTGGGATTCTGTCGCGACATTTTGAAACTATGTTGCGACAAAGAATTCTGCCCTGGCTATTTTTTCTACTTTTCTTGCTGTAATTATTTCTTTTTCATTTAAAACCTGCAAAACAACAAGTTGGTGAATAATCCTTAATTCAGCATTAAAATGAATCATAAACTTCTAAGCCAATAACAGAAAATGGATTAAAAATAGATGAGTTTAGGACCTGGAACTAAATTCCCCCCAAACTTAAAGTTTTGCTTGTCCCAAGCAAAGAAAAAGAAAATTTTGTTTATCCTCCAAACAATTTAGCTTTCTTTAATTTTTAGGACATTTTATGGTAGAATCCATAATTTTGCGGGATCATAGGTTCGTTTAGTAAATTATATCTAAATATGTTCAATCTAGAATCAAGAAGATTTTTAATTAGGATTCACTAAATGGCCAAATGTAATTTCTCTCGTGCGTAAACAATTTTCAATTAAACTCAACCCTCATTTACAGTAGAGTTTATGATAGTCTTTCTCTTTTTCCTTTCCTTGGCATATTAGTTAATCTTCTAAGACTACTAAGATAGCAAATTTCTCCTTTAATCTTTAAAGTCCAGCTGCTTGTTTTTCATATTAATCTCTACTAATATAGCATATACCTTTAGAATCAATTAGGTCTTCTAGGCTTATAATGTGAGGCTTAGAGTAATTGGATAGATAATATGACAATTTAGGTTCAATTTTACCCAAATTTCACTTACAACTTGACATACTTGCCTTCATAGCCATTCTTAACTTTGTCATTCATGTCAATTCTCTAGCTTCTATATGGTTTGGTGCATTCTTCTGCATACTTTTGTGGTGGTATTTTCTTGACCACATTTATTTGTAAACTTTCCTCCTTATCTTTGAAGCTTTTTCACTTTTCATCTTTCATCAAGGTTTAGGAATAGTACAATGTTTTGTCTTTTCCAGCTTTCTACCACTTTACGAACTTTGGGTCGATAGCTCCCATACCATTTGACATTAGGGTACTAGGTATTAAACCACCTAAAAGCACCAAATTGGTGAGGAGAAGGCTTCTGAGACGAACTTATTCCACCTTAATACTTTTCTTTTCATCTTCATCTTTTCACCTTCCTGTCACAATTGATTTTCTTTCTCACCCTTTCTTATCCTTTTTCACACTTTGAAATAATATTCCCCCCAAACTTGTCCTCTTTTATTATTCTTTGTATTTGTCATATGTCTGGGGCGGAATCAGGACCTGTTTCACTATCAGTTCTCTTCAAGGGAGGAACTAGGCTTTTCATTTGTTGGTTGATGATGAAATTGGCTATTAGCTCAAATAAGGAACTAATGTGTATGCTTATGCATATTATAAGGATAGGCTTTAAAGGCTCAAACTTCCAGAATGGCTGTATCATTTCTGGTAGTGATATTATAAGTTTAAACGCCTTGACTAATAATCAAACAATTCTAGGACATTTGGAGATTTGTGATAGATCGGAAGATGTCCTAATCTTTAACACAATTTGTTTCAGAGATACTTTTGACCATGTTCAGTGTTTATCAAGATTCTCAGTAACTGATCTGTTTACAAAACAGAATTACAGGTCTTATTTGTTCTATCAATTTGTTATAATCTTCCTTATTCTTGAAGTTCAACATATTCATCAATATCTTCCTAACTTTCTTTTAGTTCATTCATCCTACCCCGATTCAAATATTAAATTATTATTTGGTGTATGGATAGTTTTCCATGCTATTTGACCAATTAAAGTTCGACTAATCAACCATTGATGCGAAGTGCTTATACGACAACTAATCAATTCTATCAATATTTCAATTCCACCAAAAAATTCACAGCTTATTCAGCAACTCAAACCAGGAAATCTAGTTCATCCATTATTCAACCAAGCTATTCACTAAAGGTCATCAATTTCTAATTGTTGAACTCAAAGGAAAGAAAATAAAAACAAAACACACCAGAAATGCAAAATGAGAGTGAAACCAATTTTTGCAAAGAATTTTTCATTAAAGTTCTTTTTTTTATTTTTTATTTTATAATAAGTGTAAGGCATTTGGTTACAAAGAGGGTAAAGGGTAGAAACAGTTTGGTTGCTCATTTCCTCTTACATCATGCACAGAGGATGGTTGAGGTTATGATTCAAATTTGTAATTAGCCTTATGAAGGTGAGCAGGATCTGGACTTGTGGCCGCTTAGACTTGCTTTCTTCTTCTCCTCTATTGAATGCATACCACTCCATTGACATAGCCATTTGTTGGATTAGATCATTTTGTCTCTGCCCAATAGAGTTCAAGGTTCCCTCAAACTCTTCCTTGGTAGAGTACATCTTGATCAAATTTTTTATTGACCATGCAAAAATCTATCTGGCATTTTCCTATCATTAGGGTAAACCCCATTGCTGTCCCTTTCTCTATAGAGCCTTATCTCCTTCGTGTTCTTTATCTGAATGCAGGCATGCGCATACACGGCGGGTTACGCTCCGTGGTATCTTCTTTCTTTCCTTGATTTTAGTGGCGCCTTGTCCCTCCAGGCTTTATCGGGAGGAATCGTCTTCCCTTGTCTTGAGCTCTTGCTTGAGTTTCTATTCTCCTCATCTACTCTTCCACTCTTCATCTCTACTGCTTGATGCCTCCTACAAATTACGATCCTTTTCTTTGCCATTTCAGCGTCATATATTAGTTAGAGTTGGATTTGTAGTTATTTGTCCCTCTCCTGAATTTCTTGCTTCATTGCTTTCAGCATATCTATCAATTCAACACTGTTACCTGAATGCTCTAAGCCTCCAGCTTACTCCTGATGGACTTGTCTCACCTTTGGTGACATTATCAACATGAGGCTTGCTCTTCTCTGCCTATGTTCTTGCTCTTGAGTTGCATTATCAATCTGTATTTGATTTATTTCTCTATTCTCTTCTTCCCCTCTTGCAACTTCAACTTCTCTTTCCCTGTCTTTGTTCTTAGGCCCTTTTGTGATTCCTGTCAATGTCAGGGGTGAGGTTTTAGGGTAGTTTTCTTCTTCCTCCCAGTCTCCTTCTACTCCGCGGGATACGAGAACCTAGTGATCATTCTTGGGTGGGGTATATCCTAGCTATCCTCCATTATAATAACTTCCAGATTAGGTTTTCAGCCAGTCTTTCAAATTAAACCTATAACCCTTCGGGATGGCATACGACCCGATCTTTTGCCTCCTTCTCCCTTCTGATACTCAAATGCTTGGACGATGAATAAGCCCGAACAAAGGAAATAAACGAACCTTGGTTTGTTTAGTCAACAACCCCCCTTTTGTGGACTCGTATGGGTTTTTGCAGTTGCATTTCCACTTTTTCCTTGCCATGATTCACTATAGTCTCATCCCCAGTGGTCCTTGCGGTTTCTTGAACTTATTCCCTCTTCATTCGTTCAGATTGTAGGTTTGGTCTATCTTCTCCCTGCTTAAGGATATCCATTTCCGTCTAACATATACTGTCTTATCCTTCATTCCTACCTTATTAGCATAGAACTCCTTACCTTCTACCCAAAATTGTGCTAGAGAAAAAGATGCCATCCCTTGCTCTTAATGACTTCTTGGAAGGGGGAAATCCACTTGCTGAAACCTCTTTCTCCTATGAAGTCTCTATGCTGCAATTTATCCCTACAGGCAACATAAGCCAGCTCTGAAACCCAGTCACTTGCTTTTCTCCTCACCTCTGCTACATCTTCTTGACTCCTCTCTTATCTTTCTAGTTTTTCAGCTAGTTTGCTCCGCCCCCTCTGCCTAGATTCAACTCTTTCTCCTTCTTGTTCTGTCTCTACCTGAGTCGCTTGGACTGCTTCTTCCTCCCATTTAGCATACTCCTCCACAATTTCGTTCAAGTTAGGAACGAGGTTCGACAGCTCAGACATTGTCAGAAGGAAGCTTTGGGGATCTAGGGTTTTTGAAAGGTGGGGAAGAGATTTGGTGAAGAAATGTGAGTGGGGTTGATGGTTTATGAGGTAGGTGACCTTTCAGGTTTCAAAATTCATCTATTTATAGGCCACATGTGTTGTTATGCTTTCATTAAATGTCGCGACAAAAACTAACCTAGGGTTTATTCCCTTTTTAATTTTATGTCGCGACATATTTTTTTTTGAATTCAGTTAAAACTTGGTCAGTCCTTTGTTGCGACAGAGTAAAAAATGTCGCGACATATTTATGTGATGTTCAAGTGTAATTATGTCATGACAAAGCGAAAAATTGTCACGACAACAACCTCTGCAATACTTGAGTCTAAGACCAACTTTGTGGCGACAGATAGAAAAATTTCCGCGATAGAGTTTGTCCAGTTCATATCCATTGACATCGCCGCAAAGAAAAACATTGTCGTGACACATTTTGTGCTTTTCTAGTTGTCATGCCATCGCGAAAAACATAAGCATGTTCAACAACGTTTCCTCCGACTTTTAAAAGGCTATATCAGTCTTTGTTGCGACATAAAAAACGATATTTACTGTCGAGTTTAAGCGATAATGCGCTATAGAGAAAGCATGTCACGACATTGAAACGAAATTTTCCGAAATTACACAATTCACAATTTCAATCAAGCCACATTCAAAGCAAGGTGCATTCCTCCTTACCAATCATTCTCTTTGTTTGAAAACTCATCTAATCATCAAAGAACCTTAATTGATATGAACAATCATCTTCATTTATTCACCTAAATACACTTCAACGAGGATGATATTAAGAGCATTCGAAGAATGAAAACAACAAAAGTGCTATTCATTTCGCTAAAAACAAAGTACATTCCCTAAGCTTCAACGCTATGCATTATCATTGAATAAGGAGGAGAGGAAATGGAAATCTCCCCCTTGTTGCATTTTTATGCGTATTTCGGTTGAAAGTGTGCTTCCTAATAACATTCATTTCTAATTGAACATTTTGTCCCTAAAAAATAAGCAAAACAAAAAATGAAATTTCACACAAGAAATTAAAACTAGATTTCAAAGCCTGGTATATAAAATTAAGTTAACTATGAAAATTCTAAATTTGCTTGGGGTTGCCTCCCAGAAATTTTGCTCGATTTAATACTGGCCCAGACATTTCTTTGTAAATGTCTTCTTTCGACAAAAATTCTTCCCTTTCTTTCAAATCTGGTTCAATCTTCATTTATGTTCCCTCCAGGTAATGCTTCAATCTCTTACAAATTTCACTTTAATTCCACATCAAGTCAGAGTTTTAATGTACGCCCCGAAAATTATTACTTGTTATTCTTGTGTAAGGACCACTCCCATCTGACTTTAGTTTTTAAGAAGCTTGACTTGAGCTTGGGGTATATGTGGACTCTGTTCTCTCACTTTAAGATTTCTTTACCTCAAAATCTTCTAGTCATGCCACTTCTTTGACTTATCTTTGTAGGTCGGCATTATCATGACTTCATTCAAACTTTTTCCAATTCATCCCGATTAGAGTAATCTTTCTTCTTTTGCGACTTGAAAGTCACAATTGATTTCTTGATAGCCCTGCTTTATTTTTTCAATCTAGAAAGAAGATAATAAGGTTTCCAAATACAATTTTGTGGGGACATTCAAATGGGAGTTTTTAAACAGATTCTGCCTTAAATCATCATCTAGCTTTATAGACGGTATTTTACTTGCATTCCTTTGTTTTTCTCAAAAATTTTCTTTTATCTCCCTATTGGATATTTCTACTTACGCCCATTCTGACAGCTAAGGGTGGTAGGCCAATCCATTATGTTTGATTCCATATTTGCTCATGGGTTTACCGCATTAACTGCAATAACCCTCCTCCTTCGTTGTTAAGGTGCTCAATTGCTCAAAAATATTTCTTTGTATGAACCCAACCACTGTATTGGCATCATTTATGGGACAAGCTATAGCTTCCACCCATTTAGATACATAGTCCATAGCTAGGAGAAAGTACAAATTCATCAGGGGTGGAAATGGTCCCGCATGAAACTATCCCGCACATTAAATCTTCTGAAGTTCGCTTAGCAAGGCATCTCATTTCTTAACATGTTGTCCATTCTCTAACATCTATTACCTTATTTTACCCATTCAAAATAGTCCTTAAATAGAGTAGGCCAATAAAAACCTGATTCGAGAATTTTATGGGTTGTTCTATCTCCTACAAAATGTCCTCCATATGGTGATGCATGACATTTATCAATAATTCCACCTTATTCTTTTTCTAGTACACATTTTTTGATAATCAAATTTGCTCATCTTCTGAAAAGTAGTAGATCATCCCAAATATAGAATCTGCTATTAGTCCTCAACTTTCTTTTCTCTTGGTTCTTTGTGATCTATATCATATTCCTGGCTAAGTAATTCACAAATATCGACGTACAGGGGTGTTTGAATGCTAACAAAACGAGTTGCTCATCAAGAAAGTTTTCTGCAATTTCGCTTCCCTTTTCTTCTTTAGTAGTCTTTTCCAATCTAGACAAGTGATTAGCTATCACATTGTCACTACCCTTCTTGTCTTTAATTTCTAGTCGGAATTCTTACGGCGATGTACATCGTCGATCTTGGTTTAAGCATCTTTCTTTATTCAAATATAATTGTAGCATGATGGGTGTGTATTATAACACTTGAGACCTAATATGTAAGGCCTGAATTTTCTGAGCTTAAATACCATTGCTAGCATCTTTTTCGATTCTTAGAGTAGTTCTCTTAAGCTTCATTGAAGGTTTTGCTGGCATAGTTATATGACCTTGAATGTCTTCTCTGTTCTTTGTCCCAATACAACTCTCATTGCAAAATCACTAGCATCACACATAATTTCAAACTCCTTGTTCCAATCAGTGTTGCTGCATGATGAAACATGCAATCTGGATTTAATTTCATCAGTCTGCGGCCTTGCATGCTTCATGAAGTCAAACTTGCCTCTTTCCCAACTTGATGCATAATGTTCTAGAGATTTTTGAGAAGTCCTTTATGAATCTTTTGTAAAAACCAGCATGTCCTAGGAAACTTCTTATCCCTTTGACTATTGTAGGTGGCAGGAGAGTTTTTATAATAGAAACCTTTTCTTGGTCTACTTCTAACCCAGCAGCAGAGATTTTGTGTCCTATGACAATACCCTCTGTTACCATAAAATGATATTTTTCCTAATTTAAGGCCAAATTCTTGTCTGGACACCTCTAAAGTACTGTTTCTAAATTTTCTAAACAATTCTCAAAACTAGATCCATATACTGAGAAGTCATCCATAAAGATTTCCATAGTCTCTTCCACCAAGTTTGAAAACATAAACATCATACACCTTTGGAAAGTGGCAGGAGTATTACATAATCCAAATGGCATCATACGGCTCTAAGTTCTATAAGGACATAAATGTAGTTTTCTCCTGATCCTCCAGGGCTATAGCAATCTGGTTATAACCAGAATATCCATCAGAAAGCGTTAATATGAGTGCTCTTTCACTAACACAATAAAATAATTTAAGTGATAAGAAAAAGTGAAAATAATCGCTAGAATAGTGATGTTTAGTTTCCTATAAAGTCTTGCCCTCCATCCCATCATAGTTCTTGTAGGAATCAATTCATTCTTCTCATTTCGATCACGGTGAATCCACATTCTTAGGAACCACGTAGTGGGGCTCCTTGAGGTTTTGAGATTGCATATATAGGCTTGCATTATTCATTTCAATACTTCTTTTCTTACTACTTCTTTCATTACTAGATTTAGCCTTCTTTGATGTTTCTATAGAGTCTTTGCATTATCACTCTAACAGAATCTTGCTTGTGCGTAGCATGGGTGGAAGGATTGATTCCACTAAATCTTACATAGACCCGAGCAATTTGCTTCCTTGTATTTTCTAAGAGTTTTCAAGCTTGTTTTGCCGTTCTAGCGATTCAGTTAATGCAATTGAAATAATAACTGGTTTTGCTCTCTCTGGTTCTAAAAAAGCATATTTTAATTGATTGGGTAATTCCTTCAACGTTAACCCTTCTGAACTTGTTTCTGTTTCTTCAGCTTTCTGTTCATTACTGCATTTTTAAATATTGTTTTATCAACACTGAGTACTGCTTCTTTTGATTCAAAATTGGAGTTCAGAAATTCAACATCAAGAACATTAAGATACTGGAAATTCATCTCATTTTCATTCATTGAATTCTGAATCTTACAACCATTAATCGATTCAGGCCCGATGGAATTGCTTTTGTTTCTCTGATCTGATCAATATATAAATTACTATTCAAGCTAATGAGTTAAGGGATTGAAGTGCTCATCTCAAACCTTAGAAGTAAAAAGCTCTCATTTCTTCATCTATCAAAGTTGCTCCACAGCAGCAGGAAAGGCCTTCTAATTGAAGGACATTTTGTCTTCTTCAATATCAATAACCACAAAGTCCATTGGAAAAATGAACTTTCCCTCTTTGATAAGTACATCCTCAGAGAATACCCTAAGGTTGAGCTAAGTTTCTCTTCCATCTATCATAAATTAATAGTTTATAAGAAGATGAAACTCTTCCAAACTTAGTCTCTTGACTGGACAAAGGAGCATCAAATTGATCTTTGCTCAGAATCATGAGTGCTTTTCGATCTAAGAATTACATTATGAGGAATAGTGGCCACACCGGATCTTCTACTCTTTGATGGACCTCTGGCATTACGCTAAATTCTTGTCGAGACTCCTTTCTCCTTTTTCATCAAATTTTCATTTCCTACTTAATATGTCCTTCATGAATTTAGCATAGTGAGGCATTTAAGTCTATGCCTCTAAAAAAGGGATATTAACCTCTATTTTCTTGAACATGTTCAAGAATCTAGAGTATTGCTCTTCTATCTTAGCCTTTGCGACCTCGTGAGATGGGGACTAAGGCTTATAAGCTTGAGCCTCTGCCTTCTTTCCTTGAACTCCCTGCCCCGACTTCTTTGCTTTTGTTGCATTTATGCACTTATCTCTTAACCCCGACCTTAAGGCTGTCTTTGTAAGTTCTCCTCCAATTTCTTGTTTCTTTTCCTCAGTTTTCTACCTTCTATCACTCTTCCACTTTTCAGATTCACCACCATGCAATCGTTTGGATTAACTCCTTATTAAGCCAGGAAGGCATCCTTGAGTTAATTCTACATTACCTTTCAGTTAAAGCTTCCACCCTCTGCTGTCTCCAGATTCTTCAAAGAGGCATTCGTATTAGCCAAAAATACAGTTATGTTTACCTGAAATGCTATTAGATCAGCAAATTTTTGCTCATGGATGTTCAGCAGCCTCTTGTTTTCTCCCATGAAAGTCAGCATCTGTTCTTCAAAGGAGGAAGATCTCCTTTGTCCCCGATTTTATGCTCTCTGACCTCCTTGTTGTTGCTACTATTGTTGTTGGAACCCAGAGGAAGCATAATTTTGTTGAAAGTTCTGCCTAGGTCTTTGACCTTGTTGTGCTCCTCCTGTATAAGAGAAATTCTCATGGTTCCTGAGTGCTGGTGAATAATGGGTTGGCAAGTTGAGGTTGGGCTTAAAGTTATAACTTCTATTTGCATTGAGATCTGGAATTGCCTCCTCGCTTGTACAGGACCCTCATGGACTAGTCCCTCTTCAGTTTCCTCTCATTCTTATCAACTGTTCCCACTTCATTTGCTGCATGCACTCTTCTTTCATGATTCCCCATCTTGTTCATCAATGCATCCGGTTTTGCTTCTATAGCAGTCATCCCAGTTAATCCGCCAGGCAACCCATGTGACACTGGTCTACCTGTAAGCCTCAGGATGGTTCTTTGTCTGTTCACATTTTGGCGAGATCTTCTCCAGTTGCTTTGCCTCTTCTGACACTTTCTGTGACTAACCTCACGCATCAATTATGCCATGGAATAATTCATAGCATGATAAAATATTCATCGAGTGGTCGGATCTATTCCATGCATGGGGCATATTTTCAGCAGTCTTTTGTATCTTTCCCGCATCGTAGAGACTTTCATCCTCTCCCTGCTTGAAAACTATAATTTCCCCTCTCCTTTTAGAAGTGAGGGCGGGTGGGAAGAATCTGCTCATGTAGGCCTCAACCAACTCTTCCCAATTATTTACTGATCCAACAGACAGGGACTTAAACCAAGTTTTTGCCACATCTCTCAATGAAAATGGAAATAGTTGCAGCTTGATCACTTGTGGTCTCACCCCATTTAACTTGACTATATTTCCCATCCTCATGAATCATCCCATATGCTCGTTGAGGTCTTCACTAGGATGCCCAGTAAATTGGTATTGTTGTACCATTTTGATCCAAGAAATGGCTTGAGTTCAAAGGTATTCGCTCAAATATAATTTATCTCACAATAGTATTCATTTTGAATAATTAAGCCTTCAAAGTCTTCCATGGTCATTGCCCTCTAAGGTCTTTGCTTTAGCTTTTTTGAATAGGTTGCAATCTTTCTCTAAGGTGCCCATAAGTTGATTCGACACTTTTAGCCTTTTTAAGATTCCTCGGTGTTCTTTCCCGATTCACGTATCGAGGCGGTAGTTGCAGTTTACGGTTTTCTATGCATCTAAAATCTTCATGAAATAGAAACACATTGAGATCAAATGAAATATGTGGGAAATAGTTATGTTAATTTAAGCTGATAAAATATTTTCAGTAGCTTATTCAACTACTGCAGTTAAAAACTATTTTTGTGATTTTCTGAAATTTATGATAGAATAAAGAAAAATGTCCAAATTAACAATTCTCCTTTTGGTTAGAAAATTGATATTTAGATTCATCTTTTTCTCAATCCCCGGTAAAGGCGCCAAAAACTTGTTGACTGATTTTTCTATAGACTAAATTTTACTAAGTAATTAGCACTGCTGCCAAAAAAGGATGATC
Source organism: Tetrastigma voinierianum (assembly GCA_016808115.1). NCBI lineage: Eukaryota > Viridiplantae > Streptophyta > Magnoliopsida > Vitales > Vitaceae > Tetrastigma > Tetrastigma voinierianum. Next base: position 244,769 of record JAEQBH010005337.1, on the reverse strand, counting down.
AACAAAACTTTCAACACAACTACCAGAGACTATTCAGTCCCTAGCAATAGCGCCAAAAACTTATTAATTGATTTTTGTGTAGACTAAATTTTACCAAGTAATTAGCCTTCTTTGCCCAAAACTTATATCATTGTGAATATTGTAGGATGATCTAGCAAAACTTTCCTTACATTACAGAGACTATTCAATCCGTGCTTGACGCCAAAAACTTATTGGCTTGATTTTGTATATAGATAATTTTACTAAATAAAGTCTCTTCTGGCAAAACTTGTTAAAACGATTGTAGGATGATTAACAAAACTTTCGACACGGCTACAGTCACTATTGATCCTCGATAACAGCTGCTAAAACTTGTTGACTTGAATTTGATAAAACTATGTGTTTACTTTGTTAGTAAAGGGATTCATTAAATGTTATTTTGGTCTAGATCGCTGCCAGATTACATGTCATACAAGTAATAAAAGTGGTTGAAGTCGGTTCATTTCCCAGTTTATGATAAATCTAAAGATTAAGTACCCCATCTACTCAAGATCCTCACTATTTGAACTCATATGTTTTTAAAGTATTTTGTCAAACTAAGGAAAAGCTAAAACTAAATAAAATTCTATGACTACATGTAAAGAATTTAAATAATTGGATTGGAAAGTTCAGCACGGGTAAGTTAACACTAGGAAATAGATCGATGTATAATTATAATTTACGCATGGTATGTAGCATAGTTCAACTATTAGTGCGGAAATGCGAACTTGTCAAGGTCTAAAATAATTTTCAGTTGGATTTCTCACAATACCATTTCTCATTGAGATCCATGTTCTTTTTAGATACGTGAGTCTGTCCCGATTACTTGTAGAATATAAACCTCTTTCTAAGATGAGTATTTTCCTTTTAGGTTCTTCTTTGCTCCAGAAATCACTTAGGACCCATTGAAATTCTTTATCAGACTAGGATATTTGCAAGTCTTCTCAATCTAATTGGTACACTCATCCATCATCGTGAATTCTCTATCTCCTTGATTAGATACATGCTAACACGGGATCGAATCCTCCGTCAGTTGAGGAAGCCTCGATGAATTAAATTGTCCACGTCATCAACTATCCTCACACCGCCCAGGTAAGTTAGTGATCTATCAAATGATCTTTCAAAGTTCGGTAGTTCAAGTAATATTAGTCGCTTATACCCCAGTAACTCTCCATACTCTCGGGAATCTCGGGTCTACGTGTCATAGAGGGCTTCACAGGAAGTGAATCGTCCACAATCCTTTTCTAGGGTACAAGCTACTAGTATTATGAACAAATAACTTCTAGATCAATACCAATTAAATAAATCCAAAATTTCAAACTATGCTCGTCTTTCAAGTTAAGCAGAAAATAATAATCAACATCAATCCATTCCCAAAAGGAGCTCTGTCTTTCTAATAGGATTACATATTACAGTGACTAACTGATTAGGTAAATTCACTAAAATTGCAAGTGAACTGAAATAAATAAACTCCCGAAAATTTCTAAATTCATTAATTCAGACAATATTGAAAAACAAAATTTTCTGAGAACTGACTCGACTTCCACGGATCATTTATTCGATCCTAAAAGAGCTAACTAAAATGCTAAGCTAAGAATGATATAAAGGAAAAGAAAAATAAAAGAAAATAAAAGAAAAATAAACGAAAAAATAATATACAAAGAATCTCGGCTATCGGAGAATTCCTAGTTTTATGGAAGTTGCGCACAATGCCACTAAATGTGTTATAGATTTTCAAATGATGGGCGCGCCCGAGCATAAGTTAGGGATCCCCAAAATTCTTACCCAGTGGTAACTTCTTAACAAAATGAATATCGACACCTGAGTGCTCTACTATATCATCCCGACTCTTGTACGTGGCTGCGGTTTTACGTAGCGACATGATTTTGGAATTTCTTCTTGGAGTTTGTCGAGGACCATAATATTCTTTATCGCGAAAAGTTTTCTATTTGAAAGTTGTGTAGTTTATGTCCACGACATAAGTGTCTTGTGTGACATAAAACTTCATTACAACTTTGACTTGTCATTCTACTACTGCGGGTCTATCGCAACATAAATTTCTTTGTCGGGACAATCTTCTATTCTCTCCTCTTCATCTTTTGTCGCGACAGAAGTTTCTTATTCCAGCTCTTCAACTTCGTTGCAACATTCTTTGCTATGTTGCTATACTTTTGATGGTTCTTCTTAGCCAACTATCGCGGCTAATTTCCTGCAATCCGGCGGAGTTTCTCCGCGATAGGCCTGGATCATTCTTCGCGCTAGACTTTTTCTTTGTCGAGACGAGAACTTTATTACAACACCTTCTTGAGATTGAACTGCATTGTCACGCAGCAGTCTTTGTAAATGTCACAACATAATCTTCCTTGGTCTTCTCATACATTCATTGTTATTCACAACATTGGAAATTCTTTCGCGACAAATTTATCTTGGCGTCTCATGTCTCTTGCATTTTCTATCATGACATAAAAACTTCTCTGTGCGATAAATCTCTTACTAAGCAACTTTTATTATCGCAACATAATCTTCCTTTGTCGCGATAGAGATTTCCGCCTAAAGTTCTTTATTATGTCCCAACATGAGTTTCTGTGTCGCAACATTCTTCTTGTAATTTTCTCAACTTCTGTCGCGATAATACTTGTCTTTGTTCCAACAAATTTCACCTTAGCCTCATGTTGTGTTTGTCGCAACATAAAACTGCTATGTCACGATAAAGTCATTTTATCTCCCATTGCTGGCTCTGAATGTTGTGTCGTGACATAGTTTTCTTTTGTCGCGACATAAAATCTGCCTTGGTCTTGACATATGCTGGAATGTCTGTCACAATAGAGAAAACTTTGTCGTAGTTCTGCTATTTTTTTGTCGCGACAGAGTTCATATGATATCTTCATTTCTTTCTATCACGAAAGAGATTTGAAACATCACAACATAGTTCCACTGCCATTTGCTTGATCAATGTCGCGACATAAGTAAGAAATTTCGCGACATTCTTCTTCATGAATTGCTCATTTTGTGTGTGCCCTTAAAATTTCATTATCGTGATAGAAATTAGATCGAGTCATCTAAAATTACGTTACTCACGAGTCTTCATTTCATGCCCAGGCTCACCTTGATCCTTGTTGCTTGTGAAATACTTCCTACGGTTCTCTTTGGATTATGTCGCGACATTGAAACTATGTCACGATAGAAATTACGCCTTGGCTTAAAATTACCACTTGCCTTCAGGAATTATGTTCATTTTCATTAAAACCTGCAAAAGTTGATGAATAATCCCATGATTCAACATCAAAATAGATCTCAGCTTCTAAAAATATGCCAGAAAATGGATTAAAAATATATGAGTTTAGGACTCATCAAGTATACGTGTCGAGTTTTCGTAGTACAATGGCTAGTCAAGTGTCATCCCACAAGGAGAAGTGTGTTGAGTGTTGACTTTACGCTTTAAATATTACTTGGACCTAAAATTGTAGTGAATTCCGATTAATGTAAAGAAAAACTAATCCTAAGATGTTTGCTAAATCAATTAATAAAACTGAGGTTTTGCCTTCACTTGCCACACTCGATGGATTTTAACCTAAATAGATTATTCATTCACTATATTAGAAGGTTCACGCTGGCGAGTTGATCGTACCTACAAGATATTCTCTCTCGAGATATATTTTCCTATCTCACCAGTATGTTGTATTATATCTGTCACACCCCTTACCCCACACCCCACCTAAGCGAAGTGAGAGGAAAAAGGCGCGAGGAAGCTAGCCCAGGACTCTTTATAGAGTCCACTTACATACGATCTGAGTCCCGTTTAAATGTACATATACAAAGCTAATGCTACATTTTACTTAATCAGTGTAAGACATACGAGTTGATGGACTCCTAAGTCATCATGTTGTAGCTCATAGGGAATCTGCGGAGAAGATCTGAGACATCTTCTTACTTTGTACTACACGGATTAAAAACCCTTGCTAAGCTTATAAAGCAGTAGGAACATATGACTTATAATTGTACATGCATTGATAATCACTTTAATAGACATATGACGGTAACATATATATACATTGCGAGATATCATAATTTTCGCGAATTCCTATAACAAACTTATACACATCTTGGCCTTATAACTTACTTATATTAAATTCCTTAGGAGATTCTGAGCTTTACCTCTGATACTATCGCATTACTCATACTTATCGAGCTTATGCTTGTTGGATCTCAATGGGGATTCTGAGTTTATACTTATATGGAGAATTGCCTTACATGTACTTATACTTATAGCAGACCTATACTTATTAGGATCTCAGTAGAGATTCTGAGCTTATACTTGTACTACGGAGCTTATACTTATACTACGGAGCTTATACTTGTACTGCAGCTTGCTCATATACTACGAGCTTATACTTGTACTAAAACATACTTATACTACGAAGCTTATACTTGTACTCTGAGCTTATACTTGTACTACGGGCTTCCCTTGTACTCGAAGCTTATACTTGTACTCACAGCTTATACTTCTCCTCTGGGCTTATACTTATACTACGGGCTTATACTTGTACTCTGGAGCTTATACTTGTACTCCAAAGCTTATACTTGTACAGAGGTACCCATAGGTACATGCAGAGCAAAACGATGTACATTACTTTATTCTTATTAAGATCCCTATCATATAATTGTTTGACTACCTAGACTCGTACTTATAGCGAGCTTATTCACGAATATACTTATGCGAAGGTACCCGAAGGTATTCTGGAGCTTATGCTTGTGCAGAGAACGGGTACTACAGGCTTATGCTTATACGGAGGTGCCCATGGAGTACTACGGAGGATTATACTTGTCTGAAGGTACGTAGGTACATTTAGGGCGGAACGATTTACATTACTTTACTCTTGTTCTTATTCAGATTCTTATCATATAACTGTTTGACTACCTAGACCAGTAATAATAAATGAGTAGGACATAGCACAATAGGTACCAAGGTATCGTATGAATGCTTGAGGTCTTAGTGGCATAGAAGCGAGTGCCGAAGCGCGGCCGAGAGAGTGTCGTCGCACTAATCGGAGAGTGCTAGAAGTACTAAATGTGTCGGCTTACGTCGAAGTCTTTATCGCACTAATCGAAGAGTACGAAGTACTAAAATGTGTAATACGATCAGAGAGTGTCATCGCACTGTCCCAGTCTCTAGAAGTACTATACGTAATACGCCCCGCGTAAGCAGGTGCCATTTCATTCAATATGCTGGTCTTAGAGCGGAGTCCTACAATTATATGAGGTTCGGGAACTTTCTATCTTATTCTAGGGGCATTAAGTTTGCCACGCCGAGAGCGAAGATGCAGTTGCATTTTTACTTAGTTTCATTCTTATTTGAACCCCTATTAATCATTTATTAGGGTTCCTATATTGTCGGAGTACGAATTTAGGGTATATCTATGCAAATGCACAATAATCAAGACTACTGGAAGAAGTGGTATTGGTATCGGTACGGTGCAGTCCTTGTGTGAATGGGTACGGTACCCGAGGTATACCGGTCTGAGTACCGATGCGGAGTACCCGATCTTGACCCTTTTACGGTATTAGATGCAAGTACCACTGATTAGTAAATTTACCACTTTGCCTTTGCCTATGGGTACCAGTACCACCCCTGTTTGGTATCGGTACCACTTGCGGGTTCTACCCAAAAATGGCAGATTTTGCCCCCTTTCACTCACTTTTCTCCCATAAATCTTCTCAATTCCATCCTACATCAAAAACCACCATGGAATCCACCCAAAACAACTCCACAAACACTTGTAATGGTGGTTTAGAACTTCTTATAACCAACCCTAGACAAAAATTCCAAGAATCCATGCCAAAGTCCACCAATCTATACAAAACCATAGAAATAGGGAGGATTCCATATTCATCTTATACAAACTAGTATTTTACTTATAAAACTTTCAACAAATCCAGGGTTAGGATGAATTCCTAACTAAACCCTAGAAAAGAAACAATCTAATATCCATACTCATCCATAGAAATCTATATAAAAGTCCAAAAGTCCAGTAATCCATACTAAAACCATAGTTTCTATACCTTTGCTCTTCTCCTTCTTCTTCTTCCTCTTCTTAACTACTCTTATATCTCAACACTTATCTAACTCTTTAATGGGCTCTCCGCTGTAGACCAATGAGATATTTTGGTCTCATCTACCCACATATTTAATTTTCCTTTTATGGCACTTTGGTCCTCCATCTCTCCTCACATTTTCAAATCAAGTTATGCATATTTCACTTTAACCTATAATCTTCTTATCTTAGCTTTTATATCCCATTTTGACAAATTCACTTTGCCCTCGTAACTTGTATAAGTGCAGGTTTGAAATTTACTCAGCAAAATAATAATTATGAAAAATTCAAATTATACCTACAAAATACCTTAAACACGTTGAAAATGACTAGGGTATATTTCGGGGTGTTACAATATCTACGCCTCGACCACGGACTAGGAAGTGGCCGTCCCGTCTAAATGCCACGCAGGCAGGATATCTACATTTGGAATTGACCAAGTATTTGCTCTGTCATATCACCAGGGTCATCATCTCTCGATCTCGGACTCCCAACAAAAACATGCCAATGTTGGCTAAACACTAACATATGAATAAGGTACATAAATGGAGTAAGTGGGGATCTGATCTAATCCTATATTGAATGAAAACAAAGATTAAACCAACTAATCCATTCAGGGAACCATAACAAGGCTATGACAAAACCTTAGAAATAAAACTAAGAACATAGTAGTGTTCGATGCGACCATAGATTTAGAATCTATTCATTATTTAGAGAAAATAATAGGAAAACAAGGGTGCACATGATATCTTAATCCAAATACTCCGTCGTCTCCTTTCTTTTGATCGTCAAACTTCGTGCCTTCAAAACCTTGTTTTAAGCCTCGATCCGCACACAGAACTCTAGGTCGTCTGTTTATAAGCTCTATAATTCCACTAAGTAGATCGTAATGGGCTAGGCTTTCTTTGTGCCTTTATGGTAGAGCATTGCTATCGATTTATAGTGGTTGTCCATTTATGCGGTCCTTCTCCGCTATAAGCGGGTAAATGTGCATGTCGACATAAGCCCCTCTAGACGTTGCAGTGAGCAATAACTTGTTGTAGCAACCAATAGCCCGTTGTAGCGGGCAATAGTTTTCTTCTCAGGATGCCCCTCTAGACGTTGCAGCGGCCATTTGCCCCCTATAACATGCAATAGCCCGCTATAGCGAGCTTCTGTGATAGTAAATCCGCTTCCTATAGTGGTATTTTCTCTTCTTTACTTCATATTGCATGCGTGCAACAAAACACATGAAATATACTTAGAACATGCTTAAAAATAGCGCAAAAGCTTCTAAATGCAGGGATCAACATGTGAAATTAATAGTACTTTATAGCTCTCTTGCTCTGACTTAGGCTTTTCTGTGTCCTGTAGAGAGTACATGTGCGAAATTTCATCATTGGCCGACGGGATGAGAGTTGATTTTAACTTTACAAAGCAGAGTATTCTAGGAGCTACAACATTCTTTTACAAGCGGTTTATTGAAATCAACTCACAAGCCTCATGAATTTTAGTCACTTTAAGGTTTCGAATCAGCGACATGGTGAAAATTATTCAAAATGTAATGTGTTCTGTGATCCTTTCCCATAAAAGCGCAATGAAAGTAAACTTTAGGTCCCTCCTATATACGTAGCCACCAACTTCTTGCACTTCATTGTATCACTTTATCCTGCTCCTTATACATCTTTAGAACTCGCCCCATGTTATCTTTTCTCTTTCTTTGGAGCTTAGTATAGAGATTATGATGCTAAGATGTTTGGTATGGTATACTATAAGCGAGGATCTATTGGTGACTCCTTACTAGTTGGTTAAGGGCATCAAACATTCAATTCCCTTCAAACTTCACCGGGCATCACTTTCAAAAGGTAAGCACCTACAATGAGAGTCAATCCATCTTTTTGTCCTTGTAGCGACGGTCAGTCCAGACTCTCGGCCACCTGATTAAATGAAGGGCATTAGGCTTTGATAGACCCCTCAGACTATGCTCGGGATTCTAATTGTTCATTGATCTTACACTATTTTCTTTTCAAGTTGGGGCTCTATGGCAATCCTCTTTTCTAGGTGTCTGACTCTGTCTGAGGAGTGTGGTGGATTCGTTATTCTTTTGGTGGAGTGTCGGTTAACTGGGTATATAAGGGCCTAGTGTGTATGTGCGAAGGGGTTCCTATGGGAAAAAGTTCGTTGAGAGCTTTGAAGCTTTATAAGCTCGGTCACCCACAGTTGCTTAGCTTTGAAAACCCTAAGGCTTCCAAATGCGGGCATCTCATTAAATTTTTCCGATCTCTTTATTTTTCTATAATCATATCAATAGCTTGGTTCTTTTCAAGTTGTTCTAGTTTTGGTGGCATAAGTTTTTCAGGATCAACAACAGTCCTTAATGCACCACCTAGCCCTAAATCTAGTTTCCCAATATCTCAATCATGCATCAAGTCAACTAGGTTAAAGTGCACTAACAAATTGGAACATTGTCGTTGTATCATAGATTACTAAGAGCAACTAAAAACAACAAAAAACAAAAACAAAGTGTAATGCCCCAAAAATACCCTATAATTTTATAATAAAAATTATTATATATTAAGTATAAATTAGATAAATCTTAGGTATTTAAGATTGCTAAATAGATAATGAATAAATGATTATGTGGCACAAAATCCAGGAACCAAATATTATATGCTTTAACTAAATGAAAAATTGATTGAACTTGAGAAATTTAAGTGAAAAATGGAAAAATATGGAATTTGTAAGTGAAATAATGATAAATATAAGGAAAAATGAAATAAAAGTTAAGTGCCAAAAAATGGAAAATTGGATTTATTGGTGGCGAACAAGGCCTTATATAGAATAGAGCTTAAGACCAAAAAGGGAGAAAATGAGAAATGATAATAAGTGTGTAGGCCAAACAAGGCCTTACACTTAAATGAGTTTAAAAGACCAAAATTTGTCTTAGATGCATTTTATGAGCCATCCAGTTTTTGGAGAAGAAGAGAGAGGAAAAAGGGAAGAATAACAAGGAGTTGCAAAAGTCAGTTTTGGTTGGCTTTGCTCCCACTTCTTGCTCTAAGAGATCTAACAACTTGGAAGAGAAAGGTGGAAAGAGGCTAAGGTAAAGAAAATCAAACCTAACCTCATCTTTTGTGATTTTCTAGATTAAGAGGAAAAAAGCCTAACTTGAGAGAAAGGGTTTTCATTGATTCCACAAACCACCTTTGGAGTTGCTTTGGTTGGATTCATAATTGGATTTTGAAGTATGGGATGAATTGGAGGAGGTTTATTGAAGAAAAATGGGTGAAAATGCCAAAATCCGACATTTTTTGGGCAAAATCGCGTATTGGTACCGATACCAAAAAGTGGTACCGGTACCCATGATGCAGTAGGCAAGTGGTACCGGTACCACTCAAATTGGTATCGGTACCGGTACAGCGGTGAGGGGCGAGTGCCGGTACCCGATATCAAGTGAATAGGTACCCTTTGCTTCCCGGCGACCACATTTTTGCATGTTTTTGCACCGTTAAGCTTTGTATTCGTACACCGATTGTTTAGGGACCCTAAGAAACGATTAATGGGGGTTCAAATAAGAATGAGACTAAGTGAAAAAAAAACTTACCGTACCTTGCCGCCTCGGCGATATTCATGTAGTATGATTATTTGTTTAACCACTAAGAGTGAAGAATTTGTATTTGATGGAGTGCGGGTGAAGGCGACAACTGACCTAGGCTGGTATCTTCGAAGGAATCGATAATTGGTTTGTTCTGTTCTCTGTTCTCTATATGTTTTGTTCATTGTGACTCAATTTCCATTTCAAGTTCTATTTGTGAAATATATATATATATATATATACATATATATATATATACTCTCTCTCTCTCATATATATATATATATATATATATATATACTCTTATATATATATATATATTGATTGAATCATTATTATTCGAAGTGTTTGTCTAAATGCTCTGCATGTGTGTGTGTATTTGAAGTTTGGTGATTCTCTGCCTGAAAAGTAAATTGATTTGAAATGTGTTATTAGACCAATAACCTGTGAGATTCACCAAGCGAATTCGTCATGGGGTAACCGTATATGTTCCATGCGAAATCATTGCTATTGAATGACAAGCAAAGATAAAGATTCAGCGGCCCGAATTTATCGTGAATCTGCAGAAACTACATCATGCGTGTAAGATCTGATAATATTGAATGTGAAATCAGCATTCTTCTTGAATAATAAGCGGAATGAGATTCGCGGCTGATCGCGTGAATCTAAACTCATGCTCTGTGAGATTGCATAATGAATGTGAAATCACATTGCTACTGAATGACAAGAATAAGGATTCACCAATTGAATGCATGCGTGAATCTTCTTCTGTATATCTTCAAATCCTGAGCAAAAAGCGAAAAATGATTTGAAAAGTGTATTTACTATAAAGTATTTGTTACATACACATAGACATTGTATAAAGGCATTATTTTGATAATATGGTCCGTGATGAGCGGGAAATGGATTGAAGCGCATGACACTAAGCATGAAAATACTTAGCGTATTGTTTTATCAATGCACAGGTACCGAGTGATAGACAGTGATTGCAAGCGGACCCAAGGTCGAGGAGCACAGAGTCATCCCGAAAGTTCACGGAGTATGCTGTGTTACATGCATCCTCACCATTATGAACATGACATTGTTTTGTAAACAAAAGGAGTTTAACTTCGAAATTATTTTTGTACTTATATCTGATTACGATTTTGGATATTATGTTGTGGCGACATAAAATGCCATTTTGGATTAATATATTATAAAAGTTTGCATTGAATTTGTGTTTATGGGCTAAATACAAAATGAAATCGCTTCACTCCAAAGTTGATAACAAAGAAAACAACCTCCCTGAAATAAATCTTATGTATTCATCTGGATTTTGATTAATGGCTTGGTCGGGCGTCCAGGGTTTCGGTTCGGATCAGCCAGCCGGGTCGAGGTCGGGCTCGAGGTTCGCCACCTGAAAATTATAATCAAAGCAACTAAGTAAGAACCAAGAGCAAACTAAAACAAACTAAAGAAAAATCCCAAACCAACCTAATAACTTGCACTTATAACAATGGTAAAAATTTCAAATTTGCCCTCTCCCCCCAACCTAAACCTAGCATTGCCTTCAATGATACAGTACATGTAATGAAAATGCTAGTAAGGAGCAGAAGGCGATCCCTATGACGGTTAATCATGACCACTATTTCCTTGCGGTGGCGAGTAGCTGTGAGCTCTTCCCATGCTAGCATCTCTCTGATTGCTAGTGGTGTAACTGCACCTCGGTGACTCTCATGCATGAGGGCCAGGATGAGCCGTCAAATCAATAAATCAAACCCTCAGGAGCTTGCAACTTGCCTCTCCCCTATTGCATATCACGCCTATAGAGTCACATTATGGGCACAGAGTCATTACATCTTCTTATGCCACTCATCACCTTGTCGATTTGTCCTTGGCACTGTTATGATCGTGGAACATGTCGTAACACTTTGGGTATCAACTTGCCTGATGCCCTAAGGGTTTGTATCACATCGTCTCTCGTCTTTTACTTCAACCTCACATCCTCGTCTTTTTTCTTACATCTCTCCTTTTACGCCAGGCTCTTCCTTCCCTGAATCGCCGTGGGCAAACCAATGAAGCTGGCGACTTCTCATGATTTCCGTGGTCGTGTTTTAGACACCTTAGAATGAAGGCAAAAGTGCTGATCATCGCCTCTATTACCTTCCATGGGCACTTGGCTTAGTCGGCATGGCTGTTGATCAGATAAACAGTCAGAAGAGCATCATTCTGGGTCTCCATGCATTCTAGAATGTCTTTAGTGATAACTCGTCCGATATCAAAGGGGATATCCCGATAGATTGCATACACGTATAGTGCTTTCTACTTGGTGACCTTGGAGGCATTCAAGTTTAGACATAGCCTGGTAATCACAATGTAAAACCAAATTTTGTAGATAGAGATGAGGAAGAAGAAGGGGAACGAGTCATTTCGCCCATATAAATTGTGTTCCAATGTGCATGATTGTTTGTCAGGTCTTTGCAAACCTCATTCTAGTTGATATTTTCCGTAGGGTTTAGATTGGGTCTCATCCACTTGTTCCAAGGCATAAAAATTTGTTGATGTGTTATGGTGAAAGACACCCATTTCCCTTTTTACCCGACAAGTATGATCCATTGATGAAGAACATTTCTTCTTAATTCTCTTGGAAGAGCAGACCACGCACGCTAAAAAGGTGACTTGCGAATCTTACCCGCCCTTGCTGAACAGAAAAAATTCATTCGTAATACTTTGGGACTGCAAACCCTCGCCCTGGAATGACCTTTCTTATGCACAGATTGCTATTGAACAGTGTCATCGTGGAGCTGATGAATCTGTCTCTGTCATACTCTTGTTCTCTTGATGATCCAGCTCCTCCTGACTGCCTTTGCCACTTTCTTGGTGCCATTGTTGTTATTTTTGCACTTTTGGAATAGATGGAAGAAAGGCATGATATTTTAGTGTGGATGAAATAGGGAGTGGGCTAGGAATTTATCTCATCAGAGGAATGGAAAAAATGTGAAAGGAGACTGTTACATTCATGGATGAATAAAGTGTGGAGAAGAATGTTTAAGAGGAGCGAGGCTCGGAAAGAAGGAGAATCAACGTTGTAAAACGGAGATTCAGACTTTTTCTTTAAAATGGAAAAACGATGAATTCCACTTTACTATGCGAGTTGCCAGACCTGAAATTTATAAATATCATATCAAATAAGAATCGGATCTCACATTGGATTTGTCTCGTGAAATCTTACCAGGCCGAATTTTTGTGAATTCCAGAATAGTCAGTGCCCTGCCCTTTAAGGCGGCAGAGGAATATGGTGACCCCAAAAGCAATTTTAAAGCGTATTGAAATTTGAAAAATATTTTAAATAAATTTCATATAAAATAATTTGAACTTAAACCGGGATTAAATTAATCGTTTCGGGCAAAAATAGACCCGAACAAGTGGTAAACACGTGGCGCAACGTGAGCCAAGTCTTTAAAGTTATAGATAGGGTTAAAAAAAAATCAGATGTGGGGACAAAATATCTGGGTTTTCTGCTAGTTTAAAGGTGGGAGAGAAAGAGAGAAATCCAAGTCTTCTTTCGACGATCTTCGGAGTTCCGTTGAGCCAAGAATTAAAATTCATCTCCTCGGCGAAGGCTACGCATAGGTACCAAGAACAAGGGATTTAACCGAAGATCCAAAGGAGGAGATTTTAGGAAATCAAAAGGTTTTGGGCTTAGGAGGTGTTCTTGAAGCTTCCCACCTTTTCTACTACACTCAAAGAGGTAGGGTTCTTTCTACTTTGGTTTATTTATACCATTTGGGCAGATTTAAGGGGTTGTTTGGTTTATTTCTACCTTTGGGGCTGATTTAAGGGGTTGTTTGGCTTTATTTATACCCTTTGGGTTGATTTAAGGGGTTGTTTGGTTTATTTCTACCATTTTGGTAGATTTAAGGGGTTGTTTGGCTTTATTTCTACCATTTTTGCTGATTTAAGGGGTTGTTTGGTTTATTTATACCTTTAGAGTGATTTAAGGGTTGTTTGGCTTTATTTCATTGGAGAGGGCTGATTTAAGAATTTATTTGGTTTATTTCTACCATTTGGGCAGATTTTAGGGATTGCTTGGTTTATTTCTACCTTTGGGGCTGATTTAAGGGGTTGTTTGGCTTTATTTCTACCATTTGGGTTGATTTAAGGGGTTTTTTTTTGGTTTATTTCTACCCTTTAGGCTAATTTAAAGAAGTGTTGGTTTTATTTCTACTTTGGGGCTGATTCTGCATTTGTTATATATGGTACATTTAGGGACTATTTGGGAGTTGTTTTAGGGATTGTTTGGAATGTATTTTGTTGCCTATTTTTATGGCATGTTTGTGGCTTGTTTGAGGCTGGATTGGAACTAATTATATCAAACTGTTTAAGAGATGTTTTTGAGACTATTTTAGTTAAAATTATAAGATTGTTTAGGGATTGTTTTAGTTAAAACTATGGGTGAGTTAAGGAGCTGTTTGGAGTTGAAGTTGTGGGTTATTTTATGAAACGCTTTAGGGCCCATTTTTATAAGCTTGTTTTGGGGAATTACCTTGTGGCTCGTTTAAGGGCTATTATGTGGGTTGTTTTGTGGGCATATTACATGTACATTTGGCCTTAGTCAAAAAGATAACCTTTAACCCAATTCTCTCTGCAACCTTCCTTGTTAGCAGTTGTTAGAAAAAATGTTGATATATGTGTATTAATATATTGACATTCGGATGATGTTATTTAAATTATATGCATATGATGTGATTATCCCGCGATACATGATGAAATGTGTGATATAAGTTGTCCATTTGACATTCACTACATATGAGACATGACATTGACATGCAATGGTACATTACATCGCATATGCACGGGGATATCGCATTACATGGGTGTGAGTGTATGGTTGAAATTTGGTGATTAATAAGTGGCTCGGTACCATTGGACTAGGTTCAACAGAGTCACATGGTCGCATGAAATGGAAAACTTGTGTTGAGTATAACAAGAAGGGCTAGACACTCCCTTGGGTGAGAAACCCCATTACTGGTTCATACACTCCAACGGTGAAAGTCCAAAAAGTGTATATAGGCTTTCGGAGCTGGCGGTGTGATTCCAAAATCCGTTATCCAAAAAGACACATGGTTTTGTTTATGAAATGATCATTGCCCATTAACATCAACGAGTTTTGGTTTCTAAACACATGACTTTATTTAAATTCAGTCATTTTGATGTAATTCATCAATGACAGATCTTATTACACATTGACATTACATTGTGTGGTGGGAGTTGGTGAAGACTCGGGGTATGATGCATGACTGAGTTTCATCTCATTTCATAGCATATGTGTTCCAACCTGAATTTACATACTGCTCACTTGGAATGTTGATGTGAATATGAATTGTGAATGTAGACATTGCATGTACTTCGTGGGGAGTAGCCTCTGTATAAATTACTTCTTTGAAACGTGACTTATACGAGGAAGGCATTTCGAGGGAGTGGGATGAGACGCAGGTGAAACGACTCTCATTCGGGACCGCAAAGGGTGAAAGCCGACTTGTAAGCACTACTGCTCCCTTTACCATTTAGATAAACTAGTTTAGCATGTACTATATGTAAGAGTTATAATTGAACTCATATGGACTGTTTTAATAATAGCCTTGCATGTTTTGTATGATTATATAAATGGACCGATTGGTCATTTTTACACTCATAAATGTTATTATAAATACGGTCATTGTGTTATATTGGGCCTGAGTGGGTCATGTTATTGTATATTAATACGGAGTTGAGTTTTAGGTAGAGCTTCCGTACAAAGGAGAACTGTCCGATTTGTTAATCCTGAATCCAAACAGGGAGTTTGTGTTGGTATCAGGTTTGTGACATGCAGGCATTTGGGGTTCTTGGGTGACTGTAGGCTAGTTTTAGGAATTATCATAGGCGTCAGTTTAGTGTTTTACGATGTGGGGAATGCCAAAGGAGAGGGAAAAACATGGGGACTTAAATGACTTCACTAATCAGTGTGGGTATTCAAATAGTCCCATACCCATTGCAATGAATGTTTTACCTGTTGTAGCGAGGAACTTAAATTACGTGGCATTGATGGATGCTTGCTATGATGGGCATGAATAATCGTTGTAGTGGGGCTTGTTTTTAGTCTGACCCCGCGCAATTAGCATAAAGAATTTGAATTTTTGTGATGTTGCTGTTTGCAGCGAGCTATGCGCTGTTATAGCAAAGGAAACCTGATTTCACCTTTCCTAATTCCTATTTGCATTATATATCCTCTGAATTTCCCTATTTTCAATTCTACAGCGCATCACGATAGCAGCAAAAACCTTTCCAAGATCAATGCGTGAGTAGCTGAAATATTCGGGTCATACGCGTCACGTCTGATTTTGGCGTTATTTATATTGTTTAAATACGTGATTTGAAGTAGCCCGATGTCGATTAGTGCGATAGATTGGCGAATGCATCGCAGGCGAGTTTGGAAGCATTTTGGGCGAAGAAGAGGCGGTGCATAAAGATGGTGAAGCGTCGCGCGGCGTCGAGGTCGCGTCTGGCGTCGTGGCCCGGCGATAAGCAGCGTTGGGTCAACATATATAGAAGTCAACAAACGGCAACGTCGCGACGTCTCATCGTCGTGACGTCTCAACGTCGCGACGTCAGCGCGAGTTATGCCTCTTAATCATTAAAAGCAAAAAGGGGACCAGAATTAAAGGGGGGGATCGGAGATCGAGGAGTGTACGAACTAGGGCACGGAAATCATAACAGCATCGACTTTGACCTCGAAGATGAGCAATCATTTTGTATTTTTCTTCTTTTCGAACAGAAAGACTGATGTTTTATAGATTAACTATTTGTGTCTTTTTGTTCAGGATGTTATAGATTTATACCTAGGGTGTTGTTGAACCCTGTCACAATTGCATGGATTAAAGATTAGTATTTTATATTATTCAGTTGTTTATAATTTGTTAACTTATGCTTTATATCTGTGAATCACATTTACATGAGTGATATCGCGGCTTATTTAAATGAACCTATCTGCTTTGGAGATCGAGATTCGAGAGATGAGGATATCCGAGGATCTGAATAAACGAGTCTTGGTTGATTCGGTAAATAGAGATATTCCGATCCGAAGGTGCGATTAAGTTAGAACATTTAAGCATTTGAATTATCGAGTTGGGGTAGAGATACACTCCAACTGCAGTATTAAGCGAGATAGCGAATACACCTCGAAGAGGTATTTCGTAAACAAGATCACCTAGCCATCGATGAATCATAAATAAAATGAATAATATCATCTCTGAGAAATAATCCATCGAAAAGTGAGCGAGGGAGACATATCTAGTCTCCATTACCACGGTAATTCATTGAATCAGTTAGTTTAGTTTAAATTCGGACACTAGTACTCTTTCACTAACACTTATATCCGGATAATATTTAAAAATAATCTATATTCAGCAACACTTATCCGTGGATGGAAATATCAGGTACCATAGGTACACTATATTGCCAGGCGGCGCGTGCGCTTGCGCACATGGCGTACATATATACACACCCACGTTTCGACTTGTCAGGTTTTTGGCGCCGTTGCGAGAATGAGTTTTGAGTGATATAGAATCATAACAATTAGATATTACTCTGGAATTTTTCATTTGTTTTTACAAGTGCTGGTAATTTGGTCTTTGTTTTTCGTGTGTGATTGCAGTTAATGTTTTAGTGAGTACATCACGACGGTGGTCCGGGTTGACCCGACTATCTATTTGATCTGAGACGGAAAGACTTTTACGAATCTCTGGCGAGAGCGGAAGAGCGGAGCGGACTAGAAATCCTAGCAATTATGGAACAGCAGAAGGCATGATCCCAGCATTGGGCAAAGCAGGCATAGGGGTCGGGAAATGGAATAGCGGAAGGAATCGCTGAGGCGGATTTATACAACTAGATGATCCATTTATGTTGCTAGAAGAGTTTGCCCTACCGCCTCTGATTGTTGAGACAATCAAAGGACCACCCATTCAGGCAAACAACTTCGAACTAAAGTCAGTAACCTTACAGATGCTTCAGAACATCTTGTTTCATGGACTACCCCATGAGAAGTCAAATATGCATCGACCCAGCTTCACCAGTATGACAGTCAAGTATAATGGGGTTCTTTGAAGAGAGGCCTCGGGTTGAGATTGTTCCCACTCTCACTAGGTGATATAGGAAAATCCAACATTAGTTAATAAGTCGACCCATAGTTCCATTACTTCATGGAATGATTTAGTGCACAAATTCCTGACCAAGTTTTTCCCACCCTCGAAAATTGCACAACTTGTGCAAGAGATCAACACTTTTGGACAACTAGAGGGAGAGAATCTGGCAGAGGCATGGGATAGATTTCACGAACTATTGAGGAGTGCCCCATCCTGAGCTGACAGGCTGGATCTGTGGTCCATACTTTCTATAATAGTGCGAGGAATGCAACTGGAAACGTTGATTGATGCCTCGGTAGGAACTGCTTAATGAAGAAAACCAGCGACTGAGCATATGGAATTTTTGAATCTTGCAACTAGCTGCAAATCGGTGGCCTAGAGGAAAACTACACCGGTAAAAGCATTAGGCGGCACGGATAATAAGGAGTTCTCAATAATGGTTACTCATATTTACCACGGTTTGACTAAGCGGGTTAACTAGACGGCAAGGCACGAATGCCATCGAGACTAACCATAGAGGTTAGTGTGAATTATGTGGAGGGCGTACGGTGGCAGAATCATGAGTCCATCAAAACCAATCGGTAAGAGCAAGCCCGATGCGTGTCGGGTTCAGTAGAGTCAGCCACAGCTCAACACAGGACATTATGGAAACAACCATCAGACCAAAAATCCAAGGCGGTGGCGTGCTCGATGGAAACAATCAAGGGTATGGATGGAGAAGGAACAATCGAGCAACATGCCATCGAGCGAGTACAGCGAACCACACTCTTGAAAGATCGGAGAAACTAACACTGCCTTACCCTGGTGCTCACTTCACACGCGTAGCATGTATATGAATGAGCCAATGAATGTATCGGCTCTTGAGCCACCCAATTGAACAATCAAGTAGCCTGATTGAGAAACTTGGGGTATAGATGGGTCAATGGCGATCTATTAGCAAGGCAACCGGGTTCCTTACCAAGCAACTCAGTGAACCCAGAGGAAGAGACTAGGAATGAACATGTTGTTAAAGCGATCCACTTATTTGAGAAGTGGTAAGGGAGAGCCGCAGGAGCAATCCCCAGGTTATAGAGGAGGGTAGAATGAGAGAAGGTCCATCCAGCCCGGTCGAATGATGATGCGAGATAGGGAACAACCTCGAGGAAGCGATGCGAGAAGGGAAACACTCTTTTTGACGGGGACAACCCACGATTCCATATCCCTGACGTCTAAAGAAGCATAAGTTGGATAAGCAATTCACCAAGTTCATGGAAGTGTTCAAGAAGCTACACATCAATATCCCGTTTGCTGATGCTCTGGAACAGATGCCCAGTTATGTAAAGTTTATGAAGGACATACTATCTCAGAAGAGAAGATTGGCGGATTTCGAAACAGTTAAGCAGCGAGGAATGTAGTCTGCCACGGCTGTGAAGTTAAAGACCCGGGCAGTTTCACTATCCCGTGCACCATTGGAAATGCTATCTTTGAGAGAGCCCTATGTGATTTGGGTGCAGCATTAATGTCTGCTTTATCCAGCTAGCGTTTGGGATTAAGTGAAGCTCATCCATTTACAGTCACATGACTTAAGCGGATCATGGAAGCATCAGGAAAGGGTAATAGAAAGGTCATCTTAATCTGTTAATATGATTTATCTTCCAGTTAGATTTCATTGTATTAGATATGGAAGAGGATAAAAAGTATCCATAATCTTGGGTAGACCATTTCTTGCAGCGCGATGATGATTGATGTTCGGAGGAGAACTAAAATTGAGAGTACGGGAAGATGAAGTCAAGTTCAGCGTGTTTGGTACGAACATCGAGAAAGTGATACATGCTTTATGCCAGAAATAGTAGAGGCTATAGTGTCTAGCCAAAGTGGTTTCACTGATCCTTTGGGAGCTAGCCTAGTGCGAGAATGACCCAATATGAGCAAGGCGGAGGAATAGCAAAATGGATGGATTCTTTCGGACCTAATAGAAGGAAATACTTCGAATCTCTAGGTGAATGAGCTAAAACGCCAGTGCCATCGGTTGAACAACCACCCAAGATGGAACAAAAACAACTACTAACCCGTTTGGAAGTATGCATATCTTGGATAGCATCACCTTACGGTAATCATCTCAGCCTCCTTGGTAGATCGGGGAGGAGGGTTATTGAGGGTCCTTAGAGATCCTTAAAAATGCACCGGATGGTCTCTAGCCGATTTAAAAGGGTTCCTTCCATGTGCATGCATCGTATTTTCTTCGGAAAGATGGGCATAAACCCTCAGTGGAGCTTTCTGAAGGAGGGTTCAGATCAATTATGAAGAGGTAGTCAGAAGGAGTATTAAAGTGGTGGATCTTTGGGGTAATTTATCCTATTCAGGCTGATCCATGGATAGAGTCCAGGGTTCAGTAAGCACCTAGAAGGAAGGGCTGGCATCATAGAGCAGAAAATAACATATTCTTGCCTTCCGAAACGATTCTGGGTGGAGGATTTGTATTGATTATCGGAAAGCCGAACAAAGCCACTCCAAAGAGATCATTTCCCATTCTTAGTTTTTGGATCGGATGTTTGGATCGATTGTGGAGTCATGAATATTGTTTTTAGATGGATATTCCGGCACAATCATCAAGTGCTATAACCCACCGAAGATCGGGAAGACAACATTCACGTGTCCACCTTCTGGGACAGTTCCAGTCAAGCGGATACCTTTGGGTTGTGCGTCTTGTGGGCCTTTCAGAGCGATGTATGATGGCTATATTCTCGACTGGTCAGAAGACAATGAATCCTTCATGGATAGTTTTCGGTATTGGGTAATTCATTTGACAACTGTCTGGAAAATTTGAGATCAGTATTGATAAGATGCGAGGAGACCGACTGGTACTCGGTGGGAGAAGTGTCATTTTATGGTCTGAGGGTATTGTACTCGGACATCGGTTCGGCAAGAGGAATAGAGGTAAACCCGAGCAAAGATTGAAGCAATTGAAAAAATTACCTCCCACCCTCATCGTTAAAAGGGATGAAGTTTTTTTGTACCTTTGGATTTTATAGGCGATTCGTAAGACTTCTCTCAGTTACCCAAAACCGTTGTCCTAACCTCGGTCAAGGGACCCCATTTGAGTTTAATTCTCGGTCTTTACACGCATTTTCATAGTATTAAAGAATAAGTCATTATCAACCTATTGTAGTAGCTCCAGTTGGTCCTTCCGTTTGAGCTTATGTGTGGCGCAAGTGATTTTGCGATTGGAGCGGTGTTAGGAAGCAACTTGAAAATTTTCGAGGTAATTTACTATACTGAAGCGGAGACCTTGAATGATGCTCGGTTAGATGCCACTACGAGAAAAAGAACTAATAGCTATCTTTGCTTTCGACAAGTTCATGCCTTATTTGATTGGTAGCAATTAAGTAGTTCACAGTCATTACGCCGTAAAATGCCCGATGACTAAAAAACATGAAGCCCTACCATAAATCGATTGGGTTCTTTTCTTTTATAAAATTCGGTGAGATTAAAGACAAGAAAGGCATTGAGAACCTAGTGAATCGTCTTTCACGATTGGAAGGCGAGTGATGAGGGTTAGTGAATGGCTTGATTTTCGGACGGCGACTCTTAGCTAATGAAAACAGAGAGAGGCGGAGTTCCATAGTTTCACAGTTATGTGAATTATTTGGTAATAAAGGTAGTCCCTCAGTTTAACTATCAACAAAAAAGAGAGGTTTCGCACACACTTGAAACACTACTATTCGGGAAGAATGATTCTTTACAAGCATTCTTGACTAGGTGATCACGGAGATGTGTGCGAAGATGAAATGCACGGTATCTTGCTGTTTGCCACACGTTGCCATGTGGAGGACATTCGGTGGCGTGAGCGACAGCCAAAGATTGCTTCAATCCGGCTTCTACTGGCCTACCTTATTTGAGGACGCTCATTATTTTGCATCCACATGTGACAAATGTCAACGAATGGGGGGAATTTCTAGAAAGGATGAACACTTGTACCCGTTCTGGAAGTAGAATTGTTTTGATTTATGGGGATGGATTTCCTTAGGACCATTCCCCCATCTTACAATAACTGTACATCTTCTTGTGATAGATTATGTCTCGAAGTGGGTTGAAACAATTCATTTATTAATGATGCCAGGTAGTGGCTAAATTTCTCTCATGACCACATATTCGTGATTCGAACTCCTCGAGCGATCACGGATAACGGTACTCTGTTCTGTCAGATGATTGACAGGTTTGCAGAAAGTAATGGGGTGCGCCATCGGCATTGTTACCTCCCTTGCATATCCTTGCAATTGAATGGGCAAGCGAGAGGTGTCAAATCGAGAAATTAAAGTCCATTATGGAAAAGCGATTCACCAGTTCGGGAAGGGTGGTGCAAAGGTGAAGATGCACTGCGAAGAATGCCAGTGATATTCAAAACTACCCTTGCGTTATGTCACCTTTTAGAATTGTTTATGGCAAAGCATGTCACACGCGATGGAATTGGAGCATGTCGAACTCTTGCGGCCATGGTAGTTGAACATAGACGATACACTAAGCGGTGAAGCGTACTATAGCGCAGTGAACTGAAGCAATTCGAGGCAGAAGCTTATGAAAATGCTCGCATTTATAAGGAAAAAGGGCTCCAAGGGCGGCTACGATAAACACATTACGGGAAGGGGTGGTGGGGCGATAGGTACTCTTGTTTAATTCCGTCTAAAACTTTTCCACAGGAAGTGAAATCGATATTAGGGACCTTTCCACGATGACAGGTCTTTCCCATGGAGAGGAGTGGGGTTACATCACGAGAAAGGAACATTCACGATTAACACACAGCGGTTGAGGCCGTATTTTGGGAAGCGAATTTTCATGCGGATCGCCGAGACCATTCCATTATTTGCATTCGAAGAAGTGCGATGCGGTCGTAAGGCTAGGGTTCAGAGCACATTGAGATTCAGGATCGTCGAGCTAACGACATTAAACATAGCGCTTCTTGGGAGGTAACCCAAGTTTTTCTTGCAATATTCCTTTCTATGGTTCTTTTTTTTTTTATTATCTGTTTTAAGTTATGTTGGTTTCTTTCATTTACATCAGTAATCGAGACCCTTTTTGGTACATCTGTTTTGGGACCAGCGATCGAAAATGCTTGGGAGGATCAGTTCATGCGAGCCTACAAAGATCGGAAGAATCTACAATTACGAGGGGTTTCTCTTATCTTAGACCATGGTTGCATAATGTACATTTTGGGCCTTCTCTGTAACGTCGTGACGTTGGCTCTCAACGTCGCGACGTCTCAACGTCGCGACGTCTCAACGTCAGCGGCGTCGGTGACCCTTCTGCGGCGCGTCGGGGCGTTTGATTTCAGCGTCGGGGTGAATTAGACCCCTCTGCGGAGCGTCCGCGACATTGGATCTCAGCGTTGCGGCGTTGATTTTACCACTCTGGGCGTCGTGGCGTTAGGCGAGCGTCGCGGCGTTGGGCTCTTTCCCCTGCGGAGCGTGAGGCGGTTACACCGACGTCTGCGGCGATTGCCGCTGAACAGGCCAAAACCACCTTCATTTTGCTCTTCTCTGTTTCATCCTTGCACGAACCACGAATTGCCTGCAATATCAATACCTTACCGCCAATACGCGAAGTCCACTTCCATCGTCGAGGCCATTGTTTGCCCTCAAAAACCATCAAACCTTGTCACCACGGTTCCTCCACCTACCGATCCCTTGTCCTTGTCGTGCCGTCCACACTGCCGTATGTGTCCTTCTCGGTTAGGGTTTAGCCAGCTGTTAGGTCTAGTACTACATAGTAGGTTTTGGGTGAGCCAGTTTGGTTTGTCATATGTCTCTAGGTGGTGTCTCTCATTCTACGTAAGCTCGGCCTATTTAGTGTTCATAGTGCATTGTAGGTGCTGTTGTATTGTCTAGCCCGACCTAGGTGTGCCACCTTGGTCGCCCTCTGTGTTCATTGTCCTTACAGGGCTCTAGTACTTCCACCTATGTCGGGTAGAAGGCAGTTGCCTATGACGGGGTCGGACCGGTGAGGACCCGACCGAGAGGTGGCATATCAGCGGTTCGTTGGGAGGGTGCCGCGATCGGTTCGGCGCCATCTGCAGAACGATCTTTATTAAGGAAAATGGTTTTCATCACCACAAAAGCGACTTATTGCGAAATTATTGCAGCTGCGAGGATCGCGGCACTTTGCCAACCACCTCATCCAGCTGCGATGAGTGTGGTGCGAGAATTCTACGCCAACCTAGCCTCCCACGTCCTCAAGAAGGTTCGAGTGCGGGGTGTGTTGGTTGACTTCAGTGCGGAGTCGATCAACCACTTTTATAATCTTGATCATGTCCCTTCGGAGCCTTTTGCTCGACTTTACGAGCAACCCGATTACCTCGAGGTCATTCGGGTCTTGACAAACGGGCGAGGTGAGTGGAAACTCAACAATGAGGGCAATCACGGAGTCCTTCAAGGCCAAGCATTGCATTTCATCAAAAATCATTATCTGTTCATCACGTCGGCGTCGATTCCGGCAATGACGTGTGTGAAGTGACGCAGCGAATCTAACAATTATGCCATAATTCGGATGTTCCTTGCTACGATGTCGGGCAGGTTATAGAGGGCCTTCATCCTCCATAGCAAGGGACACTAAGATGAACTTGGGCACCTTTCCTCATTTATGGCTTATGCAAAACAAGCGGGGTGCCTAGATGACAACGAGGCGTGGTTACACAATCAAAACTATATTAGATTTAAAGCGGGACAAACACGGTGTACCACGACCGCAGAGGGCTTACGATTCGACCATGAGCCCTCGAGACGAGGGCGAGCTTCCGCGACTATCATGCCAACACCCCTTCTCCGTTCGACCGTTAGCGAGTCGAACCAAATCGGGATAACCACGATACCACTAAGCGTGGCGCTGGCTTCGGCATGGATGTCAAGTGAAGTCATTTTTAAACTTATAACCTTTACTTACATATTCATATAATGTTAAACAATTAACATATTACGATACCTTGGCGGATTACAAAATATATATACAAGCTCCCATATGGAAATGTTCAACATTTACAATGGCCACCACGTTCAGTTTACAAAATTTCATATAAAATGAACCTGGTCTTCCAACGACACCTGTGGAGTGTGGCGCTTTATTTGCTGATGTGGATTGCCCCCATTCTCGATTTCCTTGCGTACCTGCGGATTGAACACAGTGCTAGCTTTGCAGCTTAATAGAATATGACTTCTATCAAAGAGTCACCACACTTCTATACAAATGCATATAACACATATAACATTTACAGATTCTTATCATTTCTCATATATATATACTTTTCATAACCAGTTTCATTTCTTATCATCTTCCATATACTTTTCATGTAATCTTGTACTTTTACTTCTTGTTCTTGCTGCTTGTATCTTATCGTCAGCATGCTTGATCTTATCTTACCATCTATCATGTCGTGTATTCTCTACACTTCCTTTGCATATACTGTCATTTTCTTTTATGTTTCGTATGCGCAAACCTTAAAGTGGATACGAGAATACTATAATCCATGAGGGCGAAGGCGCTATATTCCTTTGTGTGAAACGTTACAATCATGAGGGCCGGAGGCGTATATTCCTTGTATAAAACGGTGGTCTGAGGAGCTCGAAGGCGTATATATTTTGCCGAAGGTAGCATCAGCATGCGAGACAATGACCATCCATGAGGGCCCGGAGGCGCTGTGGTGACCCTTCCGGGGCCCGCGGGTGATCCATGGGATCCTATGTCATCGACCAAGCGGGGCCTCGATATCGGAACTTGTATGCTGCGAGACTTATTTTTTCCCTAATAGGCATGCCGTCTATCCCTACGGGTTCTAAGCGGACAATCAATGTGTATTTTTATGCTCGAGTATATATCTCCTTATTCCCGAATAATTATTATCATTCGAATTTACTCATATATGATCTCTCTCTAATCATTTATTCATAACTTTGCATTTTCATGTCTCATTGTATGCATAAATAACTATGCTTACCTTGTATGCTTATGAGTTATTTATGAATTCATAATATAAATAACTATAGTTACCTACAGAGCCTACTGTTTTCATGTTTTTTGGGACTAATACGAGTTCCAATCTTATCTCTTTATCTATTGAATTCTTGACTCAATATGGGCTTTCAATAAGTCAAGAACACCTTTCGAATCGGAGTTCGAGACGGAAAGTTATGACCTTCGAGTTGGAGGTCATGCTTGTGATCGATCTTGACGAGGCGGCTGGGCCCGACAGTTTGCCTTTAGTGACGAGCTCGGTCGACATCTAATATCTCCTCAGGTATATGGATAAGCTGCTTGGCTCAATAGGATTTTCATAGAGTCCAAGAAAACCCAAATCGAGTTCAAGCGAAGGAGATATGACCTTAAAGTTGGAGGTCATGCGCGGTCGATCTTAATAGTGACGCCTGGTGACGGTACCTTTGATGATGAGCTCAGTCTAACACCCTCAGTCTGACATCTAATATCTTCCTCGACAGTGGATGGATTCTTTACTCAATACGGATTCCACTTAGGTCCAAGAACACCAAATCGGAGTTCATGCGGAGAGATATGACCTTAGAAGTTGGAGGTCATGCGCGGTCGATCTTGACAGGCGACACGGGTGACAGTTTGCCTTGAAGTGACGAGCTCAGTCAACACCTGTAGTGCGACATCTAATATATTCCTCGAGGCATATGGATGGATTCTTGACTCAATGGGCTTTCCTAGAGTCGAACTTTGTCGAACCGGAGCGGAAGAATAATGCCAAAGTTGGAGGTCATGCGCGATCGGTCTTGGCGACTGGGCGGCGAGTACGCGGAAGTGGCGAGCTGGCTCACGGAGACGAGCTGAGCTCTTGAGCGAGCTGGCTCTACATGAGTTGGGCTGCGCATGACAAGTTGAGCTGCACTGGCGAGCTGAGCTCACATAGCGGTTTAGCTCGCCGGGAGTCTGCGACTCTGTGTGACCCCTATGGGTGACCTTTCACCCATTTGATGTTCGATAAAAAGACCATAACTTGGTCCACGAGAGTCAATTAGAAATTCAAAAAGCCACCATCAAGTTCATTGATGGCTACAATTTCCCCGGACTGCTAAATTCTCTTTATTTCTGATTCAAAACTCGTTCTAAGGTCCGGCTAGTTGGCCGGGTGGCGAAGCCGACCAGGCGGATCTAAATGGACTGACCTCAGTAAGGACCTAACTTGGTCTACAGAGGTCGTGAAGTTTCAGATCTTCTCTTTCATCAAGTTCATTGATGTGGCTACAATTTACTAGAAGGACTCACTTTTGAATTCCCTTTATTTCTGACCCAAAAAGCCGTTCTAAGATCTGGCTACTGCATATGATCGACAATAGGGAATTTTCTGGGTTCAACTTGCAACTAGACCCTTCTCAAACACATATTTAGGAGCCTTAAAGCTCTTCTCAACTCAACCCTATAAGAAATGAGTTTAGGAGTTCCCAAACCAAACCATACACAAGATAGGGTTCTTAACCATGTATCTAACTTTATGGTCCAAACTGAACTTCCATACTCCATAGTTTCTATTAGCCAATAGTATCTTACCCAGCCTCAGATTCCATACCATCACTCAGTTGTGATTCATACCACCAAGACATGTATTCGTACTGTGATCTTCTTCTTCTTCTTCTTCTTCCTTTCTTCTCTCTGTATCGTATTTGCTCTTTCACTCCCAGGGCAGAAATAAGATATTTCTTTTGGTCTTATCCTTATTGATCTTATCCCCTTTTTATTTTACTTTGGTCCTCCAACTCTTATAATATTTGCAAATCAATTTATAATATTTTACAATAGCCTCAAATCTTCTTTGTGTGGCAATTTAACATCGTATTCCTACTTTTGTTTTTATCTTTATTTTATTCGAATAAATATACCTTTACGTTTATTATACAAACATATTATAAGCTGTTAGGAGTGTCGTTGGGTGTTATATCGGGCCGCTTTGGACCCCTGGGCGATCCACAGGGGGACATTGGGCAATCCTCTTCTCACCCACCTCCACCACCACCACAGTAGCCCTCGGCGGCAGCTCCCTCCAGTCCCACACCTAACCTAGAGGACCCGGTGCTCTCCCTTACTGAGCGCTTTGATGCGTGCGGGATGAGACGAGCCACGAGTCCCCCTCCCTCCGCTATGAGATATGGGCGCCGGCGATATGCGTACGGTTTTGGCCAACCAGGCCATTATTCTTCAGCGGCTGGCGGTCGCCAAGCCCGACTTGCGCGGCTTCTTTCCAGCACCAGTACGCCACGCCACGGTGACTTGCTTCAGCGAGAGAGTTCCCTCCGCTTCTTCTTTTATTTCATTGCCCGGTGGAATGTGCCGCATTTTGTTTGGGGGAGTGGAATTGGTGCCGATGTTTTCTTAGATTAGTTTTGTGTTTTATTTGTGGCGTAGTTTATTTTCGTTTATCGTGTTGGATTTACATTTAGTTTAGTTTCATTTATGCTTGCTCATCTTAGGATGTTGAGCTTTGTGTCAGTTCATGTTTGTGTTTTAGGTAGATCATATACATGTGTAGTGGTGTCGTGTTTAGGTAGTTTGTGTGTGTGATGCCATGTTTGATAGTAGGGGATCACTTTTGGGCTGAATCCACTATTGTCATGAAAGAAAGGATTCATTGGATGTTTGAATGCTCGGGAATTAGGTTGAATAGGTGGGGAGGCATAGTGAATCACTTCCGGTTTTTCAGAAACTATTTCCTCAAAGGCCTATCCTCCTAAATGATCTCTAGGGTATGCCTGGAGTGCCAAGCAGGCTACTAAGGTTCAATCAGACTTACAGGAGTCTCTGAAACACCAAAGAGATGGGACACCATGAATAAAAGAGGATTGCCTTGAGCTCAAAATAAACAAATAAATAAAATAAAATAAAAAGTAGAAAGAAAAAAATAGAGATAGAATAAGTGGGATCTTCGATCGGAATCCAGACATGATCAGGGGCCTTTAAAGCCCAATGTCTGAATAGCGGCGGGAGTCATTGGCTTTCTTGCGGAATCTGAGGGACGAGAAGATGGAAATTTCCACAGCTTAGGGCCCTTAGGTTTTAGTTGAGTGTTAGGGTGCGTTGAGAATTGAATGCCGTCATAACCAATGGTGGGGAGTCACCAACCTAATCCCAGATTACATGAACACTTAACACAAACTTACGGGCACTAGTTTTGTTCTACGTATGAGTAGGTATGTTGAAATGAAAGCGGTGCGTTCCTATCCTTTTAATGGTCACGATTTTCCCGATTAGGTGAGTTGAACTCAAGTTTGAGGCGTGAACCTAGGTATACACTAGAGGTCATTTTATTCAGCACATAGGGTCCTTGGGAAGGTTATTAAATACCTGGAGGTGAGGCACTTTAGTCACCTTTACCGATTTCCAGCCTAGTTCTTCTAAAAAATTCGAACGCATGCGCATCACGTGAACTTGAACAAAGCGGCAATGGTGTGAGTGATCGATTTGGTCATCTATCTATCGGCATATTGCATCACTATCTTAATTAGACTATAGTATGTAGGGTGTGTGTTCAGTTTAGAGTCAGTTCTTGCTTGGGGACAAGCAAGAAGCTAAGTTTGGGAGTGTGATGAGTGGCTGAAATATTCAGGTCATACCCGCGTCTGTCTTACGTTTTTGGCGTTATTTTATGTTCATCACATTGATTTTGGTAGCCGATGCTCCGATTTGTGCGATTGGTGTAATGCGAGGCGAAAGAGGCGAGTTTGGAAGCATTTTTATAACGAATGAAGAGGCAAATGCATAAGATGGATGGAGCGTCGCGATGTCTGACGTCGTGGCGTGACGTCGCTGACGTTGGGTCGACGCTATATAGAAATCGACAAGCGACCCAGCGTCAGCGGCGTCTCAACGTCGTGAAAGCGTCTTAGCGTCATGACGTGTTAGCGAGTTATGCCTCTCAATCATTAAAAGCAAAAAGGGGACCAGAATTCAGGGGGGAATCGGAGATCGAGGAGTGTACGAACTAGGGCACGGAAATCATAACACAGCGACTTTGACCTCGGAGAGGAAGCGATCATTTATTTTCTTCTTTTTGAGCAGAGAAAGGCGATGTTTCTGATTAACTATTTGTGTCTTTTGTTACCGGGATGTTCCTAGATTTATGTCTAGGGTGTTGTTGAACAATCACGATTGCATGGATTAAAGATTAGTGACATTTTGCCTGTATTGATTGTTTTATAATTTGTTAACTTACCTTTATATCACCTTGAATCATTTACATGGTGATGTCGTAGCTCTTAACGTGACTATCCAGAATCCGAGATTGAGAGATGAGAATATCCGAGATCCCGAGTAGAAGCGGAGTCTTCGGTTGATTCGGTAAATAGAGATATTCCGATCCAGTGGCAGTAAGGTTAGAAACATTTAAAAGCATTTGAATTATCGAGTTGGGGTAGAGATACACTCGACTACAATGGCGAGATAAACGAATACACCTCGAAGAGAAATTATTTCGTAACAAGATCACCTAACCATCGATAAATATAAATAAAGTGAATAATAATATCATCCTTTAAAATCCATCGAAAGTGGCAGGGGAGACATAACCTAGTCTCCGTACACATTAATTCATTCAGATCAGTTAGTTTAGTTTAAATTGAGACACTAGTACTCTTTCACACAACACTTATGTCGGATAATATTTCAAAAGTCTACGTATTCAACAACCGCCTCCAGTGGATCGATATCCAGGTACCATAGGTACACTATATTGCAGGCGTAGCGTCTGCCTTGCGCACATGGCGTACATATACACACCACGTTTTTCGGCACATCGAAATGCGTAGGTGTGAATTTGGTAAAATACATTAAATGTGGTAAAATAAATAAAAAATAAAAACAACTGAAAGAATTGAAAAGGTAAATGAATTTTGTGAAGACACTTCACCTCCTTGGGTTGCCTCCTAAGCAGCACTTTGTTTACTGTCGTTAGCTCGACGACTCTGCATCTCAATGACCTATAGTCCTCGGACCTACTCTAATTGCTTCTTGGAGTCCACAGGTGTGCTGTCTTGATGGAATTGTTTCTTTGCAGTTCCCTCAGAAGTATGGCTTTGGTCTTTGTGCATTCACCTTAAAAGCGTCCCTTCTCGGGTGCATGATCTCATCCTCCATTGGGAAAAATATGAGTGATTGTAAAAGTCCCAACCATCTTGACTTTAATTTTCCCAAAAAGAGCTTGAGTCTAGAGTTAAATAGAAGAACTTGTTGACTCGGCTCAAACTCTTTCCTCACGATGTGCTTATCATGCCAAGCTTTTGTCTTCTCTTTGTAGATCAGTGCATTTCCTGCTATTCAGAACCTCTAATTCATATTTACAGCTAGGCATTTCTCTGGCTTGCTTTGCTATCCATATTTAGTTGCTAATTAAGCCTGTGGCTGTGTTTCTCTAATAATTTCACGTGCAAGTGGTAAGATTATCCATAAACTAACTTGAATGGAAACATTCCCAAAGGTGTCTTAAATGCAGTCTTATAGGCCCAGAGTGCATCATCTATCTTTCTAGCCCAGTACTTTTTTGAACTATTAATCTTCTTCTCCAAGATAGACTTTATTTCTCGGTTTGACACCTTAGCTTGGCCGTTAGTTTGTGGGTTTTAGGCTAGTGATGTATGATTCCTAACACCATATTTTCCCAGCACGTTGTCGATAACCTTATTGTAGAAGTGAGTCCCCCCATCTATAATCAACGCTCGTGGAGTACCAAATCGAGTGAAGATGTGGCTGCGGAGGAACTTTGCTATCACTCTTGCATCGTTCGTACGCGTGAGTATTGCCTCCACCCATTTGAAGACGTAGTCCACTGCCAAAAGAATGTATTTATTGCTAAATGAAGAATGGTCCATAAATCCTCCAGTATATCAAATAACTCCACCTTTAGGATGATTCTACAAGGTGGCTCATCCATTTTGATATGCTCCTCATTCTTTGGCATTTATCACAAGTAGACTTGAATTGGTGAGCATCCTTGAATAATTGGGCGATGGTCGATTGGAAATTGTACCTTAGCGTTGTCCTTTATTTAGAAAGTAACCTCTACATCTTTAGAGTGTGACAACGGATTAGAATACTTTTCATTTCCTCCTTTGGCACACACCTAATTATCAATTAAACCTGACTACTTCTGTCAAACTAAACTCCTCTATTGGCGATTACTTCAAACGTGCAAAGAACTTCTTTCTCTACTGATAGTTGAATTTTGTTGGGATCACTTTAGCCACCAGGCAATTCACATAATCGGCAAACCATGACACTGGATTTACATCCTCAATTACTAAGAGTTGTTAATCGGGAAAATTATCATTAATTTGAACCTCGTTATTAGGCCCCTCCAACTATGAGAGATGGTTTGCTACTAAGTTTTCAATCCCTTTCTTATCCTTTATTTCCATATCAAACTCTTACAATTATTCTTCCATCCCCAATCGGTCTAGGTTGTATGTTTTCGCCACGGCAGATTAAGTGCACATAACGAGTGATGTTATGCATTATTACCTTGTTTCGATCCAAGTATGGTCAAAACTTGTCAAAAAACACGATTACTTCATCTTGTTTTTCGGTTAATAAGTAAAATTAATTGCTCAGGAATTCAGGGACAACACCTGGTAGATGACTGACTCTTCTCTCCCTCTTACATTGATCTTTATTGAAAAATACTTGCATCGCACATTAGCTGAGTGTAAAACCCGAAATATACCCTAGCAGTTTTTGAACATGTTTAGGATATAATAAGCTAAAATGAATATTGGGAAGTAAAGCAGAAAGAACCAGGAATTAATAATAAAGCCAAGGAGTAAATTAGTCATTTACTGCTTAAGAGATCATAGAAGGCACTCTTAAATAATGGATTTATCTCTGCAATTATGGAATTTGGGAAAAGATGGAATAGAAATTAGAAAGAATAGAAGGACCAAAATGGTCTTTGGAATGAGATATTTTCGCAATCCCAAAGGAGAGCAAAAGAGAATCGGATGAGAGAGAGAAAGAAGAAGAAAGAAGAAGAAAGAAGAAAGAGAAAGAAGAAGAAGAAGTTTGCCAAGGTCTGTAAATCAACCCTCATGTAAGAATTTGTATGGATATTTGTCTATTAGTATGAAAATTTACACAGATTTGTGATTACTAACATGACTTTGTATGAATTGTATAGAAAGTATGATTTGTGTGATTAGAATTAACCTAACCCTAGCTGATTGTGTTTTTTTGGGTTTAGTAAAACCTAATTGAAAGAATATAGCAAGATAGGTATGAATGTTCTTTTGGGTTTGAGGAGAAATGCTCCCTGCCACAGAATTGTAGGCGTGTTGGGTTGGAGAAAACTTAAAGTTGTTTCTAAGATATATATCAGAAGTCTGCCAGGTTGATTATAGTCCATAAAGTATTTAGAAATTTTGAAGCGAGTTTTAGGATTTGGAATGAAAACGCAAGGCGGAAAAGTGGGGAAAATGTTACGCTGCGCTGAGGCGTGGGTATTGTTATTCACCAGAAGCGATTTTCTCTTTTGTCTACAACTTCGGACGACCATAACTTCTTCGTCCAAAGTTCAATTTGAGTGTTCTTAGACTCTATGAAAATCCCTTTGAGTCTAGAATTCATCCATATATAGCTTGATACAATCTGGATCTTATAATAAGTCCGAAAATGACAAAATACAGTGGCTACTGCTGCTGCTGCAGGTGCTGCAAGTTGCTGATTTTCTTCATGGCTTGCAACTTGCATAACTCCTTGGTTAGGACTCCGTTATAGGTATTCTTGGACTCTATGGAAAGCCCTTTGAGTCTATAATCTGTCCATATATATATATATGATATAATATTAAATATAGTACACCAAAAATGACAAAGACGGTGCATTTAACTCTTGCACCTCTGGTGCTGCAAGTTGCTGATTTTCTTCACGGCTTGCAACTTGCATAACTCCTTGGTTAGGACTCCGTTATGGGTATTCTTGGACTCTATGGAAAGACCTTTGAGTCTATAATCTATCCATATATAGATTGATATAATATTGAGCTTATAGTACACTCGAAAATGACAAAAGCGGTCATTTGCTGCTCGCAGTCTTAAGTGCTGTAAGTTGTTGATTTTTCTTCGGCTTACGCTTACATAACTTTTTCGTTAGGACTCCGTTATGGGTATTATTAGGCTACATGTGAAATTCAGCAGTCTGAATACATCCATATATATATATTGATATATGTGTCGACATAGTATACGAAAATGACAAAAGACGGTGGGCTGCTAACAACTGCTGCGAGTCTTTGCAAGTTGCTGATTTTCTTCCTGACTGCAACATAACTCATTCGTTAGGACCGTTATGGATATTCTTGGATTACATGGAAGCTCATTGAGTATAGAATCTAACCATATGCTATTTAATGGCATTTGGTGCCCCATCTTGTCCTGAAAATTACAGTTGTTGTACCAATTATTACTAATCACTTGGTTAAAGTTAATTGGAATACATGAGCAGAAAGGATGTAGATATGAACAAGAAATAGCAATATATGTAGATTTGATATGTAAAGAGCATAGATAAGAAAAGTACCTATGGGTATCAAGGAAGAGTCTACATTGTACTCCCCTACAGGGAGATAGAGACGAGTGCGATAAAGAAATCTGAAAACTGTCTGAAGTATAGGAATGTATGGAAATTATATGTATCACATGAATAATCAGTTTAATCTATAAAAGTACATGAAGATATAAGTTAACAAGATATAAGATGTACAAGTAGATGACATGATATGAATAAACCTATTAAATATGAATATATGATTGTCATACATAAACAAATAGATGGAACATGATAGGAACACATGAATGAGTAAAAGCATACATGATAGAAATATAGAAAGTACATGAATAGCTAAATCATGATAAGAAACACATAAAGTATTAT
The DNA here is from genome assembly GCA_016808115.1 of Tetrastigma voinierianum. Lineage (NCBI taxonomy): Eukaryota > Viridiplantae > Streptophyta > Magnoliopsida > Vitales > Vitaceae > Tetrastigma > Tetrastigma voinierianum. Next base: position 210,036 of record JAEQBH010005337.1, on the reverse strand, counting down.
TTCTATTATATAAGGGATATGAATAGATAAAAGATCTATGAATATATGAATACAAGAGTGCATAGATGCATTCATGATATATGATAGGATTACATATATGATCTAGAAGACAAAACTAAATGATAGAAAAAATATGGAATATACGTATTGTAAAAGAAATGAGAACAATACGAAGCTAAGAAATATGGTCGGATGAAATAAATAACCAATTATACTCATCCCAACATACACTTGTCAACAATAGTTATTCATGTATATGAGATATGTACAAAAAATGTAATAAAATGGATTGTTTGCTTAGAACTTGGTAGAGGGATAGATGGGCATGCCTATTAGGGAAAAACAAGTCTGCGACATCTTGATATCAGTTCAGCTCTGTTTAGGTCATTCTGACTCCTTGGGCCCTTATAGATGATCATTGTCTCGTACAATGATAACAGCGCCTTCGGGCCCTTATAGATGGTCATTGTCTCGTATTATGGTGGTAGTTTTGATTCAGACCTTGGTGGTCCCAAGTCTTATAACTGAATCAAAATATCATATTCATAGATACAAAATATAAAACTACCACCATAGTGGTGTTTTGATATCAATACATACGATCCACGAGTCCACATTTACATGTACATATCTAGCGGCTGTCTTCCATTTACACATAATCAAAGCGCCTTAAAGCTCCTGGTGATGGCGAACCGCTACAAGTGTCTTGCCATTGAGAATCTGGAAGACTCTGGACGTTCTCTGTACCTACACGAATTAAAACCCGTGCTAAGCTTATAGCTTAGTGGGAAAACTTATGACTTATACATGTACACATGCATTAATATTCACTTACAGTAGACATATAACAGTAACAGATATTTAGTAGCAGATATCGTAATTTTCATGAATTCATATAACAAACTTAGACACACACTTGTACTTATAGCAAACTTATACTTGTTCAGACCTCTTGTAGGAGTTATAGAGCTTATACTTATGCGAAAATGCAGTAAGTACTACGGAACATACTTGTACAGAGGAATTTACCGTAGGCTCTGAAACTGCCGCAGGAGTGCAGGTATGTACATTGATGGAACAAGGTCTGATACTACTCTTGTCGATATTCGGACTCTTATCATATAAGCTGTTTTGACTACCTAGACTAGTAATAAATAGGTAGGACACATCACAATAGAGTACCCGAAGATACGGTCTGATCTTGAGTGCCGTAGCACAAAGCGAGTCTTTGGGAAAGAAGCACTAACGAGAGAGTGTCGTCGCACTAATCGAGAGGAAATGCAAAAGTACTAAATGTGCGGCTCACGATCGAAGAGTGTCGCCTTTTCATAGAATCTAGAAGTAATAAATGTGTTGAAGCACGGTTAGAGAGTGTCGTAACACTAATCGAAATGAAGTACTAAATGTGCACAGGCTTGCACAGTTAAGAGAGTGTCGTCGCACTATGTCAAAGTGCGAGAAATTACTATACGTGCACGCCCACATAGCAGATGTGCCATGTCATTTCCATAAATATTTGGTCTTAAGCTTGGTCCACTACAATTATATGTGTTCAGGAGCATTACTATCTTGTCATAGGGCATTAAGTTTTGCCCAGCGAAAGCGAAACAAAATTGATCATTTTTCTTTCTTACCTCACAAACATGTATGATGCCTGCACTTATAGGGTCCTCATTAATCAACGACTCAAGTCCTGAATAATTGGTTAGCAAAGCCAAAACAAACCACAAAAATTCCTATGCTGTGAACAGTAGCTAAGCTACGGCGTAGCACTGCTACGCTACGACGTAGCACTGTGTTGACCGGACCAAAAGACATATACAAATTTATGACACTATTACCAAAGGACTGTCTAATCCTGATGACTCCATAACATTGACATTATATTATATAAATAAAATCTCTAGAAAAATATATTTTAATTATGGTTTTGTGATGTGCAAGTGCAGTGCGACAAGTAATAAAATGGATTTAAGTCGGATATCGATCCCACAGAGATCTCAGAATTTCGTCTGTTAACACGACTACTCATTCCATTACTATTTGGACCCCTTTAAATGATAGTAGATCCGGCATTAAGGTGCTGGAAAATTAAGAATCAAGAAATGACTGAAATGAACAATAAACTTGAATATAAGAATAAGAATAAATGGGTTGGAAATGGATGATCTATGGATATTATCGTTCGAGAACACATTAAAATCAATGCTCTTTGCGAAGTATCAATTTCGGTTGTCAACTTGTAATTTTTCTTGGATTCAGGTTTCAAAATGTCCAGGCGTTAATAGTTAATTGGATCTCCACACTTCACATTTCATTATCTAATTTCTGATCTAATTATCTCGAATACAGGGAATTAGATAACTACTTTTAGCAGGGGACCTCCCAATTACGAGTATTTTCTTTTGCAATACTTCATACCCATTTTATGGTGTACACATGGCTCCCAAGTTGCTCGGTCAAGCAGGATATATACAACTTCGAGGTTACTCTTCCTCTAATTAAGATAGATCACCCTCTCATGATTAGATCTCGGCTAACACGGGGTTAGCTTCCTTTATTCAAATTGAGGTGAAATTTACCTTGTTTAAATTGATAACTCATTCCAACTCACTAACTTGATTTCAAGTGAAGGGTTATCAAATAACTCACAAAGCTTGACCCAGATCTCTAATAGCGATTCTATATACCCAGCTAAAAGAAAGGTTCATAACTCAGGGATTATCATCTACGTATCACCTTGAGGACCTCCATGAAATCGAGCAATGAAACACTTCTTAATACGAATTTATAAGAAAGCGATGTTCTAAATCAAAACACTAACTATATGAAAGTAAATTCATAAGCGGAGAGTCGCAGTTTCTTTGGAAATAACAACGGGAAAGATAATTTACGACAATAGCATTCATAATGGAAGGCTGGGTTCCTCATTCTTGAATTACCCTCGGCATTCTCTGATCAAAGAATAGCGCATTTGAAGCTGGATAACAATTCGAAATTTATGCGAACTTCAACATTCGGTAGTAATTTGAAAAGAAATGAATTACGCATTCGACTTTAGCTCAGTGATATCAGTTCTCAATTTAATGAAACGTCAAATAATCATTTAACTTCTCGATATTACAGATAAAAAAAATGAAAGAAAAGAAAACAAAACAAAAATAAAGAAAATGAGCCTTATTTATCGAACCTCTGCCTATTACAGCCAGGCGCGACTACTTTCCTCTGCAGCGGATAGGCTGCGTATTTATAGGAGTTTCAGTTAGGCTGCAATCCCAATGTAACTGCTTTGTGGATTTTAGAGTATCCAGGCCCGATCCTTTGTTCAAGTCGCGACCTCAATTCCTTGTCGCGACGTCGTCGCTCGCGACCTCGATCTCACGTCGCGACCTTGGCTTTCTTGTCTATATAGTCTTGAACTGATGGGTAGTGATGCTCAAACCTCATTCTCTGTCCGACATCAAGCGCTTTAACCTGCGGCTTCACATGTTTCTCATGATGTAGCAGCGTCATTCTCTTGTCATGACATCCTTCGTAAATGCATCTTTCAGCGATAACCTGGCAGCCAGCGACATCTATCTCTTGTCGCGACTTCTCTTTATGGAGCTTCAACCTTCAGCTAAGCCGTCTCGTGTCACGACATCTAAATATATAGCGTTAACGACTATCGCTAATGGAGTTCTTGCAGTCTTCGCGAGGGCTTTTGGTGCCGTGACTTGGCTAAATAAAACTTCATTGTCAATGGAATTTTTGATGTCGGCGCCGACTAGTTCTCTGGGGTGCTGACTGGTTGTTCTTGTTGTCGACAACAATCTTAATAGTGACATCTAGTCACATTCCTTTGTATATTTAAGTGGTGGCTCTTGGCGTCGCGACCTGATCTCCGCGTCGCTGGCGTCGACTCCTGTCTTCTTGCATCCTGTTCAACGTCTTTGAATGTCATGACTGTCTGTTGTCGTGACATCAAGCGATTCCACCTTGCTTCAATCTTGTCCATTATCATCTCCTTTGGTGCTCTTCTTTATCGACATCGCTAACCACAAGTCTCAGCGCTTATTCTACGATGTGCGACATTCTTCTCGCGACTTGATTCATGGCATTGGCTGTAGCTTGGGCTGTGGTTCTTGATATCCACGCAACGATCTGCATCGCAACCTCGGTTCATTTCTTTCTGACTTTCTCGCGAAAGCGGTCTCATGTCGACTTCTATAGCTTGTTATCCATGTGCGACACGCATCGAGAATTCCTTCAATTTCTGATGTAGCGACCTCATATTTGGGCCCGATAATAAACCCCAGCTTTGCATCAATGGCTCGACGAGTTCTTTTCATTTTAACTATGATTATTTACTTTTATTCATTATTTCTGCGTTTTCTCTGTTTTTTCTTCTTTCTTCCATTCTACTGCTAATATAACGGATGGGTGAGTTTCTTCGCATATTTACGCAAAGTAATTGTCTCTTTGATGAGAAATTAAGCAGAAAAATGGACAAATCAGATGACTTTAATGTTCGACTCTAACAGTTTCTTGTCACCGACAAACGATGTTTGTCCTCGAACAAAGGACATTTTACGTTTTATTTTACGACCTTTATCACAGCTCTACCTTTCTAATCTAAATGAACTAAAGATATCATTGTTAATTCAAGTTTAGTTTCGAATGAAAAGAATAAGCATGAGTATACTTTTATCACAAAATTTCTTGATAAACTAATGTATTTAAGCAGTTTATTTACGAATCTTACTATGTGTGTGCGGGTCAATAAATCCTTTTCAATTTCGATGTAGTTTTAGTACACATCTTAGGAGTTTTCTTAAAGCTGTTTATTCAAGTTCCATATGCTTGTTTTTTCATATTGATCCGCTTCATGTAGTGATGCGCATTCAGAATCAATGATCTGGGCTTGTAATGTTGGGCTTGATGGAGTGCTTGTGAAGAATTTTAAGTGAAGATTACCACGAATTTCACCCTTGTCCTTTCTTTCTTGTGGTTTCCTTGATACACTTCCCCAAATCTTCATGGCGGGACATCAACCTTAGTTTTCCTCTTCCCAAACTATGTATCTAACGATCTGTATTCTATGCGGAGAATTCTCTTTTTCGCCCTTCGGGGATAGTGTTGTGTTTTGTCACATTTAGGCTTTCTAACACTCTTAGCAAACTTTGGGTTATTAACTCCCATACCGGTTAATTATTAGGGTACTAGGTGTTGAAACACCCCCTCTGAACAATAGAGGGTTTAGGCCACAGACAAAACCTATTCCCTCAAGCCTTCTTTTAACGCTGTTTCGATTCAGTTTCTTTCTTTGGATCTAACTTTTACGTATTTTCTCCTTAGGTTCCTCAAGGTCTAACTCCCCCAAACTTTGTTTCTTCCTCTCTTTTTGAAATCTCTGGTAATCACAGGTTCTCCTTGAGGTTGATTCTTTAGAATGGGTTTATAACTTGTTGGCTTATTTTAATAAGGCTTGTTTTAACTAAATGCGGAACTAGGGTGTATCGTGACATATAAATAGGGATAGGTACAAAAATGGCTCAAACTTTCCAAGGATAGCTGCATCATCTCTAGTCAGTTGTCTTACCTAGAATTTCGCCTTGATCAATAATCTAACAAGTTCTAGGACCATGGATTAAAAAAAAAAAAAATTTTATTTTTTTATTTTTATTTTTTAAAAATCCCAGAAAATTTTCCTAATTTCAGACACAGTTTCAAAGGTGTTGTTGGTAAGTGTATTATTTCTTTCAAGACTTGAGTTTTATTCCTTTGTATATTTACAATAATTTTTATCAATATTTGTTACATGAAAGAACCAGTTTCTCGATTCTTTCAACCCCAAAGCGAACTTGAACAAAAAAGCGGTAAATATTCTTGGTTCCAATTTCCTTATTCCGTGCCTGCATAAATTGGAAACTGAAACTAGAAAATGTATTTTGATTCCCCTAACCTGAAACAAAATTCAAACATCGCAGTTAACCAATTTGTAAATAGCAATTTTCATTTCAAATAAACGATTTGAAGTTGTATAACATTTCATTTACAAACATTTACGCGACTAAGTTTGCGCCCAGCTTGAGAAATTTGGCTCTTGACCTTGAGCTCCTCCAAGAGTGATTCGACCGTTAACAAGGTCGTTCAACAAATTGGGGCTGCTTCTCCCTTTTTCTTTGGAGCTTCTTGGTTGATGGATTCTAACTAATCCATATTCCCCTTCCATCAACCGCTCTCCGGATGAAACCACGTTTTATGGAACAGACAGTGGAACTGGTTTGTTCAGGCCTCAGCTCATTCCATAAAACAGTGTTTTCACCTCTCGGACGCTTCCTTTGCTCTCATTCTTCCTTCTCTTCATTATTATTGCTTGAGTCTTTTCCCTTGTTCTCCCTTCCTTTTATAGTGAGTTGTGTCCCTTGGGAAGAACAAAGTCATTTATGATTTCCTTCAATTTTCTATGGGAGGATTAAAATGAGATTCATCGATTGCTATCCCTTCATATATTTTCGGCTTGATTTGGGCTTTTACGGAGAATTTGGATCATTCTTCTTGAATTTCTTCTGTTCTCTTAACAGTCATCCTCATCAGAAAGTGAGAATATTCCTGTGATTAAATCAAGAGATGGAATTCTGTTCTTGCCTTTATTATCTTTTATTCTCGCAAAAATCGAAAAGTTGGGGCGAATTATAGTTCTATGGACCTGAACTGAGACCAGACACTGGGTTCAATGTGAGGACATTATCCCTTGAAGACAGTACATTCATTATTGGGCCGTTAAATCAAAGCATTATTTCTTTGGATGTCATGACTTCAGCTTTTTATGTTGTGACCTGAAAATCTAAGTCACGACAGGGAATGTTCTTCTATTCTTAAATTTCTGTGATGACTAAATTTTGTCTTTTTGACTTTCTTTTCCACTTATTATTCTTCACACTCCCACATTCTTGGTTAACCCTCTCGAACCCGTGTTGTGTCCCAGGACAAACAGTCAGTCCAATTTTCAGCAATATCTCAGTTATTCAATGTCACTCAAAATAAATACAACTCTATTTATTTTTATCATGCAGAAAATTGACAATTTCTATTATTTCTCATATTCGATAGTTAAACACTCCATCATGAGGAATAAAGAATCAAATAAATTCCCCAAACTTACAATCATGCTACTTCAAATATAAAATCCTAACAATTATTTCAACTCAAATGCAATTAAATAAGAGTAGGAAAGGTAAAGACTCCTTTTGTTTCCTAGTCATGTAATTTTGTTTCCTCATCTGATTTTAGAAGTTCTTCTTTACGTGCGATCACTTCATTCTTTCCACGACTCTTGCCGTTTTAGCTTTTAGTTGGACTTCCTTTCGTCCAACGATGCTTGTCAATACATCCAGCTTGGCCTCTATGGCTGACAATTTGTCCATCACATTCCTTTTTGCTCTCTTATTTCTGCCATTTCTCCCCAGAAAATTCAAATAATTATCATCATTGTATTATTGAGATCTTTCCCTATCGACATACATGTTCTCACTCACTTTCCCCATGTTTGGAATTAATAATTTCCCTTCTTTGTTAGAGAAAGGTGATGGGAGTAAAAATTTCTTTGAAATAAGCCTCTCATCGACTCCTTCCATGTGATATGATTCATATGGTAGGGAGTTAAACCATGTTGCGACCATATCTCGTGAGAATGGGAACAGCTGCTTGGTGAATAACCTGGCTCCTATGTTAACGATTAATTGCTATTCTTAGAAATTGCCCCAAGTGTTCATAGGATTTTAGTGGGCCAGCCAGGCAATTGTGGTTACGTTGTGCCATGGTTATCGATCTTGCAAGTTGAGCTCAAAATCATTAAGTGTTCTGAAAATTGTTCTATACCTTCCAATCTTCATTATCTGGATGAATAATTCCATAAATTCTCCATGTGTCATGCTCCTTGAGGTCTTTTCTTGCACATTCTGATTGGCTACCGTCTACAATCCTTTATCTGTCATGAGTATATGAGCCATCTTCACGAAATCAAAATTTTCGGATCAATAGGATTAGCCTAATCAACAAACATTTTCAATATGGTTTGTTAAAAGGTAGTAGCTAAAAGAATATACTTGAAGAAAATAATTCTTAAACTTATGACATTTATTTTTTTCATATTATTCAATGTTATCTTTATTCTTTTTTTCTTCAAAATGTCCAAATTAGTATTTACTTCTTTATAAATATTCGTTTATAAATTCTTTCGATCCCAATAACCAGTATACTCTGCTGTTGACTGGACCAAAAACATATACAAATTTATGACACCTATTACCAAAGGACTATTGTCTAATCGACAACGACGCCATAAAACTTCATTGACTTTTGTTCATATTATATAAACCAATCTAGAGAAAATCATTTTGAATTGGACTTTGATCAGATATTCTAACAGTGCCCAGTCGACTAGTAATAAAATGGATTTAGGTGAACCTCGAGTCGAGAGATGTAAAAATTTAAATCAACTACCACTGACTACTCAATTTCCATACTATTTGGACCACTAAATGATAGTAAGATCCGACATTAAGATTCTATTTGGAAAATTCGCGAATCAAAGGAAATGACCCGAAATGAACAATAAACTTGAATATAAGAATAAAGAATAATTAAGTTAGAAATGAATAGAAATTGAATAATTATAAATTCGAGAGAGCATTAAAATCAATGCCCTCTTTGTAGTATCAATTCCAGTTGTCAACATGAATTTTCTTGTAGTTAGTTCAAAATGCATGGCGACTCATCAGTTGTTGGATTCTCCACACTTCACATTTCATTATCTAATTTACGATCTGGGTTCTCGAATACGAGGGAATTCAGATAACTACTTTTAACGAGGGGACCTCCCTGATGCAGGTATTTTCTTTGCAATACTTAAAACACATTTTATAGATTTGGCACTAAGCTCCCAAATTATCGGTCAAGCAAGGATATACAACTTCGAGGTTACTCTTCCTCTAAATTAGAGGAATATCACCCCTCTCCTTGATTAGATCTCGGCTAACACAGGAGTTGGCTTCACTATTCGAATTGAGGTGAGAAATCTACGCATTTAAGTATTAACTCATTGACTCATAGCAGTTTCCCATAGAAAGCGATTTATCAAGTAAACTCACAAAGCTCATTAGATCTCTAATATGAGATTCATATACCTTCAAGAAGGTTCGCAACTCCCGGGATTGTCATCTGTGTCACGGGAGGGCGCTCATGAAATCATACTTAATGAAACACTTCTTAATCTGGTGTAAGCGGTATTCGAATCAAGACTTTAAACCTGCAAAAAGTAAATTCATAACTGAAATTCGCAATTTGCTGGAAATACTCATGAGGAAAGATAATTTCGACGATAGCGTCGCAATGGAAGTGGTTCTCGATTCTTGAATTACACCTACTGACATTCTCTGATCAAAGAATAGCGCATTTGGCTGGATAGCGAGAATTCGAAATTGTCACGAACTTCAACATTCAGTTAAGTAATTTGAAGAAATGAATTACGCATTCGACTTTATTTCGAGCAGATAACAATAGTTCGAAATTAAAGAAACTAGAGCGAGTAAATCCTAATCTAATCTCTGGCTTTATCGATATTGAAGATAAAAAAATAGAAAAAGAAAGAAAAGAGCAAAAAATAAAGAAAAATGAGCCTTATTATCCGGACCGCCTCTCGTCTGTGGCCACCAAACTACTCCTCTTACGGATGGCTGCGTATTTATAGGAGTTTTCGGTTAGACTCATCCCGATGTAACTTCTTTGTATGGATTTTAAAATTATCGGGCGATACTTTGTTAGTCGCGACCTCAATTCCTTGTCGCGACCTCCATCCATCGCGACCTCGATCTCACGTCGCGACCTTAGCTTCTTCATCTGTCTGAGTCTTGGTGATCATTAGTGATGTCGACCTCATTCTACTTGTCACGACATCAGCGCTATACAGGCTTCACATGTTTCTCATGATGTCGGCGTCATTCTCTTGTCGTGACATCAACTTCGTCGATCATCGCTTTCAGGCGTAACTTCTGCTGCCGCGTACTCTATCTCTTGTCGACTTCTTTCATGGAGCTTCAACCTTCAACTAAGCCAAGTCTAGGTGTCACGACATGATATATGGGTAACCGACTATCAGAGTTCACCGATCTTCACTTGAGGCTTTTTAGTGTATGGTAACCCGGCTAAATAAAACTCATTTGTCAATGGAATTTTGATGTCGCGACATCAACTTCAGTTCTCTGGGGTCTTCAATGGTTATTTCTTGTTATCACGGCAGCAATCTCTTGACATCACAATTAAGCGCACATATATTAATGGTCGGCTCTTGGCGTCGCGACCTCGATCTCAATCATGACGTCGGCTCTGTCTTCTGCATCATTCAACGTCTTGGATGCCATGACTTCAATGCGTTGTCGTGACATCGGTCTACTTACTTCAATCTTGTCCCCCGCGATGTATCCTTTGATTGCTCTTCTTTGTCGCGACATCACTTCCCTTGTCAGCGACATCACTTCATGGCTCCTGAGTCTCAAGCGCTATTCACGATGTCGCGACTTGATATCTTATTCAGCGACTTGATTCATGGCTGCCTTGAAAGCGACTGTAGTTCTTGATGTCACGACTTGATCTCAGCATTAACCTCGATTCATTTCTTTGACTTTCTCATGGCTGATCTCATGTCGCGACTTCTATAGCTTGTTATCCATGTCGCGTTGCGCCGAATTCTTTAATTTCTGATGTCGCGACCTCATAGTGGGCGTATCAGCCATACCTCCAATGGCTTCGGCCAGTTCTTTCATTTAACTCGCGATTGAAGCTGCACTTTTTATTCCACTTATTTGCATTTTCTCTGCTTTTTCTTCTTTCTTCCATTCTACCTTCTTGAGATGGGTGAGTTTCTTCATATTTCTGCAAAGTAATTGTCTCTTTTGATATGAAAATTAAGCAGAAAAATGGACTAAAAATAGATGACTTTTAAGCTCATCACACTGCTACGCTGCAACATAGACCTTCGTCGCGACATAGCTTTGCTACGCCTCGGCGTACCCGAAGCTTGATCAAGCCTCCCTCTCAGCCACGCTGCGGCGTGGACCTACGCTGCTGCGTGGGATCGCTACGTCGTGGTGTAGAACCCCGAAATTGCCCAGATTTGCTGATTTCGTCCCCTTTTCTAGAAATCCAACCAAAAACTCCAAAATAATCCAAAAGCATCATCGAAAACAACTCCCAAATGGTTCATAACTTGACAGAAACCAAAAATAGAGATTAATAAGGGTTTTCCAAACCCTAACTCAAATACTTATGAGTTAGGTAACTTTCTAACACCCAAATAAATCCATACATCGCAAACCAGATCCATACTCAAAGGGAGGATTCCATACTCATCTTATACAAACTAGGGTTTGCAACCCGACTTTCAGATCTAGGGTTAGGATGAATTCCTAACTAAATACAGAAATGAATAATCTAATACCCATCACAAAAGTCCAAAAATCCATACTAATCCATACAAACCCATAGAAATCCATACAAGTATCCAAACTATTCCATACCTTTGCTCTTCTCTTCCTTCATCCTCCTCTTTCTCTTCTCTTCTTCCTCTCTTCTTCTCTTCTTCACGTATGAGCCCAATGAGAAACCTGACTTGGTCTTATCCCGTTTGATCACATTTTCATTTTATTGCACTTTAGTCCTCCATCTCTTCATTATTTGTAAATCAATTTATTCCTATTTCTACTTTAGCCTAGAAGCTTCTTATCATATGACCTTTGTATCCTATTTTGGCAAATTCCACTTTGACCCTCGTATCTTGTACAAATTCCGGGTTTCAAATGTTTCTCACTTAGCAAAATAATAATTGCGAAAAACTTAAAAATGCACTTATAATATACCCTAATTATGTTTAAAAACGACTAGGGTGTATTTCGGGGTGTTACAGGACTCACCCAATAGCTATTAAAAATGGGATAGATTACTCCTACATCTAACCACTTTATTCCTCATTTCTTACCACTTCCTTCATGGTCAGATCTTCTTTGCTCCCTTCCACGAGGCTTGTGACCATCTTCTAACAAGATCCGATGCATACACACATCAAAGGGGTGGATCCTTCAAATCTATTAGAGACCGTCCAATAGCATTTTGTGGTCTCGAAGTACTCTCAAAGGATTTCTACTTCTTCATATTTACTATCAAGGATGCAAAGATGATCACTGGTAAAGTTGAGGACTCCCCTAGATAAGCATACCTCAAATGGTTGGGTAATGGCTTATGCTCCAACTGAGGCGGTTTTTCAAATGAGGGCATTGATTTTTGTGTATTCTCTCTCAACGCATCGTAGTAATTTCTTCTATTCGGCTTAAAAGTCCGTCATTTCACATACCCCTTAGCTTCTTCCTGATGTTCTTCTTGCTCTGCTGCACTAGGCTAGTCTCGAAGGAATTTGAGTCATACCGCTTTGGCTAGACACTTTATGGCCTCATTTGCCCGCGACCATGAAACATCCATCACTTTCTACTGGATGTCGTACAACGTCAAACACACTAAACTTGACTTTATCATCCTGTACTCTTAGTTTTAGCTCTCCCCTTTGTACATCAATCATGGCTCTACTGGTTGCTAGAACTGTCTACCCAATATGATGGGTATCTCCCTGTTTTCCTCCATGTCTAGTACTATAAAATAAAAATTGGAAAGATAGACATCACCTTAACTAGGTACATCTTCTATCACCCCCAACGGATGCTTTAATGATCTATTTACTGTGAAGAGTGACAGTTGTAGAGTCGACTTAACCTAATCGATCGTACGAATATCGATAAGGGCATGAATTTATCTTGGCTCCCCGAGTCACATAAGGCTCTCTCAAAGATTGAATTCCCTATCTTACATGGGATTATAAACTGCCTAGGTCCTTCAAATTCTACGGTAGCTTCCTTTGAATAATAGCACTGTACTCCTCGGTAAGGTTCACTGTCTCAACAATCCGATAATCTTCTTTTCTTTGACAGTATATCCTTCATGAATTTAACATAGTTGGGCATCTTTTCTAATGCATCCACGAAAGGGATATTGATGTCTGATTTTAAACACTTACCAACTTGGTAAGCTTCATATCCTTATTCTTCTTTAAGCGCTGGGGATACGGAATTGGTGGAGTGGGTTCATCCATATATGTCTGTTTCTCATCCTCTTTCCTTTCTTTTGACTTTTACCCCCTTCTTTTTCTCTGCAGAAATTTGCTCCCCTTGCATTTGTTCTTTTACGCGCTTTCTTGGTTTGCCTAAATCAGTCTCCACGCCACATTTACTATTGGTAGCGATCTAGTGCTACCACCATAAGTCGTTCGGCCTTCACATGCTCTGCCTTCTCTTCTCGGATTCACCTCGAGTTGCTGGAATGTGATGAACCTTGTGCCTCTCGGTGACAAAGTGGCCATGTGGCTTATCTGCACCTCAATTTCTCTTTGTCTTCACTGGTTATTCAATTGGGTTGATTGGCTTTGAATATTAGCTAGTTTCTGTTCATAAGGCGTGAAAAGTGAGCATCACATTGGTGCTTCTTGAAATCTACCTTTTTCTCTTGTTGCGATTTTCTCGCTTGGGGTGGTGGCATATTGTTCTGATTATTCCTCCATCACCAAAAGTTACGATTGTTCGCCATCCACACACGTACTGGTTCTAGTGCAGTTGCAGTTAAGTTCTGGTAGGTATTGCCTCGTGGGCTCTGCAACATTTTCTCACCCCAGTTCATATCTTAGCCACATCTTATCTGCTCCACTATCATTTGTCGACTTTCATTCCTATAAATGCATGTTGTCCCCATGGGTCCATATCTCGAGGTTAGTTTGAATAGCATTTACCGCCCTTTGTTGTTTATGTATAGCTGTTTAGTAAGCAAGGAGACATGGGTGACCAAATTGCTAAGCACAGTTTGCGCCTCCGATAGCCTTCCTCGCTACAACCCTATCCTTGCGCCATTGATTACTATTGGTAGCCATGTCTTCCAGGATTTCATAGGCCTAATCTATGGTCTTCTTCATCAACGCACCCCTTACTGACGCATCTATAACTGTCCAAGTAGGATCGCTCATACCGTTGTAAAATGTATGCACTTGCATCCACCTAATCAACCTGTGGTGTGGCCATCTCCTCAAAAATTCATGAAACCTTTCTCAAGCTTCAGCTAAGTTCTCCCCCTCCATATCACATGTGAAATTAAGATTGGAAAAGGGTAAAACAATAATTAAATCTTAATGAATTATGCATGCTTCTCCCAACTTCACGTTTGGATATCAGCACAGGCGTTAATGTTCTAACAACATACCAGTGATCGTATTTTCCCGACTCTTTTGATTCCTTCGGAAAAAAATGGTTGTGCTGGAGACATTTCACAGTCTGTCTTGTTTGAGGTGGTGCTGGACAAGCTGGTGGCTACCCATTTGTTAGATTATTGTGCTGGCGGCTGGCGAAGTCGGGACAACTCCACTCCTTGGAAGACGACTCTGTTTTAGATCGAATCAGTGTTGGATGATGCTGAGCAGAGGCAGATTCAGGACAAAGCGGTGATGGTGTGATTGGATAATCTCAAAGCTTTGGCTTGCGACATTGAAGACTTTCTCGACGAAATCGACACCGAAGCTCAGCGATGGAGTTTGGTACAAGTACAACCACCTCAAACCTGCAACACCGATTTTTTGGAATCATCCCCTCTTTCTGCCATAGCAATTTCAATAAGAAGATTGATAAAAAGATGAAGACAATCACTGAGGAGTTAGATGCTATTGTAAAGCAACAGACTGTTCTTGGTTTGAGAGAGGGCATTGGTGGGGTAGACCGTCACGACGGAATGCCGTCTGTCAATCGAGAAAGGCGGATTACTTTTTTTGTAAGGGAGTCTAGGGTTTATGTCAGGGCGGCGGATAAGGAGAAGATCATGAAATTTCTGCTGTCAGATGATGTAGCTACTGCCCCCAAATTTCAGGTGATGCCGATTGTCGGCATGGGAGGGGTCGGAAAAACAACCCTAACTCAGATTATCTATAATGACGAGGAGGTGAAAAAAAAAATCAAATCCGCAGGTGGGCGTGCGTCTCTGATCAGTTTCATCCGGAAACAATAACCAGACAAATCTTAGAGTCAATCTCCGGACGTTCATCCCATTCTCAAAGCTTACTCTCCAGAGGTTTTGGGGGGTAGAGTTGAATGAGAAAAAGTTTTTCCTTGTTTTGGATGATTTATGGATGGAGGCCCCCAATAAATGGAGTGACCTACAAGCTCCATTGAGGGACGGCGCACCAGGCAGTGTCATCTTAGTGACTACCTGCGATGAAAATGTTGCATCCGTCATGCGCACTGCTTCGTCTCATTACCTAACAAAACTTGGGGAAGAAGACAGCTGGTCGCTTTTTGCAGATATTTCCTTTGAAAACATGATTCCAGATTCCCGCCAAAAATTAGAGCTTATTGGGAGGAGAATAATAGAGACATGCAAAGGTTTGCCTATGGCTATAAAGACATTGGCATGCCTGTTGCGTTCTAAACAAATGAGAAGGCTTGGGAGAAGATGCTGAGCAGTGAAATTTGGGATCTACCACCTCAAGAGAGTGAAATTCTTCCGGTTTTGTGCTTGAGCTACCACTATCTCTCCTCTGTATTGAAGTAATGCTTTGCTTATTGTTCTATATTTCCCAAGAATTATGAGTTCAACAAGGAAGAGTTGATTTTGTTATGTGCAAGGTTTTTTGGGTGTAGAAAGGGAAGAGACAATAGAAGCTGTTGGTGAAAGTTGTTTTGATGACCTATTATCAAGGTCCTTCTTTCAACATTCTGGGGAGATGAGATCATTGTTGTTTGTGATGGATGTTGATCATGATTGCAAATTCATCAGTGCTAAATCAGGATTGAATCAGAGAATGTGGGTTAGATTCAAGATTGACATATAACATTATATTCGACAAAATTACGATCTGGGTTGTTCTGTGCAGTTAAGATATTTACTCTTAATGGTATATTCAGTTATTCTCGCTTTGTTCTCTTGATAAATGGTCTGCATCACTCAGTTGTATATCTATTATCAATCATAACGTTTATCTGATCATTCAATTAGAACATTAGGATATAGACACTCTCTTTGATGTGCCTCGTCGCAGATACGATTGCGAACATAGTATCAAACTGTCGCCTCTGTGCTAATCGAACAATCGTCAAACTGCTGTCAGATGTCTGAAGTGAGGACGTGATAACCGCCGCGGCATGCGCCGGGGATGATGAGTCTTCCTGGCTTCTCGCTCGAGGCTGATCGGATGCACAAAAATAAATGCGAAAGATCGGGTGCGCGGGTTCGTTTGGATCTGTAAATCGCGATAATCAATCAGTTGAGTTCTCGATTATTCGACCATCTGCTATAATAAAATTATATTCTTCTCTGATCATTCAAATAGTTGATCACTAGATTAAATTAGTTTTCTTACAGCTTGAAGATTGTAAAAGCTGCTCATCCTTGCCACCACTTGGGCAGTTACAATCTCTCAAGGATCTCCAGATTGTGAAGATGGATGAAGTAAGAAAGGTTGGTGCAGAGGTCTATGGGAATATGGTCATTGTTCATCTTCAGTTAAGCTGTTTAGATCCCTAGAGATTTTGAGGTCTGAAGAGATGTCAGAGATGGAGGAATGAACTTGTTCTGAAGTTGAGTTCCCTAGTCTAAAGGAGCTTTATCTTGTAGATTGTCCAAAGCTGAAAGGGGGATCTACCTAAGCACCTTCCTCAATTAGATATCTTCAAATTAGCAGATGCAGGCAATTGGTATGTTGTATTCCAATGGCTCCCTCCATTCGTAAACTGGAGTTGGAGGACTGCCTGGATGCGGTGGTTAGAAGCACTGGCAGCCTTATCTCACTTACTTCATTGTATGTAAGTAATGTCAATAAGATACTTGTTGAATTAGAACGCTGCGATCTCTTGTAAATTATAACCATATCCTTTGTCCCAAACTAAAAGAAATGCCTCCCATTCTTCAGAACTTCACTTCTCTTAAAGTCCTCCGTGTCATTGGTTGTCCCGTTCTGGAGTCCCTACCAGAGGAAATGCAGAATGATACTACTCTCCAACGCTTGTTTGTTGGAAAGGTGACTCTCTAAGGTCCTTGCCCAGGTGCATTAATATATTGGGAAGTCTTTCAACCACTCCTGTGGAGTTATCATTGGGTGAGGATATGACAAACAACGGCTGCTCTTCCCGTACCTCTTTATATATACAAGATAGTTGTGATTCTCTCTCAAGTCCCTTTCCTTCTTCGCAAAGTTTCAGTTGCTTTATATGGGATTGTAGTATCACAGAGTCTCTTTACATCCCAAATGAACCTGCATGTGGATCTCACATCTCTCCGGTAGCTTGCAGATCAAGGTTGCATTAATCTGGTATCCCTTTCACAAGGAGATTGCCCCGCTCCAGCCTCACATAGCTCATCATATGCCGCTGTAGGCAGGTCAGAATCACTGCTTTAACAGATGCACACCCTGCTTAAGTCCCTTCAATGTTTGGGTGTAGTAGATTGTCTAGAAATTGTTTCATTTCAGAGGGTCTGCCTACTAATCTATCTTCACTTGAAATCCACAATTGCAAAAAACTTGTGGCCTATAGGATGGATTGGGGGTTGAGAACACTTCCTTTTCTTATAAAGTTGTCTATTAGAGGACATGAGGAAGAAAGATTGGAGTCATTTCCCAAGGAGTGGTTTCTGCCATCGTCTCTCATCTCTCTTACAATTGAGGGATTTCCAAATTTGAAATCCTTGGACTATAAGGGCTTCTTCCGCCATCTCTTGAAACTACGGAGATTTGGAACTGCAGAAAGCTCAAGTTCTTCCCGAAACAGGGTTGCCCTCCTCTCTCTCATATCTTTGGATCTGGAAGTGTCCTCTTATGAAGAAGGGGTGGCAAAGGGATAAAGGCCTAGAATGGCCAAGAAGCATTTCTCCACATCCTAATCTGGTGCTTAGATGAATATGATGGATGTGAGTGGGTTACATCTTATGAGACCCTAGCGATTCAAGATCTGTTTTCTCTGCAATTATTGATTCAATTTATCACTTTTCTATTTTTATTGATGTTTGTTTTAGTCCATGCACATGAAGTTTATGTTCATTCTCTTTACAATCAATTCCATCCACACTACACCTTCTTGATTGCTCAAGTGAAACTAACATTTAAACTGTGGCTAGCTGGGCTTCTGTTGGGAAGCGCTTCTCTTTACATTAAGTGGAAGAGATTTAAAAAATGCAAATTTAAAATGCATTGTAGATATGTTTTTAATTTCATTAGGAACCTTTTTAAACAACTGCACTCTCATGATCTATGACAAAGAAGCAGCCTGACATGCTGACTTTGAAACCATAACGTTTTGTATGGTGTTCATACATATTACCATACTATTTTCTTAGCAGTTTGATTGTAATATATAAATATATGTGGTTGTCACTGAATTCTAGGTTAGCTTCCTCACTTTATAGCATCACTGAAGGCTTTGGAGGAGGTATTTATATCACATGTTCTCCAAAGGATCTTTTCTCAATTTCATTGACTTCTTGAATAAGCATATGGCTAACTTTTACTAGCTACCATAATGATTCTGTTTTGCTGTCGTATTTCTATCATTGTTTTACCTTTTGGAAAATTGGGTGAGAGTCGTGGGACTTCACATTTTATTTAGCTAATTATTTCTATTAATAAAAATATTTGTAGATTTTTTAATCCACAGTTTCAAGAGGAGTATGCGGGTAGATTTTAGTCACCTTCCTAAGTTCTCTTATTGCTGTTAAATTAAGTTAATATGAACTTTTCTCAGCTTAACGATGAGAATAATTTGAAATGATATATTAAAAAAATATTTTTGGTATCTAGTTTACCCCTGCATTTATAAAATTCTGAACCACATTGACCTCAAAACAGTGAAGATCCGATTACAATATATATTTTTAATTTATATAATGGCCTTTCTATATGATGGGATGTTCACTCATTTGATTTTGATTTGTAAAAGTTCTTATTGGGAAGTTAAAGGAGAAAATCAAGATCATTTATACAATTTGAAAGATTTCTTTTAGAAAATAAAGTACTTACGATAATAACAATAACAAGAATAATGGGATAAGGTACACAAATGCTTTCGTCATGTTTGATCGTATGTCGATTTGTACTTAAAAACTTATTTTGGATCAATATACTATCTTTTAACGTTTGTTTTAAATGGTTAAATATCTTATATCGTCAACGGAGTAAATAAATGAGCAAATGGACATTTAATACCGCTAATATGTCACATGTAAGCGGCGTGATATGTTAGTAAATTATGTCATATGTGGGTGATATGTCAGCAAATTATACCCGCATTAATGGGTGACACGTGTGGCGTTAGTTTGCCCGTTTCTTCATCGGTAACTCCGTTGACAATAAGAACATGTTTGAGCTACGGAATAAACTTTAAGGTTGTGTGGACTCTAAAAAAGGATTTAGAGTCGAGTTAGGCAGCATATTTAGCAATCAGCGTTATGTACATTATTATCCCAAAATGAATAGAATAATATAAGACATCTAATAAAAGGGAATACTAAAGATAGCACAAGGCAACTCTATAAATGAGGTAAAAAATATATAGAAAAGCTTTCATCCGTTTATAATAAAATAAGAATTTCTTATATAAATCCCTCATTGCCTTCTTCACTTTGAAATTTATAGCAAAGCATATCAATATTTGAGATGACAATTTATCCCCTCAAAAAACTACGAGTAGAAAAGGAAAACACGTATAACTTTACCTTTAGCCTCTCAAACAATACTCGTAAAATAATCCTAATTTTCTTTCTTTCCCTAACATATGCTCTTTATTACAATATATCGAAGTTCTAATGCTATTTATCTTAAAGAATACCTAAATATTAAATAGTTTAAATACATGGGTTGGACAAACAACCCAGCAGTTGCTCTATGAACTCAAGTTTTTTTTTCACCGTGGTCAAGAGTCAAGACAGTAAAATTAAAAAAAAAAGATATTAAAAACTCTTTTCCTACCCCAAATTTTTTAACAATTTCAATCACTCACCAATTGCAATAATGCAATACATGCAGCTCAAGAACATCTCAATGCTTGGAACGTATCATGGAAAGTGCAGAGGAAAGATGCAGGAAACATCTTAATTTCATTAATTATGTATCATTGAGCTGCATCAACTATGACGAACCTAAAGGAATTCGATTTCCCAGCTAGAGCGGTTGATTGGGGCAAGAATTCTCAATCCTGAGCTCCAACCTTGGGACCTTAAGTCCTTGCCCTTCACTGTTACTGAAGGGTCTGATTGATACATCCATTGATTCATGCACGGTATTTGGGAGAAATGAGGACATTCACTCCAACCCTCAACCCAAGTTTTGGGGATGATGTTTTCTAATCTAAAGGGCATAGCTGAGAAGAATTTGAATGCAGCAGTAGTAGATTGCTTTATTATACATTTATTTCTGGACCTTCAGGGGAAAGGCTATCTTGGATGCAGCTACAATTGCTGGTTTGCATCCACTTCGTTTGACTCATGAAACTACTGCAGCAGCTCTGGCATATGGTATTTATAAGACAGACACCTGAGAATGACCAAATTAAATGTTGCTTTTTAGAAAAGGAAAAGAGAATTCGCGAATTCTTTCATTGATATAAGGAAGAATTTATCTGGGAGGAGAGGTAGACTTAGGTTACACATTAGTCTCTCCTATAATTAAGCTTAGGTTACACATTAGTCTCTCCTATAATCAAGCAATCACCAATCAATATAACTACAATCTAGGAATACAAAAGGAAAATTGTTATACAAGGAAAACTGTTATGCACAGAATACGTCTTCTATAAATGAAAGATTTTCTATGTTAATTTCCTAACACTCCCCCTTAAGTTGGAGAGTGGATGTCCCGTACTCCTAACTTGCAAATCATAGAAGTAAAGACATCTTTTCCCAGAGCTTTAGTCAAGACATTTGCCAATTGATGTGCAGAGTTCACGAATCTTGTAGCAACGGATCCATCTTGAATCTTATCTCGGATGTAATGACAATCCATTTCAATGTGTTTAGTTCGCTCATGAAAGACTAGGTTTGTTGTAATATGCAATGTAGCCTTGTTGTCGTAGTATAACAATGCAGGTTTGGATCTGTCTCCCGAATCTACGGTATCTTACTTGAGTTAACTCACAACAAGCACACATCGTAGCGATATTACGCTTGGTGAAAAGCGACCTTGTTTTTCGATGTTTCGATCTCCGAAGACTATTGAGAGCCCGGAAGACCGCGGTAACCTATGGTGCGATCTTCTAGTGATTGGACATCTGCGATATGAATCACGATAGGCTGCAGCCTGGAAATCACTGTTTGAGGAAAAGAGCAATCCTTGGCTAGAGTGCGTTCTTAAAGATGGCGCTGGCATGCAGTGCTGCCTCATGTGAAGCTTACAAGGGCGTGCATAAACCTGCTTAGTACATGTACGGAATATGTAATATCGACCTTGAGAGCGGTAAGATATATCAATCCTACCAACTGACCTTCTATAATGACACCGGATCTTTGAGTATATCACGCCGTTCAGTTCCACCCCTATTGGCGGATCGAATCGAGTTCGAGTCGCGAGCCGGCCCAGGACTCTTGACTGATTTTTTTTTTAAAAACCAGCGCTGTGGGTTATGGCCCACATCTTATAGCAGAATCAAAAGAACTACCGCTTTGAGTGGTGTCCATGAAAATCACATACCGCATTATCACCCTGAGTCTCATTTACAAATACAAAGCGTGCTTTTACAATTACCAGTGAGCCACGGAACCTCATGTAGTGAACCCTTAGAAGTGTTGGCGTTTGTATGCGGATGTTTCTTGATGTCTTCTCTACTGTACTACCGTAGTTAAAGCCGTTATGATGCTAGCTTTACGCTTGAATTGGGAAACATTTCTTATCTGAAACACATGCATTTACACGAATTATAATAAGTGTATAACCATACTTGAATGCTCGGAAATTTCATGCATTCCAATCATGGACTTATACTAGTACTTATGCTTATCACGGGCTTATATTTAAATACAGGACTCTAGGTATGAGTTCTGAACTTATTCTTATCTGGAGACTTATCCTTATAGAGACTTATGTGCATTCGGGATTACCGTAGGAGTTATCGACATGCTTATGCTCACGGAGTTTAAACTTGTCGGGCCACATGCATCTTACGAGACTTATACTAGTCTTCACAGACTTATCTTTAGTCTTGCAGACTTATGCTTGTCTTCACCGAGACTTATCTTTTGGTCTTACGGAACTTATCTTTTGGTCTTACAGTCTGGGAATTGCTCGTAGGTACTCTGAGCGTACTTGTTCGCGTCTGAGAGTACCGTAGGTACTCTTTGGACTTATGCTTACTTTATCGATCTGGGAGTGCAGTAGGTCTTCTTGAACTTGATTAGATACAAGAGTATCGAAGTAGATACTACGAACCCAATAAGATCTGAGACGGAACTTAATCAAATATAGAATTACGGTAGGTACTCACGAGAACTTAATCAAAGTAGACGAACTTAATCAATACGGGAGCACCATTGGAATTTCTGGAACTTAATCAATACAAGAGTACGTAGGTACTCACGGATCTTAATCGAATCACGAGGCCAGGCTTGGCCAGTTCGGGGGTACGTCGTGCTACGAAGCCCAGATCGAGACGGAACGTCGGATACGGGACTTATCAAATGCGAGTACGTAGGTACTGCGGGACTTATTCGATTCGGAGCATAGGATCTGGGAGTACGTGGAGTCTTACATAACTAATCGAGACAAGACTTAATCGAAGCGGAACTTATTGAGATCTGAGGAGTACGTAGGTACTTGAGAACTATCTGACGAGGAGTTAATCGAAGCGAACTTATTCGGATGCGGATGCAGTAGGTACTTCGTAACAATCGGATATAGGAGTACCCGTGGGTACTACGGATCTTGTCGGTAAAATGCGAGAAGATGCTATAACTTGACCGGATCGCAGTGCAGGAGTGCGCATAACTGTCGAGAAGCGAAATTGCTCGTAGGTGCTTCTGGAGCTTACTCGAATCTGAGTGCGGAAGGTACTACGAGCGGATCAAATACGGGGTACGGGGTACTATAGAACTTATCAGGTACATTCAGATCTTTAATCTTATTCTTTATTGAGTCTTATCATATAAGCATTTTGACTTCTAGACCCGATATCTGAAATGAATTAGCAACGGCGCATTAAGTACGAAAGATACTATCTGATCACAGGTGCCGGTGCATAATAGGACTGGGAGTCTTAGTAGCCTTGTCGGGAAGTCTCAGAGTCTTGTCGAGAGTCTTAGGAACACTAATCGAGAAATGCGAAGTACCTGTCGAGTACTTGGGAGCACTAGTCGGAGACCCGGGAGTGTTGTGTTCTTTTTATGTCGCGGTCTTAGGTAGTTACGATATATGAGTTCGATCTTTATACTCTCTCTTATAATAGGGCATTCTTAGCCACATTATGTGTTCATGACAGATTGTAATTCACGTTAATGGTCACTTGTCGGTTCGTTTTCAAATTTCATATCGTATTATTATTTCATGAACACATCTATGCATTTTGCATTTCCTACATTTTTCATGTTACTATTACATACGACATTTCACATACTTGCGAGTATAATGCCTATGTATTCACACATCAATCATATTCCTATTCCCTCAATGAATCAGCTTTGCCAGGAAATTGAATCACTCAATCGGATCATCTAAGCTTCGAGTTGTAGCATTTCATACCAACTAGTGATTTACTCCCGATTTTACCGAGGAATGATTTGCAATATTATTTTCCAGTGCCTTGTCTCCACTATTGACCTGGTTCTTTGGCCTCCTTTAAGCTAAGGTGCTAGGGTTTCTATTCCAACTGGAATCACCCAGTCGAGACACGGAACTCAAGTCACGTCGAAACAACCGGGGCCTCCATGTTGGTGATCTCGGAATTGACTTGCACATAGCCTCACTTTGAGTGGATTTTCGACCACTTAGAGTCAGAATTTGACGATATCTATTTCTATATGGATGGTTCTCCTTGAAGTCTATTTTAATTGGCCACTTGAATCACTCAAATCGGATAAGAAATGAGGAAGTTATGGCCAAAATACGGCGGTCGAGCGGGAATGCGAAACGGGATGTGCGATTGCACTAAAATTGATATCAATTGTGTCATATTGAAAGCTCCGTCATACATTTATGTTCAAAGTGTACAGTGCCTAGATGCAAAATGTGTGTTTTTCTCCCATTTTCATGCACTCATCCATGAATCACTCATACTTCTCACAGCACATCAAAAATCATTCCCAATTCACCTTGGAATCTCTTTTATACTCAAATCATCTTTCAATTCTTATTTTCTTTCAAAACCTTTCCATGAATTACTTCAAAACCCATTCCAATATGGGTTATAACTCATACACAAATCAAACTCAAGGATTTGTTAGGATTTATTCTAAACCACAGTCGATTACTCTCGATTAACCATGAATTCATCTCGAAGAGAGGTTTCATGAGCTTCTTGTGCCATATGGGGTTTTACCCACACTTACACACCATCATTTTTTGGGTTAAAGATGAAAACCCTAGCAAAACCCAAGTTTGGGACAAGCTACTAACCAACCAAGCATGGCAATTCATACACAATCTCTTAGAATCCGTAACAAGGTTGGTTTATACCTTGGCAGCTGATCTTGACTCCTCCATCTTCTTCCTCTTCCTCTTCCACTTCTTCTCTCTTTTCTCCTTCTTCTCGTTTTTCTCAGCAAATGGGCAAATTTAGTGCTTTAAATTCCATGTTTGATAAGGCATTTTGGCCTCGAAAACCCATTTTTGGGGTTGATTTCTTATTTGCTTTTTAAGCCCATAACTCATTCTATTTATAAATATAAACTTTCCTTTATTTCATTTTGGCCTCAAAATCTTCTTAATCCATGTCTTTTTGGCCTCTTTTGGACAAATTACAATTTGTATAAGTTTTGTAACTTCAGGTCTCTCGTTTCCATGTTTCGTATTTAACTCCACGAAACAGGTCTATTTCTGAAAATCATAGCGTATCAGCTACTTCAGGGTATGGTGAGAGATTATTCTGATAAATCCTGCTATTTGGCTTAATTTCAAAGCGTCGCTCCATAGAATTATCCAGTAAGTGTCGCGCTAACGATCCCTCATCCTTAATGATTTCTAAACATACTTCGTTGGAAATGAAAATCCCATTCTTAGAAGAAGATACTTCAATGCCAAGGAAATACTTCAAATCACTAAGATCTTTAAAATGAAATTGACTATGCAGGAATTTCTTGATTGCAGCAATACTCACAGGATCATTTCTAGTAATCAAATATCATCGACGCATATACTCCGAGAGGGGCGTGAAGGACTTGCCTTGTATTACGGTGAATAAAGAGTAGTCGACTCACAGATTGAACATACCTTGTTGCTCGAATAACTAAAAATTTTGAGAACCAACGCCAAGATGCTTGCTTGAGCCATACGATGACTTATGTAGTGACACACTAAGTTGTCCTCCTTGTCTCAAAAAGCCACGGCGGTGACATGTAAAACGATGCATGAAGATCGCCCGTGAAGGAAGGCGTTATTAACATCAATTGGTGAAGAGACCACCTTCGAGGCGGCAGCGAGGCAAGAGGCAATGACTGTGATGATTTTGGCGATGGGAGAGAAAGGATCCCGATAATCGGCCTCGATTATGTGAACCCCTTAGCTGACCTAATTGGGCTTTGCTATGCTTCAATCAATCCATGAGCGTCGTTTAATCTTATAGATTCTCGACGACCTATCGGCATTTACTGCTTAGGAAAGATATGTGAGAATCAGTACCGATGCTTTGGAGACTGCGATTCGAGCGCATCGCCTCCTACCATTCAAAATGGAGGACGACTTCAGAATAATTTTTGGGCTCTGTGACTTGACTGATTTGGGCAATAAAAGAGATATTTGCAGGTTGGTAGCGGTGATATGAAACATAATTAGCCAAGGGATAACGTGTACCTTTAGTCAGACCTGGAAGCAAGGAAGGAGATTGGTCAGAGCAAGCGTGCGTGAGGTGAGAGCATACATAATCCTGTAGTTTCGATGGTGGATTATGGGAGCGACTGGAGCAACGAAGGGGCTCGGTTGGGGTTGGTTATGGCCAGCCAAGTAGAGCTGGGGATGGGTCAGAGGGAGTGGATGAAGAAGGAAGTAAGGACGGGGATGAAGGAAGGGATGATGTAGGCGCTGGAATGGCTAGCGGGCATGAAGGTGCATCCTTAGGGCGGCGAGTGTCGGTTTTGAGGGAGCTGCAGTGGGATGCTCATTAGGCTACTCATCATGGAGGGAGGGGAGATTAGAAATTGTGGGGAAACGGGAGGCGGGTGCGGCCAGTGGGTGTGTCGGGTGGGTGCGACAAAGAAGAGAGCTAGGTCGTGAATTGGAGTAGAATTGGGCATGAAGAATAGCCCAATTAGAGGAGGAGGACAAACTGAATTATTATAAGGAAAGTGATTTTCATGAAAATGTACATCCTGTGGTGAATATTTTAAATTAGTGACATTTATAATCATGCGAACAAATGAATCTGATTAATGTCATAGTGATCGACATCGAGCTCTTATGGACATTGGTATAATGAGACAACGAACACAGTGAGAGTCGGGTGGTTTCAGGTAAGACGCATTCAAATGGGTGTTTGAAGAAGGCAATTGATGCGATTGATGATATGAGGCCGGTGAGGCGCATTCTCCCGAATTGATTAGGGAGTTGAGCTTGAATTTTCAAGGCTCGTGCGACTTGTAAAATGTGGCGGTGTTTGCATTCCACCGCCCCGTTTGTTGAAGTGTAAACACAGAGTGCTGGAAAGAACACCATTATCTTTGAAAAGGGATTGGAGTGAAAGGAATTCTCCACCATTGTCACTTCGAAATTTTTTGATATGAGATTCAAATTGAGTGAAAACATAACTAAAGAAACATTTTATAAGAGGTTGTGCTTCATCTTTATGTTTCATTAGAAAAATCCAAGTGAAGTGTGTGTAATCATCAACAATAGTAAGGAAATAATGTGCACCAGAAAGTGAAGAATATTTATAACGACCCTAAACGTCACAATGAATAAGATCAAATGGTTTTTTTTGATGAGATTTCACTAGTACCAAAAGGTAAATGATGTTGCTTTGCTAAAGGACAAATAGGGCAAGTGTTATTAGACTGAATTGAAAATTTTAAAAAGTTCTTAGAAATGAAACTCAAACGAGAATGGGAAATATGCCCTAAACGACCATGCCATAAATCAGTAGATGAGGTGGTGAGGTTGCAGGTTGGTTGGCGGTTTGGTGATGAATGAGAAGTGGTCCCGATTTTCCTTGTTGTTAACGTCGCTAAGTAATACAATCCATCACGTTGCTTACCCAAACCAATCATCCTCCTTGTAGCTAGATCCTGCAAAACAGACCAATGAGGGAAAAATGTTATTGAACAATTCAGGTCTCTTGTCAGCTGACTAACTGACATTAAATTGACTTTGAATGTGGAATTTTGATTACATCGTTGCGGATAATAAACAGAGTTTAGAAGCAAGGATCCCTTGGTGACAATGTTAGCCTTTTCTCCACTAGGAAACAATACTGGAGGCAATGAAATATTTTTATCTTCATGTAATAACAACTTTGGAGATGAAGAGATATGATACATTTGCACCGTGCTCCCGATGATCCGATGAAGAAGAAATTTTAGACAAACCTGGTTTTGCTACAACTGTATTTGCCTGAGAACTTGTACCTTCATCTTTGTCATTTAAAAGGAGAGACGAAGGCGTGAAGTTGTGCTTACGAGATTTCAGTCCTGCTTGATTTTCCATCATCTTTGTTTGCACCATCAGAAACTTGATTAGCCACAGAAGTATTCTTGTGGAGGTTAAAAATGGAACTTGTTCTTGCCTTTGGGTGTCCTGGAGGATATCCATGCAGCTGATAACATTTCTCAACAAAGTGTCCCATGTCCCCACAATAGGCGCACTGAGGTCGCCCTCTGAAAGATCTTGAACTGCATTTGTTTTGATCAAATATACCGTGAATCTTGTGAGCGCTGTAGAGAAGCGGTCTGAGCGATCCTGACCTTTATTCAGCGAATTTTTTTCATCTGATTGCTCCTTCTGCAGTAGTACCGGCTAGAATTAGAATGCAAATTTGTGTGTGTCGCGCCAAGCCTTTGTTTTTCTTCTTGGCACATAGAGGAATATGGCAGACGGACAGAAGGAAGAGGATTCATGAGAAATGTCACCTTTGGTGTATTTTGTAAGATTCGACCAGCCCCATTAAATTGCATCAATCTTTGTTGATCTTGCCGTGCACCGCTTGACGCATCATTGTACAAAGCTAGTTCATCCCACAAGCTCTTGAGTTTTGTGTAATAAATTGAGATAGAAAACTGCTCTTGTCGATGGTAGGCAATTTCTCACTGGATCTCAAATATGCGAGGTGCATTGCTTCGAGAGAATCGCTCACGAAGATCTTCCCAAACCTCATGAGCAGTTGTATAATAGATTACAGAGTCTAAAATTTCAGGATTAAGAGTGTTAACGATCCAGGAATGCACCATATCATTGCAGCGTGACCAAGTTGCATAGTCATCAAGATGAGTTTCTTCCGAAGGCACCTTGATGGTGCCATTGACAAAACCCAATTTATTCTTGGCATTTAAAGCCAAGGTCATTGCTCTGAGCCAAGCTGGTAGTTATCTCCATCCAGGGGTTTGGAAATCAAAACCAAACCTGGATGATCTGAGTGGTGAGTGAAATAAGGGTTTGAGATATCAGACTTTGATGCGTATGATTTTGATGTTCCAGAATCATTCATGGTGGCCGAAGGATGAGAGATTGCTGCACGAGAAGGTAGAGTGTTGCTACAATGGAGTCGGGATTTTAGTTCCTGCTCTGATACCATGAAAAGGAAAGAAATTGGGCTGAGATGCCTTTTCATTGATGTGTCGAAGGATTTATCTGAAGGTAGACTTAGGTTACATTAGTCTCTCCTATAATTAAGCAAAATTACACATTAGTCTCTCCTATAATTAAGCAATCACCAATCAATATAACTACAATCTAGGAATACAAAAGGAAAACTGTTATACAAGGAAAACTGTTATGCACAGAATACGTCTTCTATAAATGGAAGATTTTCTATGTTAATTTCCCAACACTTTTGTTGATATTGGGCATGCAAGCATGCAGGTGTGCACTAAATAAGATTATGTAAACTTGAATCTCTACAATCTCTTTGGAAAATAAATAGAATTTTGTAGATTGTAGAAACGAATAAATCATCTAAATCTGATTCTAAGTTCTCTGGTGTTCATAGAGAAGCCAATCATGTATAGTTGATTATTTAGATTGGTAAGGAATAGAAATGGACATAAAATTACTTAGGCAAGGTTCTAATAAAAATTAGCTATCCAGGCAAGGTAATCTTCCTGTGTGAAAACATTTATAAGCGATCGATGCATCAAGCTTGTAAAAAGAAACCTCTGTGTGCCTTTTCTAGCTTTCACTAGTCATCTAAGGTGTGTAAGTTGCTCTGAATAGACTTGTGGGCTTACATGTTTCTATTGCAACATTGATTATTTTTCTGCCATGATATCATTAGGAGCAAAAAACATTGCATTATTTAGTATTATCATCAAGAAAGGGGAAGATATTTTGTAACAATCCAACCAAGACAATCAATTGAAGAATGGTAGCTGCAATGCACGCATAATGATCTTGTTCCTTGTTATCCTCTTTTTTCATGTATATTATTGTGCCTCTTTCATTCTGCCAATGCTATATATAATCTTGTCTTCCTTAAATATGTTTTTGGATGGTGATATCCAAATAAGTAAAATATATTATTAGTTTTGAAAGGTCAATAAGCTTCCCCTTCTACAATCCTTTGACCTGGAAAAGCGATGCCCAGAAATAGTGCTGTAGATCAGCACATACATGGTGCATAATCAGCCTATAGCATGAGTAGTTTTAGGATTTTTGGCGCTGCGGGTCTCTGTTGTTTAATGTTTATTATGCATTGTGTTATGCCTAATGGAAATGTATGTTGGCAGATTGGTCCATTTCAATCTTCAAAAGGTGATGGAGCTAAATTGAAGGTGAAGGTTCAGCCGAAGATCTGCACATGATTGTGTCAGTTGATTCGGCAACAGTAAGTTTTGGAGACAGTTTTTAGGGATTCTTGTCGTTGGATGAGCATACTCTAAATCTTTTGCAAATTTATTTTTGTATTCCATTTTAGCTCTTGGAAGAAGAAGAGGTAGAAGTTCCTGTTTGTAAAGAGCCAGCAAGGATGCTACCAAGATGGATACTGATGGAACTCTCCCTGGTGATGCCGCTAGAGTGAGACCAATGCAAACATGCAGGAAGATGCTAAGGGGATGTTCTGGTGTTGAAAATAGTGTTCAGAATCAGGTGGCAAAGCCTGTGCTGATGGAAACAGATGCAAGGTTTGTAGTAACTATCTTACAGATCTCTGTAGTTGCTTGTGTTGTTTGTATCTTGTTATGGTATTTTGAATGTTTAATTGAGGATAAACCTATATCCTTGTGGTAAACGATTTTAAGTGTTGTCAACTGCTTTGATCTTCATTGCTATTTATGTATGCCCTCTACTTGGTTTATGCAGAGTTAGTGGTTAACATCATTTTCCAATCGTTAATATGCTTGGTTATTTTAATTGGCTGCAGATCACAAGGAAACCTTATTGATTGTTTTTATAACTCTGCCCTGCCCATACATCTTGATTTTAGTCCAACATATGGAAATTTAAAACTTAAACGTACATGCTCCTCCTTTAATCCCCACAAGAAGCAAAAGAATAGTGGTGAAAAATAACATAAAATAAAAAAAGTAAAAAGGAATAAAAGAATGAAACAACTCGTCTGTTCACCGGGTTGAGGGTTCTGTGTAGGCCCAATTGTGGTAGGATCCCTGGGGAAATTTGTTCTCTGCCTTGTAATATTCAGGCCATGATGAGGCAAAAATTTTCTTCTAAACACAAAAATTGTACTTTATAATTAAATTTTTAATTTACTGGTGGGGAGGAACATGAATATGTTTGTATGCTGCCATGATTGGTGTGGTTCGACCCATGCTGCTCCAT
Organism: Tetrastigma voinierianum; assembly: GCA_016808115.1. Taxonomy (NCBI): domain Eukaryota; kingdom Viridiplantae; phylum Streptophyta; class Magnoliopsida; order Vitales; family Vitaceae; genus Tetrastigma; species Tetrastigma voinierianum. The sequence goes on along the minus strand of JAEQBH010005337.1, from coordinate 178,811 downwards.
CACATGTCCACTCTCGGTCAATTCTGATTAGAAGCATGGCCTGCCCTTGGAAAATTGACTTTTGGTTGTTAAATAACTTTATGATTGACATGCTGGTTGAGGCTCCAAAGAAAAAGGTGAGGAAAACAAATATTCCTATAACACTAAATGTTTACATAGGTTTGATCTTCATAGTGTTGTGGTTGATGTGAAAAATAAAATTTGCTGCTAGGTTTGATCTTCTTAGTTTTATGGTCGATATGAAAAATAAAATTTGCAGCAAGGTTACACAATTGAGGAGTGATACAAAGAGTACACTGAGGTTGATCAACTGGTTTATTGTATCAATAGTTACACAAAGGCTGCAATGTCAAATGATCCCAAGTTTTTGACTGCATCGATGTCTCCAAAAAGCAGAAGGTAATGGATTCTGTATTGTTTGTAAATGGAATCTCCTCCTTGATATTCCCATAGCCTCAGGGTGGGGAGAATGCAGCCAGCGCCCATGATAATGCAGCAGTACCAAGGTAACACTAGCTGCGGACACTGACAAGTCTGAGACAACTGCTGCTGCATAAGTCTGGTTCATTTATGTAACTGCTTGCATTTGATTTGAATCTGGTCTGATACGGACAAGACTTTCATTGGATTTTGGGGGCTGCCAGTGAGATGTTTGTTTGTGAATTTGTTTTAACCAAGGATCAAAATATCGGTAAACACGGATATATCGATAATTGGATTTTACGGAAATATCGGAAATATCGGTAAATATCGATGGATATTTTTACAAAAATATCGATTAAGATTAAATTTTATATTTGTTATATAGATGATGAGGAAATGATTCATATCTTAATTAAGGTAGATTAAAATCAAAATAGTTAAATGGTATTAAATTAAATATGTTATATTTAATATATTATTCAGATATTATTATGTTAAAGAGAGATTATTTATTTGTTTTTGTTATTATTATAAATATTATGTAGATAATGAGGAGATTCAAAATATTATATATTATAATTTTGAATTTTTAAATAATATTATTTTACTTCTTTTCATTTTCAAATTAATATTTGATTTAAAAATATTATAAGTTATAATGTAAAATTAAAATAACATAAAATATTATAATCGTAGAATTGGTAGGGATTATGAACAAATAAATAATAAGAAAATATAAAAAAAAGTTTGCACTATATATAATAACAGTGCAATCAATGGCTGGTGGTTGGAGTGTGCGAATTCCAGCCCGTTTTGGGTGGAGTTCGAAACACGGAAAGCGATTTTTTGAGATTTTTGAAGCCAAAGAACAAAAGGAAAAAACAGTGAAATATCGGAAAATTTCGGGGAAATATCGGAAATTATAGGAAAAAATATGGAAAAATCGGACAAAGGAAATTTCGGTGGAGATATCTTTTCGATCTCCACCGATTTCCGATATTTCGCCGATATTTCGGCCGAAATATCGGAAATTTTGTTCCATGGTTTTAACTAGTAAACCCTTCATGTCAATGGAATAGAAGATTTAGTCCCATTCAACCAACTTCTGTGATCTGAACAATCCAACATCAATAGCTGAAGACGATCATTATTTTTTTTTTACAGAATTGCAACATAAATTTCAAGCTCCAGAATTGAGAAAACCATACTTGAGGTTGCTTTTAAATTTACAGGCTGGTAGTTGTTATGTTGTAGATACTCAGGGTGCAGATTACTCTGATAGTCCCTCTCCCAGTTATGAAGTAGTAGAGGGTTTGATATTTATTAGCTAGGGTCCGGCCCTAGCTAGATCAGAATATTGGAAGTTTTGCTTTGTGAAAAAGAGGTAGGTACTTAATAACCCTTCTGAAGAGTGGTGAACTCTTTAGGATTTGGAGAGACATTATTGGGGTTGAATTATAATCTGTTTTTATGTTGGCAAGTGGTGAAACTAGCCGGTGGGCCGTTTGATCGATCTGCAATTCCAAGTCTCGTAGGAGGATGCCAATTTTACCATCAGACCTGTGTTTCACCACAGCAGATAAAGAATCTGTTTATGCAGGGACCCCATCTTTTTGTTTCAGGCAGGGAATTTGATGGTGTTGTTATACGGAGGTATGAACTAAGCAATGAACAAATGGTTCAAAGGTCCTAACATGCTCTCAACCCAAGATGCATGTTTGCTTCTGCCAACTTTGGTAATTTTGCTTTTGTAGCTGGTGGGCTTAGTATGGGAACTACTAAGGAAATATATAATCTTGATAGCAAGTTATGGGACCCCCTTTCGAGAATGAACCCAAGAGGAGGAAGCTAAGTTATTCTTAGAATTACTTCTCTGACAAGGGCATAATGTGAAATAGGCTCATTTTTATTATACCATCATACATCAAAAGCAGGTTTGAATTATGTTTTTTTTGGCTATACATGTGCCTTTTATAGGCAATGGAATATTTGATTCTTCCATAATGCCTTTATCAAAAGTAGGCTTTAAACTATTTATGACATAATTGCTGTCTTAAAAAAAAAAAAAAAAAAAAAAAAATCTTCCCATTTTTACATTCATCATGTGGGCGGTTATGGAAGAAACGTGTAGCAGTATACTACCTAAATAATATATACTCAAAATATAAAAAAAATAAAAAAAGGAGTGATTTTACCCTAAAGTCTATATAAAGAGGCATCCTCTCACATTTCAAAACCAGAAAACCAAATGGCGGTGGTTCTTCTCAAGATGAGTATGGTGGTCGCCGGAATCTTGTTTTCCGGCCACATGGTTGCTTCCGGACCTGTCTCCGCCCCTTTTGATATAGAGCACGCACTCTGCTGTCAGCTTCCCCAACCAAGGGTGGTTGGGAAGCTGGCAACAGTGCGTATATCAAAAAGAACGATCCCAATTCCACTCTCTAAGAGATGCTGCAATGGTGTAAAGAAGGCGGACACCTCATGCCTCTGTGGAAAGCTGCCGCCGTACTTCGGTAAATTTTTAGCGTTGACAAGATGCTCTACGTCCTCCGGTTATGCGGCAAACCTCTGAAGCCCGGAGCCAAATGCGGAAGTAATTAAGAATATCCAACCACTTTTTTAGTGTTCATTTTCATTACCATTTTTTATGTGATCGATGTTAAGAAGCTCACTTGTTGTATGTAATTTTCAGATGACAAGGTGCCACCGCCGCCGCCGGAAGCTTAAGAAGAAAGAAGTCTGAAGAAGGAGAACAAGAGGAGAGTTCTATACTTAGTAGTATTAAATAAATATGTGAACTCACTTTCTCATGGTTTTATTTTCCTTTTATTTTTAAGCTTCCTGTTCGGGATTCAGGAGTCTCTCTGAAAATGCCTTTGTCTTTAAACATCCTCTCATAAATAATAAATAAAGAGAACAGTATATATTAAAATTTCTTAATTTAAAAATAATTATACATATATCCTTAGAAATTGGATTCGCGTTGTTAAACTTGTATACAAAAAAATAATTGTGGATCGATCGATATCTTATTATAGCTTATTATTATGATATGCGTTAGATTGAGTATGATGTCACGTTTGATTGATCATAATTATTTTCTTAGAGAGAATGAGGAAAATGGCTCCGTGTCGTCAGTGCTTAGCGATGCATGTATAATTATTTTTAAGTGCTCTCAATTTGTCTATATTTTTCCCATAAATAAATATGTTATTGAGCATGAATATACGCATGCTGTAGGTTAAGTTTTTGTTCTTGTGAGAGCATCATGGACATGAACAAGGGCTACATGACCAAAAATTCTAAGAGGCATATAACTATACTCAACAAATCGAGGGCATACTAACAACTTTGACTCATGGGTGATTACGGGTCAAAAACTAAAGAATAATTTAGCAATAGTATGAAAGGACAAAAACTAAAGAATAAATATATCAATAAGATGAGCAGCGGTAAGGACAGGTTCCCAAACAGGTTTGGAGGACATTTATTTGGAAAATTAAGTCTAATTAAATAATCATGGAGACATGCATGAAATTAAATAAATATAGATGTGCACATAAAAACAGGAGGATTGGAAAGATTTTTTTTCCCTTATCCAGGAAGACAGTCATTTCCATCAGCTGGAGAAACAGAGACCCAATGGAGTTGAGAGAAACACTTCCAAAGTTCAGGAAGGATATAACTAATTGGGAGGGGGAGGGCAAATTCTCCATCGACTGAAACTGAGACTCAAAAAGAAACAAATCCTTTTCCCGGAGGACTCTCACTTTCACTGGCACTTTGGAGCTGCAAGCATTGGAATAAGCTCTGTAGAGCGTCATGTCAAAGTTTTTAGAAATTTTGAGTAACACGGTGGAAGGGGCAGTTGGGGCTGTACATCATTTGGCTAGCTTTACTAAAATTTCTCCTCCTTTTTTTTAAGCTTCCTGTTTGGCTTCAGAGAGTCTCTCTGAAAATGCCCTTAAGTCTTTAAACCTCCTCTCATAAATAATAACTTACACAGAACAGTTAATGCTACTAATGCTCTCTATAAGCTCCAATATACAAACTGCAGAGGCATATCCTTCAATGATACAATGTAGAAGTTACAACTTACAACAGTGATGATTGGAGAAACCAGCCCTTTTTTTTTCATGCACATATTTTCTATGTGTTGCTTCCTATATATGCCAAAAAGGTAAAAAGAAGCTCCTTGCGTCTCAAAAGTCAACAAGCCTACTCTGTTAGAAAAGAAAAGGCTCTCAAGTATTGCTCCACAAAAAGAAGGTTCTCCACTCATATATATATATATTATAGGAAAAATAATAAAATAGTTAATCATTTTTCTTAATCATCTTCACCAACTGGCTCTCAATCATTTTTGGCATCAGTTGTAAAATGATGAGGCAGAGTGTGTGTGTGGACTCAGTTTATTCTTTCTCCATTCTAAAAATAATAAAGTTACTTTTTGAGCTTCAAGCACTTTTCTAGCAATTAGCATTATAGCTCACATTCAAGGAGAGCATTCCTTAATAATGCTTGATCTACTCACAATGAGAGGGGCTAGTGAATAAAAACAAAAGTAGGATACTTTAAAGTGGTGTTGATAATTGAGAGCTAACCTCAAATAGGGAGAGGGCATTGCCAAAGATGAAATCCACAGAGCCTTCAATGTAGCAATCCTTGTAATAATGCCTACCCAGATGGTCATATAATGTGTCCTGAGCTCCCAAGAATTTACACCCCAGGAAAGCTGTGAATGTGGACAGTAAGTATGGAGACATGAATTTACATCCCTTTCCCGGAGAACTCTAGGTTTCCCAGGAGAGAACTCCTTGAGGGTTTTCACTGGCACTTTGGAGCTGCAAACATTGGAATAAGCTCTGTAAAACGTCATGTCAAAGTTCTCAGAAATTTTGAGTAACACGGTGGAAGGGGCAGTTGAGGCTGTACATCCTTTGGCTAGCTTTACTAAAATTTCTCTTTTTTTTTTTTAAAGCTTTCTGTTCGGCTTCAGAGAGTCTCTCTGAAAATACCCTTATGTCTTTAAACTTCCTCTCATAAATAATAAGTTACACAGAACTGTTAATGCAACTAATGCTCTCTCTAAGCTCCAATTACAGACTGCACAGACGTATCCTTCAATGGTACTGATAGGGTTTGAAATAATGGGCGCGTAGACCCAAGATATAAGCCCAAGCGTCGGAATTAAAAATGGGCCCAATACTAGCAATAGGTCTTTAATGGTATCCCTTAAAGGCGCATCAAAACGAGTGCCCAACTTCGTTTCCTTTTAAAAGGTCGATGTACCAAAGGACCAGATAGTGAAAAACACCCAATCTCCACCAATAAGGAAAGTAAGATATTCCCTAATTATCACCCCACAATTATCCCCTTACACCTGTTTACGATAAGGAAATAAATCTCCTACCCCAATGAGAGGAAATGAGTTCAGATCATCCTCCAAGTAGGAAATATACTATTCAGTATCATAATCCAATTAGGAAAGTTGTTATGATCATCCATGATAAATACCGCTACCGCGAAGCAGTGACGCAGACTTTCAAAGATGGGGGTGAATCTATTCCCCTAAGCAAATGGGATCTCTCTTCCCAAAAGAACCGACTCTAGGGGGCACTGAGAGACAATGGAGAAGCCTCGCTCGATTCTTTTTCTTTTTTTTTTGGCAGAGGAACCCCAAGATCCAGCCAGCTTGACCGGGCCATCAATTCCAACATCGCCAGCCCGCCCGCTGAAAGCATCATCACGACTGCCCAGGAATGACAGCCTTTACAAATAAGCCGGGCCTCTCGATCAAGGTATCAACTTCACCACAAGTGAGCAATGCCTAACTCCTAAGGATGCAAGACTACCAGCGACGTGGGATGTACCGACCTCCTGAGGCGTTGCTAGAGATCATGGCGGCCAACACGGACGAGGTGGAGGGGCTCCGCGTCACCAACCAACACTTGCTGAAAGAGTTAAAACAACTCACCAGGCAAATACGACGCCCCCAGGAGACACGACAGGCCCGACAAACCCAAAACCCTGTTACCGGAGGAGAACAACACCTCGATCCTCATCGAGAAGCGGATAGAGAAGGGGAAACTAGCCACACCAGGGAGCATGATCCTTACCAACCCCCCGGAGAGGATCGCAACAAGGAGAGGTCGTGGGAGCAAAGGTTCGAGGACATCCAGCAAGAAATCAGCCACATGAAGGTAGCGGTAAAGGGTCGAACTCCAGTCTCTATGGACGCCCTGGTGCAACAAACCGAATCCCCATTCAATCGCGAGGTGTCAGACTTCCCTTCCGGCAGTTCGGGACGCCGCAGATCGAGACATTCGACGGACAAAAGACCCAGACCACCTCTAATACGCATAAAAACCGATGGAACTACGGGATATCGGGACTCCTCGTGATGATACGCAGCCTTCGCTATCACACTAAAGGGCCCAACATTGCCTTTCGGGTTTAACACTCGCCGTCTCTCCGTCTCATCGCCGCTGCACTTCCATCGATTCGTCTCCCTTTATCGGAGCTAAAGACTATAGGAAGATGAGCACTCTGACACCATAAAACAGCTTCCCAAGAAAGCCTCGAGGTCATATGTTCAAAGGTTTAATACTATCGTCAAGGTGGATATCTCGACGAGAAGTTCATTGCCATCGCTTTCATTGCGTGGCCGGGGTGTAGTCGAAAGATCTAATGCAGCCGCATCTCAAAAGAACCTCGTGCCGCATGGCCAAGGTCCTCGCTAAAATAGAGAAGTATATCAACGGCGAAGAAGACCTCCTCTCCAAGCAAAGAAGCTCTTCTACTCAAAAGGAAACGGGCAGGGGCGACAAAAAAAGAGAATGAAGCCCCAAGAGACAGGAAGACAGAGACAGATCCCCAAGGAGGAGCAGAGAAAGCAGAGAGCGGTCTTTGACAAGAAGAGGGAACGTCAAGGGTCGCAGGGGACCACTCGTACCGAAGCAAAGCAGCTAGCCGGTATTCACCTCAAAGAATACACCTCCCACATCGCCGTCGCAGTCCCACGCCGGCGCAACATGAAAGGTTCCTGAGGTGGCCCTCCCAGATGAAGTCAGACCTTACGAGAAGGGACGACACCAAATACTGTGAATTCCACAAGGACCATGGACATCGAACAGATGATTGCATCAAGCTAAAAAAGGAGATTGAATACTTGATCCGACATGGACACCAACATATGTGCTCCCAGAAGTGCGGAGCGAAATCCAACCACCACCACCTCGCCGCCCAACCCTGGTCAAAGATCACGCCTAGGAGAAATCCATGCACCCCAGAGGGTTTATGAGTGAGAGTCCGTTAACTCGGGCCAGAAGGCCCACTCGCTGGCAAAGATCGACGGAAACCATGGGAGGTGGGCAAACAAAGATTCAAGCTTTCTCTCGGAGGCTTACCATAACCTTTTCGCACTCGACATGGAAGGTCAGTCAATATCCCCATGACGACCTGCACTTGTGATAAACCATAGAAATTTAATAAAACGATCCACGTGGTCTCGGGTTTGACACCCAAAGCTCAACCGAGTATCATCTTCGCATCCGCTTGACAAATGGGCACTGGAAGGGAGAAACTGGGAGCTACCAACGCCACCGCCGTGGATTTCGGGGAAAGAGCACGCCTTTGGGATCGATACGCTTAGTGCTCACCGAGACCCCATGCCAGCCACAACAACGGGAGATTCCTCATAGTAGACGCCTCTGGCCGGGCCTACAACATGCGTTACCGGGTAGCTCTCAATGCCATAAGGGTCGCCCCGCTTTATCACGGCGGTTATCAAAATTCCCAACTGCAAATGGAGTAGGAATGGTCCGAGGAAACCAGCGCATAGCCAGGGAATGTTACTCCAAAGATCGATGAAGAGAAACACGCTTAACAACATTTCACCGACGAAATTACACAAGACGAGGTAACCACCGACCGCGCCGTAAGAATCGAGCTTGTGTAACTCGACAATCAGCCAGAACACCTCGTCTACATATGGTCAAAGTTAGCAGAAGGCATCATAATCTCTCTTATCCGTTTTCTAAAGCAGAACATGGAGGTATTCATCGAAATAGTGAGACATGGGTGGGTCGACCCAAGAGGATCACCAGCAAGTTAAACGTCAATCCTCTCAGATGTCACTGCTGAAAAGAGAAGGAGTTTTGGCCCTCTAGAAAGACAAGGCGTATCGGGAGCGAAGAGGTCGGTAAGCTCCTCCAAGCATAAGCAATCAAAGCAGTAGCACCGAATGGTCACAACGTTGTTCTCGTGAAAAAGCCAAACGGTAAATGGCGGCTCAGATCGATTTCACGTGACCTCAACAAGGCTCGCCCAAAGGAGGGCTTCCCCTCACTTCTGATTGATTCAGTAGATGTTACGATCGGGTCACTAACTCCTGGCTTCACGGACGCCTCAGCTACAACCGACGCATGGACCTGAGCTACCAAGAGAAAGTCCTACCTTGCCACCACTGGGAACATACTGCTATCAGTAACGCCTTCGGCTAAAGAATGCGGCAGAGCCACCTACCAGCAGTCGTGAACGTGATGTTCCGTGAAACAAATTGGGACATTCATGGAGGTATGTATAGACGACATGCTAGTAAAATCGATAAAAGCTGAGCTCCACATAACCCATTTAGCCAAGGCGTTCCAGGTCTTGAGAAGCTATAATATGAAGCTAAACCCAGCCAAATGCGCTTTCGGAGTCTCCGTCGGGAAGTTCTTAGGTTTTATAGTCAACAACCGAGGGATAAAGGCAAACCCAGATAAGATAAAGGCCATGCTTGATATGTTGCCTCCATCAAACCAAAGATAATCAACGTCATATGAATAGTCGTGGCCGAAACGCTTCAGACTTAGTGCCGACAAATGTCGGCCTTTCTTTCAGCCTCGCAAGGCTCGACGCGCATTGCCAGGAGGCGTTCACGATGCGCTCAAACCTACTTCGAGCTCTCCCATTCCCGTGTTCTTCCGAAGGAGAACTCCTCACCCTCTACCTGGTCGTTTCAGACTTTGCAACTAGTGCTGCCCTGGTAAGAGAACAGGATAGGGTGCAACAACTAATCTACTATTATAGCCGAGCTCTGAGGGGGTAGAAGAAAGGTACCCAAAGATGGAAAAGTTGATCCTGGCATTGGTAACCACATCCAGGAAACTCCGACCTTACTTCCAAGCTCACACCGTCGAAGTCCCAACCGAATATCCAATGAAGCAAATATCGTGATAAACCAAAACTCGGAAGGTCGATGGCGGGCTATAGAGTCGAGTGAATTTGACATCGTGTACAAAACCAAGGGCGCGAAAGAAGGGCAGATCTCGCGCATTTCATCATAGAATTCACTCCAAAGACAGACACGAGGCTACCCAACCTGGGTTCGACCTCCATCTAGAAATTCATCGGCCGATGGTCGGCAACGCCAAGGAAGCTGTGCAGACTGATCCCCACTCCTCCATATGGGATAGATACGTAGTACGCCCGTGTTCGCCGAGCCTCTAATAACGAGGCCGACCATGAGGCGGTGTCATAATCGACTCAACTCGCCCACTTCATGGAAGCAGATCGGCTGGAGGTGAGCAGCCACTCCCAACCCGGTGGTAAAACATATAAGACTCCTTACGAGGCCAGAGCGAAGATGATCCTATATCTCTGCAAGTACGAGTCGCCAAGAAGTTTATACGAGTTCAAACAACAAGTACAAAGATCAGCACTCCCGAGCCGATGAGTCAAGTAAACCGGCTAGCCAACCTCACAAGAAGACTCGCGCATCGACACCAATCGGTTAACTACCAGAGCCCCCGCAGAAAAGGCCGACAATGGGGAAGTCTCCCCGCGGATGTCCAAACCAGCTGGATGGACCCCATCTCGATTACTCGGGAGATGGTAAATCGCTGCTGACCCAAAGGAGGCGTCCAAGCTTAGAGCGAGATCGGCAAGGTTCACCGTTCATCGGGGAACCCTTTATAAGTGAGGCTTCTTTGCGCCCATTCTTAAGTGCGTAGGAAAGGAAGACACCAACTACATACTCAGGGAAGTACACGAGGGCATATGTGGCAACCACATCGGAGCTCGGACCTTGGCAGGAAAAACACTAAGGCAGGGGTACTACTGGCCCACAATGCTCAAAGACGAGACAGAATTGGTTAGAAAATGCAAGGCTTGTCAGGAGCATGCCAAGATATCTCATCTCCCATCCAACCGCTTAATGATGTCACAAGCCCCCGCCTTTCCAACAACGGCAATGTCTGGACATACACGCCCTCTACCATCATGGCTTGCAACTTCATCATTGTGGCTGCTACTATTTTACCAATGGCCAAGCCAAGAACGATCACAGAATTAAGGTACGCAACTTCTGCCCCGGGCGCTTTATAATATGTAGATTTGGGATCCCGAGGTCCCTCATTTCCGACAATGGGAAACAGTTCGACAATCCTAAGCTTAGGGATTTTAGCGTTGAGCTCGGAATCAAGAACTACTACTCGTCTCTAGCTCATCCGCAGTCCAATGGGCAAGCTGAGGTCACTATAAGGACTCTAAAGGCAGCACTGAAAACCAAATTGGAAGACCTAAAAGGAAAATGGGTAGAGTACCCGGTGCATGCGCATACGTACCACACGCAAGTCGGCAACTCAGAAACCCCGCTCGCTCCGCCTTAGCACCGGGCAAAGAGACCCACCGGTCGGACTAAAAATCTCCTAGGATTAAACCATACAGCAACACTAACACAACGAGGAAGCTCTTCTCTTAAACCCAGATCTTCCATAGAAGAAAACGCGAGTAAGTCCTTGCCGTATCACGCCAATGAACAGTTACAGATACACTGCAAGGCGTTTCAGTTACAAGTCAAAGAATCGTCAAAAACTGCCAAAAACAAAGAACTCCTCATATGTTTAACTGCAATAAAGGGTCTCACCCTCGATCCCCTATCATCCAATTGTGTATCATACAGCCCAAAACCTAAGATGAAAACTCCGCCCACCAACGTGAATGCAAATGATCTTAAACACCTTCACTGTAGCAGATCCCTGAGAACGTAGTCTGTAATAAAGGTTCATCGCCCTAATTTCAAATAACACTATGTTTCCATTTTTTAAGTCGTTTGATGTTATGGTAGACCAAACAATAAGTTACAATGATAAAAACACAGCTTGAAGGGGCCGGGGGAAAGAAGTACATAATTCACAAAGATTGTTCTTTATTCAAAAGGAACTATAGCTGAATACAAAATTTCATTACATAGAAGTCAAGAGCCACCTCGTATAAATTACAAAATCACTCCTTTTGCATCTCAAAAACCATAGTCAAAGCCAAAATCGTTCTTCACATCGGCCTACACCCCGTCAAGACAAAAAACCCAAAAAAAAAAAAGAAAGGGAAAGGGAAAGAGAAGAAGAGAGAGTGCAAACGAGAAAGAAAAGGAAAAGGAAAAGAAAAAGGAAAAGGAGAAGGAAAAGGAGAAGGAAGAGGAGAAAGGGAAAGAAGAGAAGAAAAAAGAGGAAAAAACGGAGAGAGCGGTACTAAAAGTTTTCTTTTTTTTTTTTGAATACACCGCCCTCCGTGACACGTTTCTCAGCACGCCCATCATCTGACGAGCTGTGGAACAACATAACTCCTACAAGTGAGGAACTGTGGAAAACAACCCTACAAAGCGTAAGACCATCGGAACCAACGTCACCACCATCTCCGTGCACTCTCCCGCAATGATGACCAAACCTGATTTCCATCATGCTGTGAGATTCCAATTACGCCTAAAAAGGGAAGAAGGTTCAAGCGCGGAGCACCATCACGCAGGGGTCGCTATTTATATGAAGCCTGGCGCCTGGAAGTCGCATCAACTGCTCCACCTATAACCGCATTAAAGCTACCCGCGCCCTTCCAAGAGAAGGAAGTCAAATCGGCCATGTAGCCACGGAGCCAAGAAGCTCAGGAGCCCAATAGCTCAGTTCGTAGAGCGTAACAGCTCAAACAGGCCATGTAGCAACGGAGCCAAGTAGCTCAGAGCCAAGTAGCTTAGTTCGCAAAGTGTAACAGCTCAAATAGGCCATGTAGCCACGGAGCCAAGAAGCTTAGGAGCCAAGTAGCTCGGGTCATGAAGGTGAATCCACTAAACAAAGTTACAGTTACTGGGAGCTAAGAAGCTCAGAGCCAAGTGTACTTCGTCACAGAGTGTAACTACCAATAAAGCATACCTGAGCTGGTTATAGCTCAGCCAAGAGTTTCGCCAGATAGCGTAATCAAGCCAAACAGGCTATGCAGCCATGGAGCTATGAGTCAGAGCTCCAAGAGGGTCAGCTTTGCAGAGAGCGAAACCACTTTAAATAGGCCATGTGGTGCCACTGAAATGGCAGTTTTGTGAGCCTGGGCACTGGCCATAGAACAGAATCGTTTCTAGAGAACTCGCGCTTGAAAACTAGGCAATTCAAATCAACGAAACAAGGAAAGGAGTGAAGAAATTAATCAATGAATCGTGGTATATCAACAAATAGTCAAAGTCGGGCAATACAAAACCTGTGTTCGTGCTGGGGATGAGCCAAAAAAGGGAGAGCCTAAACGCCAAACGCCGTCTCGGCTTCGCAAGGAGGAGTAAAGGCAGCCCCCGAAGAAAGGGCTAAAAGAACTAGCCCCCGGAGGAACCCGAGAATCACCAGGTAGGGGAGCACGATCAGGAAACACCTCGGCACTTGCATCAACCTCAACCTCGGAAGCAGATCCTTTAACCTCTTCATCGTGAGTCGATGTCGAACCCAGGTTCAGGAAACGGAAGCCCGACGCTGAAAGGCAAGCCACCCTGAGGCCCATCGGGTACATGCCTGCCTTTTGAGCTCGCCTATCACTACCCTTGGCTGGCCAAAGCCTCCTGCCTCGCAAGGTCCATCTGAAGCCTGCCAAGCTCTTCCATCAAACATTCCACAGAGTTACCCGCCTCTAGAGCTTCTTGGTGGGCCCGCTCAAAGGCCGCCATCTTGGCCCACATCACCCATGACAGCCTGCAGCTCCTCTCTGGCCAGCCGCAGCTCATCTTCGGCAACCTTCGCATCCTTCCGGGCCTCATTTTCTTTATCCTCAGCCCGCGCCCTCGCCGCCGAAGCGTGCTTCAGGTCAGACCTGTGCTTCACAAGTTCCTCAGTCAGCTCCCTTATCTGAGCCTGAAGACTAGCTCTCTCGGAGGTCAGGGAAGCGACCTTGGCCTTGTAAGACTTCGCCGCCTTGGCAGAGCCCTCGGTAAGGTTGACCCTCCTTGCTAAGCCTTTCGCATAAGTAGCCACCTAAAAAAAGAAAAAAAAAAAGAAAAAAGAAGAAGACAGGGATTCAGCTACCTGAACTGAAACAATAAAGAAAAAGATCAACGAAAGCACTTTGACGTACAAAGGTGGTTCCTTGAAGAAGAAGAGCCAGAGCTTCCTCGACGGGCAGGGCGCCCACCATCATGAGGTCGGAATCTCTCATAATGTAGAAAACAGCCCCGGCGGCGAGCTCCATATGAGAAAGTAAAGAGTCCTCATTCCCTGCAGCCTCAGAGAGATCGCGATTTCCTGTCACCTCGTCTGGCACTGTAGGAGGGGGAGCGGTGCCCCCCGACGTGGGACTCCGGGCCGAGATAGGGAGAACCTCCAAGGGAGATTCATTCGCCCCTCCTGAAGAGTCACCAGCCCCGACGGAAGATGAAGGCAGGGGATAGGTCCCTACCTTTATGGTCTTGCCCCAAGCAGGAGGACAACCCTCTGGCGAGCTCGGAGGTTTCCATTTCATGCTCCTCTTCTTCTTTGTCAGCACCTCCAGGAGGGATCGGAGCTCTCCCCATGTAGGCTTCAAGGTAAGGGGCTCCGAAACAGACGGTGAGGATGATTTGGGGACGGAACTCTTCATGACGGAGAGGGGAGAAGACCTCAGGAAAGGAAGTCGGGCATGCCTCGCACCGGACGACCCAGGAATATCCGACTTGATGAGCTCGAAATAAGCTCACACACCTCACCAGCTTTCTCTTCACCTCCTTATCCTCAGGACTAAGATTCGGTCGAGCACTTAAAGGCCACACGACCGAAGCAATGTTAGAAATATCCTATGACCGCTGAAAACTAAAACAAATCAAGACGGCTGAGAGCTCAATGGTTCCCTGGAGTAGTCCGGGACGGCAGAATGCCATGGTGTCCTCTCGATCAAAGGATTGTACTCCCAATGACAAATTACTAACAAAGAAATAATGTTCCTTCCATAACTCGCGCTAGGAGGAAGGTCCCAATGATCAACTTAGCGCTAGAGCGCTTGGAGATATAAAGAAAGCCTTCGGCAGCCTCCTTTACACTAAAGAAGTCTAAAAGCAGGGCAATACTGGGAACACCCAAGCCTTTGTCCCTAAAAACGACTAACAACCCCACTAGAACACCCCAGACGTTGGGAGAAAGCTGAGAGGGGCAGACGTTGAAATGCTGCAGGACTTTTTTTATAAAAGGATGTAAGGGAAACCGGAGGCCGTTCTCGAATGCCACCTCAAAAAAGCATACCATTTTAGGCACTTCAACAACGTAGGTGGTCAACACATCGAGGCACCAAACCTGGACCCTAAACGGGGGCCCATATCGGGCCGCAAAGATCTCACCATACGAGGTTCGACCGTCAGTTCCACGCCTCAGCGCCTTAAATTAGCGCACTTCAAATGACCAAAGCCACCAAAGTCGCGGTACTTCGCTGTCGGTCCACCATCGAAATGATTTCAGCAGACCGTGAATCATCATGGTCAATATCGCGATTTCGCGCCCAATCCCAACGATTCGGCGAGACGGTCCGGCGCACGACGATTACGCGATTCCGGCGATATGGGTTGCCAAGAAGAATCAGAACCGGGCAACGGAGTCAACTGGCACCCGAACGGCAAGATCCAAAATCGAAATGACGGTGGAGAGAAAGCGAAGATCGATCCAGAATGGAACGGATGGTGATTCGGCCCGCCAAGAGTTTAGATTCACCTTCCGAAACAGCTCCTTCAATTATCAACCGGCGGCAAAACGAAGCCAACACCCAGAAAGTCATAACAGAACAAACGTCACATTTTGAAGAAGATCGGCAACAACAACCAACATGTAACAAAATTCAGTCGCCAGACGGCGATGATGGACGCGGCGTTCAACGTACCCCCAGGGGCTATCGGCATCGCACGATCCGCGAGCGTGGCTCTCGGTTTTCGGCTTCCGCCGGTCGCTTCCTGGAAATGGAGAGAAGACTGGCGAGGCTTCGAAGCCATCGCCCATTCGGGATGCGGCTTCGCGTCGCCGCGACCAAAAACAATATTTAGCACGAAGCTCTTGAATGGAACCCGCGCATATCAACAAGTCAATTTCGTTCGGCGTCGCCACATCGGCGGGGAAAACATCATCCACGGTTACGAAAGATATTCCGAATATCACCCGCAATATCCTTGTTATCGGTTGGCGATAACGAAGAGTACTTACCCGGAACGAGAACGATCGTCTCCAACAACGATGCGTTGTCACGATCGGCAATCAACAATAAACTTCACGATCATCTATTGATAACAGTCTACCCCGGTTAAATGGCATTCCGTTATAGAATCGGTCGGTTAGTTGATATTCTTCCGGCGAAAGAACCGATTTTAAAGGGTATTCAGAAAGTAACAAGAGTCACGCATCGCGGTGGTGAGAAATCCAGATTTTGAGCAACAGATATTCATTATGAAGTCGATCGCATTTCGCGAAATAATTGTCAGAACGTGGTGTTACAATCAACGCGACGATTAAATAAACAGAACGTTGTTATCGGTCGATGATTCCCACTTCAATAAGCGATCAACTGTTATCAAAAGGAATATAGATCATTAGTAAACTATGATTAATCAATGTTGAAACTTCTTCCATCCCTCTCTCGAAGACTTCTTGTACGCGGCGTCACTCTTACTCCGTCGAAACAAAGCGAATTTAAAACCGGTTGTTGACTTTCAGCGTCGATCCCAGCCAAAATCAGGCACACTTATCACATCTCGGAAACACACATAAGAACTCGATTATCTTGTCGGAACAATGTATCATGTATCCCAAACATGGTTATCCATAATATGGCTTAATTTCTGGAATATCATCGTTAAATGGAACAGGTGGTAAAGCAGGTAACGATAGTTGAATTGCCACCTCTTCCCAGTGATCCCTTCCCAACTGACAGATATCACTAAGTTTCTATCCAATCCCCTCACAACATCAGCAAGAACTTCCGCTTTTAGGGAGCACTCTTTTTGTCAACATGATTCTTCCAGAACAGGACATCTTCTTTGATCGATCGATCTCCATATGGCGATTCTGGTCGGAACACCCGTAAGATCGCCGCGATCTCGTCATGTCGATCGTAACAATTCCATATAAGAATGTTTGCCATGATCAGAAGTCCAACTGATCATCTCGAGCAAGTTTCGAAAAATGATCTCGTCTACGCCCGATTGAGCTACGAACATAGTGGTCGAATCCAACAAATACAGAGTAATTCAGATCCTTATTTCATCAATGAAAAACGGCCACAATGAGATAGTTGTTGAAGGTCAAAAGACAACAGAGATATCTTCTGAGAGAAGAGTTTAAAAGTTATATGGTTGAAA
Organism: Tetrastigma voinierianum; assembly: GCA_016808115.1. Classification (NCBI taxonomy): domain Eukaryota; kingdom Viridiplantae; phylum Streptophyta; class Magnoliopsida; order Vitales; family Vitaceae; genus Tetrastigma; species Tetrastigma voinierianum. The sequence goes on along the minus strand of JAEQBH010005337.1, from coordinate 161,791 downwards.
ATATGTCATTGATTTTAGTATTTGAGAAATAAAAAACAAAGTGGCAATGTCGAAACTGAAATAATCAAACAAAACAGAGAAATTCTGAGTTCCGTCACCGTTCAGGTCCAAGTTAACCATATCCGGTCTTCTCACGCCGAGATTATCCGGTTATTGCTTCCTCAACCCCTGATCTCGGGCTTCCTAGTCTCAACATCAACCGGGCGATCTTTACAAAAGATGGCATTTTATCTAGCGTATAAACAAAACTAATCGCGAGAACGAGTGGATCTCGCAACCACTCACGACCGACAGTAGAAGAATCCGGCCGCATCACGATCCAGCGAACATCCGCCAACCAAGTCGCGCCAAACACGGTGAGAGCACGCACGGAAGAGATTTAACCGGGGCAGGAGCGCGACGCCAAACATCTTTAAACGGCGATACGGAAGAGTTTACGAGGACGCACTTCGCTTCAACCACGATCGGCACTTCATAGCGAGGGGGTTTGAGCCGGCACCTCCTGATTTGTCATCACCGGGCGGGTGTTTGGCTACCAAGAAAATGCAAGAAAATAAGAGAAAGGGAGAGAAAATCACCAACCAGCAGAGGAAGCTTCGTGCCAAGTTTTATTGACTGATTGATGGAGTGAGAGTTGATTGATTTACAAGCATGACTGAGCTTACATAGGTGCTCAATATAAGGAAATTACAAAAGTGTGCTAACGAGCCAAAATTACATGAAGGGCAAACTTGTATAAAACCACCAAAAAGGCGAGTCAAAAAACAGTCAACAACAGGTGGGAGCAGTGTTGCGAAATTTCGCAACCTGCGAAATTTGCAGGTTGCAACTTTTTGCAACCCTGCAAAATTTCAATGTTTCTGTTTTTGCATTTTTGCTCCAACTCTACTGTCTGACTACGATCTTCGACCCGCTCTCGTTCATCACGCTTGAATCGATTGAAGATAATGAGGCATTTGACATGCAAAACTACTAAAAATAGCTACAAAATGTGATTAGTAGCAAAGCTGGGACCCCAATATAACAATTGAGTTATTAAAGTCGATTAGTACACAAATAGTGTTTAAAACTTGCATTATACAGGGCTCAAAATAATACTTATTCGGGTGCATTAATCACTCCCCCAACCGACACATTGCTGGGGGTCCCTTTAGCAAATGATAACAAGAAGGAAGATCATGCAAAGGCAAAAGTGCAAAAAGGGATTGTCTTTCCCAAAAAGTACATAAGGGAGGCCTTATCTTCGTGATGAAAATTGGGACTTTGTACAAAAACCAGCTTGGGAGAGTAAGTGCCATACAGGGACAAGTTTAAAGTAGTGTTCACTTCAAGGAAATCAACCTGAACTTCCACCAAAATCTAAGTGTTTAGGTGATCAATTTTTACCAACAAGCTGCTAAGCTACTATCCCCCCAACCAAGCTATTGCCAATGCCTTAGATTGCTGACTAACCTAAATAGATTTAGTTCCACTCTTATTTCATACTTCTATTGTATTGTAGGGTGCAATGCTGAAAACTCGACTTCACCAAAGTCCATGTAACGGGGATCCACCGATGATTCCCAACCAACTAAGGTTTAGGGCATCAAGTCAAAAGGATCTTTCACAAACTCTGCTGTGTTTCAATTCTACCAATGATTTAGAGAATCCCAAACACTACAACTCGCTAAACTCCACTCCATCCAATTCCATGTAGCTTAGTGATTAGGTCGGTGCCTCCCAACCAGCTGGTTTATAGGCACTGTGCTTTAAAGGCTACTACAGACACTCCCTTTGACGTGCTCGTTTCAAGGTAAAGCACCGTGGCTTGTTTTATTCTCTTTTCTTTTTCTTTTTCTTTGTCCTTTCTTTTTCTTTTGGAAGACACATTGGCCTTCATTCTTGGGGAACTCTAACCTATTATAGGCCGTCAACGAAGCTAAGGCCGGTTTTGCAAAGTAAAGGGGGTATGCAGCTTCTCAGCCTATGGACAAAAACTGATGTGCACTGTGTGTGTGGGTAGATAATGGTGGAAGACAAAGGTTGAATACTCGGGGGTTTCAACTAACCATCTACTTAGTCATGCATGGAATTTTTCTAGCATTGATGGCATCAAACAGTGCTTCAACTTTTCAACTTACAGGAAAGGCAAAATCACTAAAATGTAGGGGCAAAAATTGAGATGCAAAAGTGTAGAAAAATAAAGTTGTATTATTATATTTATAAAGGTGTGTTTCACAAAATTTTCATCTTTTGCAGAAAGAAGTAAATATAAAAAAATGGGCTTTGCTGAGCAAATGGTACAAGAAAAACTAATGTTAAAAGTATGAACATCACTTCCAACACTAACTCTCCCTGCAATGGTACCGTGCCAGTGAGGAAGGGCACCTCCTCAATTGGCATCTGGAGAAGAATCATCCTCAGCCTGGGCAGGCTGAGGTGCTGCTGGTGGAGTGGCTGATGCTGCTGCAGCTGCCAACACATCCAAGGAATCTGCAGGGGCTGATGGTGGAGGAGCTGATCTCACGAGGAGGGATAGCCGAGGCTCTGGGCACAGAGAGACGCCAGGAGGCCAAAGTGGCTCGAGTCTAAGTATGGCTCGATTCTATGCCACGGCAAATTTCTATATGAGCCATCCTCTCTGCAAGTGTGGCTTGGGAAGCTGCAAATGAAGCTGCAATGGCGGAGAATGTGCGGACCACCTCCATGATAGTCAGGAAGTCCCTGGTGGTGAGGGTAATGTACTGTTGGGGCGATGCAGAATTGCTCGGCCCAGCTATATCTGATCGAGCAGTGGGCATGGGGGCCGAGGGCTTTGGAGGGGTAGAGGGCATTGGAGCCTGAGGTACTGGAGATGTCATCGGTGGAGTTGAAGGGACTGGTGGAGGAACTGATGAAGCTGGAGCCGGAGGCTCCTCAGTGTGGTCAGCTATAGGGGATAGGTCCCCTTGTGGATTATCAGCAGCCGGATTGTCCTTATCTGATCCCGGAGAGGGAAGATGAAAGGCACGAGGCCTAGCCCGCCATCGATCGACAGTAAGGGTGGCCTCACAGCCGCGGCGACGCTCCAAATGAGGCTCGGCCGGGAACCCTATGTGCTCTAGCACTGGCATAAGAGTCATGGAAATAGGAGAGGCATGGTCTCGGCATGGGGCAAACTCCGGCGGTGGACCCTGTCCTCGAAGTGAAATAAGGACGTCATAATCAGCTCTGCCGAGCTGAACCAGAAGCCCTCCGAAATGTAATATAAAACCTCCAAAATAGCTCATCTCCTCTATAATGATATGTCGAGGAAACATATTGTGACCTCACACGTGGTCTATCAGCAAACGCTGGGGCGGAGGTACCGCTCGAATAATATTGTCCCACCAAGAAGGCCCATGGAGAAGTCGGACCATTTCGGTCGAGGATGAGACCACCGGCGATAGTAGGCCGCGCTGGCGCAGGACCACCGGGCAGCATGAAGAGCAATGAAAGCCGAGGCCCGGCATCTCCCTCGCCGTCAAGCCGATGGAAAATGCAGAGCCGCTGCTGCTCTTCGCCTAGACGTCATCGTATGATAAAACTCGATGACTACCCAAGGATAATAGAATCAACGCCACGTCATGAACGGATCCAGATAGTATCTCTGTACGAGGAGCATGGAGTCTCGGAGCTCCGGGTCAGTAGCATATGCCGGGAGATCGTAGTAAACCTCCCCGTGGAAATCTCTCCCTCTGCAGTCAACATTCCCGGATGGGGCTGCAAGGAAAGTAAGGCCGCCTGATAATGGATGCAGAGGATAGGTATAGGGCTCCAGCAATGCCCTGATAAGGAAGTGAGGGTGGCGCCCGGTCTCGGTGGACGACTCCTGTGCTTGAAGCCAGCCTCTGGCCGGCTCTGGGATGCGACGTGAGCAGCGGAGGCCAACCTGTGGTGGTATCTCCCTTCAGTGGGGCCACAGAGGAGGAACCTCAAGAGATTAAGTACTAGGAGGCGCCACAGAATGAGAGGCACGCTATGTGCCCACTCAAGTATGCAAAGAACCAAGTGCAGTGAGGCGCCGACGGTGTGGGAGCCGCAGAGGTCGGCGCTGGGGCTGGCGGCACGACGGCCCTCGGAGGAGGTGCTCACAGGGGGAGGGCTCGGCGCACCTTACCCGGCCGAGGCGAATGAGCCCTCACGGAAGCTCCGCCATTGCTCGCTTGAAGGAGAGCAGAGAAGGGAGTTCTAAAATGGGAGAGCGAAATGAAACAAAATGAAGGGGAAATGGGGTTTAAATAGGGGTTGGGAGGTAGGTGGGAAGACATGGGTAATTAATGTCATTAGTGATCATTAATTGGATGGTTCAAAAAATTATAGGAATTCATTGCGTAGAGCGTGAACTAAGAGCTCTGGCAACGAGGTGACGATGAATCGGGCCTCGAACCATTTTGCAGGGCCGCAAATTAAGACTTCGTGAGTTCTCACAGTTGCGTACCGCAACCCGGGAAATTCCCAGAAAATACCTGAAACCCTTTTCCCCTCAGCACTGGAACACTTGCAACAACACAAGACCAAAAAATATGAGAAGATAAGCTTGAAAATAAGGAAATTTACAAATTTTGAAAATTATAGGATATTAATGAAAATCCTAATTTTAAAACTTGAAATAATATAAAGCAAAAAATCTAATCAAAATTCGGAGTGGTTTCCAAGTTCCTACAGGAACCACTCCCTGTCGTACACCCAAGAGATATCATGGAGGGTTTAGGAGGAGTAGTTCCTCCGTTTGCGTGCAGATTTGGTCAAGTGAATGAGTTCAGCCTTCGTTCTTGATGCTACATCCCGCTTCTCCGCGGTGTCAGGATGACAGATGTGAAGGGTGACTGACGCTTGATCCTTCTCGCTTGGTTCTCTCGTTAATTCTTCCGTAGTTTTTGAAAAAGACCAGAGCTTTCTTCAATTGTGCACTCAATACTTTTGATTTTGCTCCTCATCCTCTGCTAGCTTATCTTTGTTGCTCAAGTGAAAAATGTTGAGCTCCAAATGTCATGTTGCCTAAGGTGAGCGTATGACCCCATTCCCATGCTGATTATAAGATAGATGTGGCCAAAATGGCCTCCTACATGACGGGCACTTGGTTAGTGCTCTCTGCCATTGGCTCTGTATCAAGAACCACGAAATCCACAGGATAGTAGAATTTATCTACCTTCACTAAGACATCCTCAACTATCCCCTTTGGTATTTTCACTGATCGATCCGCTAAGGATAGGGTGATGTTGGTAGGCTTTAGCTCCCCCAAACCTAACTACTGTATATCAGTATGTATAGTTGACACCGGGCTCTCGCACCCAGCAAGGCTCTGTTTCCACGCAGTCCTCTCTCAATGTTGGATCGAGATGGTGGAGGATCCCGGATCTTTGTATTTCACTAAGGTTTTAATCGATGATAGAGCCGGGACTTGTTCAGTGTGAAGGTTCTTCTTTGTTAATGCCCAACCCTTTTCTTGATCAAAAGTACTGTGTTCTTAGAAATTCTAGCATAGGTCAGAAACCTCGTTTGATCATGTCAAGAAACGGGATGTTCACTTCTTTACCTCGCCAAGATTTCCAGATGCCTTCTTGCTTAGAGGCATTCTTTTTGCCTCTCAATGCTTGGGGAAATGGAGGAGGCATGCTTTTCTTCATCGAATCCTCTTTAATGAATATGTGTTCTGGCTCCACTTCTTCTTTTTCTCTGGTCTCTCTCGCAGGTTTGGGACCCGGCTGCTCAATTTCCTTACCACTCCTCAAGGTGATAATGGCCTGGACTTCATCCATTTTTGGTGCAGGCTCACTGGCATAGCTTAGTTCATGCACTCCCCTAGGGTTGGGCAAAGGTCTCCGGGAAGGAATCTCCTTTCTCCCCGCACCCGTTGATCGGGTCGCTACCGGATGGATGAATGCAAATTTTTCGATTCGAAGCCCGAGCCCATCAATTCTTTTGTCCATGGAGCTCTACATTTTCTATTCTTTGGTTTATTTGAGCATTGATAGTTTTCTTTCTTCCTCTATTAAAAATTCCCCACCACCTTGCTCAAATTATGATATAGCTTGCTCAACAGTGATGAGTCAGGTCACACAAGTGGAGAGGTGGACCCATATTGTTGCTGCTGATGTGCCCCTGGGGGAACATATACTGGAGGTTTAGGCTTCCAAGCGAGGTTGGGGTGATTCTTCCAGTTGGAATTATAGGTGTTGCCATACTAGGCATCAACAGGTCTTTATTTTCAGCTCATTAACATTTCAGATTTTCAACCATCAAATCCCTTATTGAGGGAGAAATTGACAATGTTCTCCTTGATGACCGGTAGATTGACAATTGAAACATGGTTGGCTAGGCATAGATGTCTCAGTCACTACCCGTACCTCCTGCTGGTTTCTCTGTTCATCTTCTTCCATCCTTCTATTCAGGGTGGACAACTTAGCCTTTAGTTCCATATCCTTCGTCAATGAATAAATGCCTCCCCTGTGTGGTTTCATCAGGTGCTTCATTCTCTCTACCTCCCTTGGTTCAAGGTCTCATCCCATCCCTCGAGGTTTCAACCACATAGTTGAGGAAGTCCATAGCTTAATCAGGATTCTTGCTGAGGAAGTCCCCTCCACACATGGTCTCCAAGAGTTGTTTCATGGCAGGGGACATCCCATCATAGAAGTGGTTACTAGCATCCATGTGTCAAAGCCATGGTGGGGGCATGCACTAATAATTTCAAGATACCTTTCCCAGCACTGATAAAATCTCTCACTTTCATGAGCTGCAAAGGTATAAATTTTCCTCTTCAAATTGTTGGTCTTATGGGCATTGAAGAATTTCTTCAAAAATTCCACTGCAGCTTCCGCCAGCTGATGGTCCTCGCCTGCAATAAGCCACCTCGCTTTATCTCGAGGGTCAAAGGGAAGGCTTCAGCTGAGTGTTCATATCAAATGCACTCTCCTTGAAAGTTGTGCAAACTTCCTCAAAATCCCGAATGTGTGTGTATGGATTTTCGTTTTCCATACCATGAAAAGTTGGGAGCAGGGGCACCAGATAAGGCTTCACTGCCACATCCTTAGCAGGGGGTATAATGCAGGATGGTGCACTCACCCTTGGTAGGTGTATGTGATCCCTCATTGATCTGTAGGCATTAAGCCTTCTAGAACCCCCCGTTGGCTTTGTCGCTTTTAGGTGGGGTTCCATCTGATCGGGTGCAACCGATTACACAATCTGCTCAACCGATCACTGTCTTTCCACCGCTCCGCAGGATTTCTGTCCCACTGCATAAATTGCTCTGCACACCACTCAAATAGCAAGAGAGCAACAACAAAAGACTACCAAAAGGGTTAAAGTTAGCTAAAATCAAAACAGGGGGAAAATAGTTTGCACAGTAAAATTTGCAAACTCCCCTGCAGTGAACTGCAAGTGGGGAAAAATGGTAAAATAAAAAAGAAATGAGATTTCACCAACACTTGTGATGTAGATCACAAGTTCACTACTTCTCTTTCTCACTAGGGCACCATCCCCGGCAACGGCGCCATTTGATCAAGATGCCAAGTAGGTGTTCTAATTAACAAAATTTATCCTAGATCTTACTACTAACGTAGCAAAGCTACCGCAAAGATAAAGGGCTCTAGGCTGAACACGGGACACGGGCTTTCTTCGTGAGAGAAGAGGTAACAAAGGTATTGAAATGGTGTTTTCTCGATTTTTAGGTTTGTTAAAAATAAAGGTGGGTGAATGGTTGAAAACTAGAAATAACTTGAAGTAAAAGTTAAGAGAGAATTTTCAAGTCTCGAGCCACCCGGGCTTAGGGTTCTAAGAACCCACATGTCCTCGGGTCTTTTTCCCTCTGCTGGGGAGGATGACCTATAGTCATTTCCCGAACCAGATCTTCATTTAGCTTTAAGACCTAAACCCTATGATTTTCCCTTTTAAAAGATGGCATTTGATTAGGCATAAATGTCCCTAACGGTGAGAACATATCTCAAAAACTTACCCTACAATAACTAATAGGAGACAACTAACTAGGCATTAGTGGATCTAGTGAAAGTATCCGCTGAACCCAAAAAGCTTGCCAAATACATATTAGGGAGAGCATGCCTAAGAGATTTTAACCTAAGGTGAGAAGCAGAAGCACAAATACCCTTAAATGCATACATGAAGAGCATGAGAACATGCAGCTTGCTTCCAAACCAACACCCAGTGGCCTTCCCCTTCAAGGACGAGGGGGTTTTAGCCGAGCATCCCTTGATTTGTCATCATCAAGGGGTGTTTGGCTACCAAGAAATGCAAGAAAATAAGAGAAAGGGAGAGAAAATCACCAACCAGCAGAGGAAGCTTCGTACTAAGTTTTATCGACCGATTGACGGGAAAGTGAGAGCCGATTGATGATAGTTAAGCATGACTGAGCTTATATAGGTGCTCAGTATAAGGAAATTACAAAAGTGTGCTAACGAGCCAAAATTACATGAAGGGAAAACTTGTATAAAACCACCAAAAAGGCGGGTTAAAAAGGTAATAACAAGATAGGAGCAAGTGAGCTATAAATCTCCCCAGAACTCCGTTTAAAGCCACAGTTGCAACTTTTTGCAACCCCGCAGTACTTCCACCGTCCCTTCGATCTTCATCATTTTTGCTCCAACTTTCCTCTGGTTCGATCATGCATCTTCGAATTCGGCTCGGGTTCATCGTGTTTGAAGATAATGAGGCATTTGACCTGCAAAACTACTAGAAATAGCTACAAAATGTGATTAGTAGCAAAGCTGGGACCCCAATGTATCAATTGAGTTATTAAAGTCTATTAGACACAAATAGTGTTTAAAACCTGCATTATACAGGGCTCAAAATAACGCTATTTGGGTACTAATCAGCGGCCTTTATAGATTCTCCCGTTTGAGAAGTGTCCGCCTGGTCGGATCCCCTAAGCGTTAAATTGTAGAGGTCTTGATCATTAGATTCCATAAGCACTAGCAACACAATGTGAACCTCGATGATTGGACTTCTTGGGTATTAGCGGCGCAATGTAAACTTGCAAAAAAGGGCAATCTGATGACGGTGGGCCGACCGCCTCTCTGATAATTAAGTCAACAAAAAATGCGGAGAGGGAGAAAAGAATAAGCACAGTTGGAATTACTTACCTTTTCCTCGTGAGGGATCTTCATGATTTATAGACAATTGCGAATCTTCCTCCTAACTCAGGAAGGAATCTCCTATTTTTAGGGATAAATATGTTTTTCCTTATCAACGACATTCTTCCTTGTCAAGGATTATCCTTCCCTTATCCAGGATTACCTCTTCGAGGAGTAAGGGATTCAGAAGTTGAAAAATTTGCTGGTAATATTTATTTTGCGGATTTTCCGCTTCTAGGTGCTTATTCGTAACAAACTTCTCATATGGGGTAGAATGACCAGCTGGCGGACTTGAAGTTCCAGACGGACCGCCTCGAGTAAGCCTTGGAAGAATTTGACCTTGCTTTCTCTGGTGGCCTCTATAGATTCTCCTGTCTGAGAAGTGTCCGCTTGGTCTTGGTGAGATGAGTGAAATCGGTCCGTTTCATAACACAGGCCCAACGGGCCTCGAGCCCATCGAGTAGCGAATCTTAGAGATCATGGTACTCACAATGCCCCTATTTTCCTTAAGCTGGAGTTTTTATGCTATTTTAGTCGGGGGAAAATATTGTTGTTTCAAATGTTGAATGTTGAGAGTTGAAAGGTTTGTAGGAAATGATTAGCGCATTAAATGCGTTCGGAGGCGATGCTCACGTATGTTTAAGTCGCATGGGAGACGCACACCTCCTAATATGCATCTTACGTATCTCGTTCTGATGACACATTTAATGCGTCTGACGACGCCCTACCCTTATAAATAGGGATAATGGTCTCAAGCATGGGTTCTTTTACGTCTTCTCAAAAGATTTTTTGTTTTTTTTTTGTTTTTACTTCTGTACTTCCTCCTCCTCCGCGCTTCTGCAAATTTCCCTCTCAAAGGAGCCATCAGAGACCCTTGATGCTTCGACGACTTTTGATTTTCCGGTGAGTGTTTGCAACTCAAATCTTTTTCGCGTCGCTAGCTTGCTTGAATGTCTTTGTTGTTGGAGGTATTCTACTAGTTTCCGTGAAGGTTTTTGGTTTTTCGGTTTACTTTCTTTAGGTTTTATCCCTGGTGGGTTGTAAAATCTCCAAGGGAGATTTCTTTTTCCTTTCGAGGGTTCGTTTCTCATTTTTTTCTTATTTTTGCTTTATGGACCTCAAGTTGACCCCTTCTTCTTCTCTCCATTTTTTTTTATATTTTCCTGTAGAATGGCAAGAGGTCACGAAGAGGTTTTGACAAGTCAAAGGCGTAGGAGGGGTACTCCTCTGAAACGCCTGGCACGTAGCGTGCTAGTTACTGCCATGTCAGAGAGGACCGAGGTTATACAACCAAATTCCTCGTCAGCCCGGGCCTAGAGATCGTTCCGATTAAAGCGACTACCTACACTTTTGGGGAGGTAGATAATGTCGTCTACTTTACATGTGAGTAGTTTGCTGCTAGGCTTCGCCTCCCCGTTCCATCGCTGGCAGTTTCTTCATTTTACTCGGGCACCTCCTGCACTCATACATCCGAACGTTTTTTGAAATTTTGATGGGTTGCAGTGTGCTGAACTCTCTCTACCAGCTGAATATCTCGCTGGTGGAGATCTGCTTCATTTACACTTTGAAGCTTGGGATTGGGGGCCGTCTGTCCATGTTGGCCCAAAGTCCCCGACTGCAATTTGTAACCAGGCTCCTTGACTCCCTTAAAACGGAGGTGAAAGGGGTCGTCCTGGTTAAGGGCCCATGGAATGAGACCCTTGGCTCTTTACGACTTCTTTTTAATATGAACCAGCCCCTTTCGTTCCTAGGTTAGTCTCCGTTCTTGTTTTGGTATGTCATATTTCCCTAGGTTGTAGGTGTATTGACATACCTATCTTCGATGACTATGATAGCGCAGACGAGGTCGAAGTCAGTCAACCAAAGGAGAAGGCGAGGCTGGATTACATCTGCCGGCTGCTTGAGATCATAGAGAGGGAGAGCCACCATGAGCTCCTTCTGTATGTGAAGAACCTGCAGGATTTGGGCCTGTGTCCTTCCCATATATGCTTGTTTCTTCGCTCTCGCTTCGCCGAAGTCGTATGGCGCATTTTCATTCCATGGACTTCTCAAGTCATTGCCAGAGGCTCTTCCTCAGGCGGAGGCCGCTCCTAACACCTTGTTATGCTGCATCATTTACTCTGCTGTCTCAAGTGAGTGAAGAAGGAAGAAGAAGAAGAAGAATAGGCAGGCGAAGGCTGCCAACGAAGGACTAGAGGGGTTCGTGGACTAGACGAATCCAGGAATTAGCGAGTCGGCTAAGAAGGAAGAAGTTGAGCTGTCTAGCCTTGTTTCTAGCTTTGTTGTGAGGATGCGTAATCGAGCTGCTAGCGCTCAGGGGGAGACTTCCCCTGGCATTGAAGCGTCTGGCGAAAAACGTCCAAGGCTAATCGGCTCAAATAAAGAGGCTCATAAGAGTCCGACGGTAATTAACGTGGACTCCCTAGACTGAGCCATCGATGTCCAGCTGGCTTTTGAGGGTGCCCCCCAAGATGCCCCTAAAGAGGCTTGTGAAATAGCGGAGGATGGAATCCTAGTCGGGGGATCTCCCAAGGCTAAAGGATTTGTGAGGAAGGCTTCGTTAAAGGTAGCCATCACTCCATCACTTTTCATTTGGCTTGCAAATGCCGGCCCTCAGCAAGATTGCTGACCGCTGCCGCTGGAAGACGCATTTCTTGTGACACCCTATCCCAGGTCCCGCTGACAACTCTTTAACTCGCTGAACCAACGGGTGTCGGGTAACTCCTAATTCCCACACCATCATGTCCCATTTATCGGATCCATAATTTAACAAAATTGTACGTAGCCCTCGCACGGGAAGCCTCTCATCCACAATCCAACCTCGTATAACAATACATCACATGACCCATTCGAGCTCAATATACCACACGGTCATTCACAGGTCATACACCACTCGACCCCATTCAACCATACTCTTTGAATATCATATGATGCAACTATGTATTGATATGTTTATAAGAGTTCTGACTTATACAGACTTTATATAAAATGATATATTAAAATTGATCATTCTAATATACATATAATAAAAATATATCCAAAGCCAACCGCTTTCATATGTGTGCGGTCCTCGAATGGGTCGCCCGCCTTCACCCGACCTGCATCTGAGTGGGTCCTACAACGGGGTGAGCAAAGCCCAGGAGTGATAATCTCCTACAAGGGTTACTCCCACCTAAGTGCTCATACAATGATCAAACCAACCTATACATCCGCGAAAATGTCAACATGAATGTCGTGATGTCATGTATGAATATCTTCATGCCCATATCCCTGTTACTCACCAACTCCTCACATGCTTTGCGCCAAGCTGCGGATAATCACACCGGGTAGTATCAATGACACACATATACCGAGCCCTTACCCGCCACCAAGAACCAATGCAAGTGCCAACGGCAACTAATCCCCGAAGTCATCCACTCCTATCACACAACTCGAAGTTTATGTGATAACCATGACCGTGTGTCTTCTTTGGGCAACATAACTTTTCGAATCATACCGCGGGTCTCTTACACCGATGTTCCAGTGATAAGCATGATCGTGTGTTTTCTTTGGGCTACATAACTTTTCGGATCACATCGCGGGTCTCTTATACCCATGTTCCAGGCTTTTCACCTTAGGGGGTTAACGGTCCCCTTCTTGCTCCGCCCAACACATATTATTTATATTTCTTTTTTTTGCTTTTTCTTTGAACCGTGAGTTATTTATTGGACGTCGTCCAAAGTACGAGCTCACTACCCATTCATCAACACTGATGACAGATGACCATATTCATGCACACACCTAATATGCCATGTCCCTATGCATATGCAATGCGGTCACTGCAATTTCTCATGTTACATGTATGATGCACACTACATGAACTATTCTCACCGTTGTACTTCATGTCAATAATATGCAAATATATGACAACACAAGCATAAGTTCCATATATTTCATGTCAATATATATTTAGATATCGGGACAAGAGATGAAGATCTATAACATCCATGACTAAACAAATAATGTCATAATCCTCTTATAGGTTAATTCATGGAAATTCCTACCCAATGAATACAACATGCCATGCAATGGTCATGTCAAAACTCGACTTATTCACATCGGTTACAACGCGAACCCGGTACACTTAAAAAATATAGATTTTTAGAAAAGTTATGATCACCACCATCCTCCATGCAGGCACATGGATGAAATTTCTGACTCAATGGACTTTCCATAGAGTCTAAGAATGAGCAGTGAGTTCTGAGTTCGGACAAAGAGGCTATTGTCGCGCCCAAGCTGAGGCTAATAATAGAAGATGAAAATGACAACAGTCCTCCCCTAAGAATTTCCTCGCCGCACACCATAGCATGTCGCCCCACTCCTTTGATTGAATCTCTCCTCAGTCCCATAACGAACGGATATACCTAGTTTCAATGATATATTTTTCTATAAGTTCACAATAGAAAATGAATCACTAAATTAGGATGAGCGATACCCGTTATGCCAAAACACAGTCGTGGGGTCGAAGGGGAAAACTGGACAACACCTCCCTTGGACACACACACACATGCCCTTAGACAGAAATTAAACCAAGTAGGAGAAAAACCCTACCTCTAATAGCGTGATTTCCTGGGACACCGCATTTTCTTGGTTTCTATGAAAACTTGAACCTTGGATCTTGGAAAAATATTAGATTCATACCCACGCGGTAGCTGCCGCGAGAGCGCCTTAACCCTACTAACGAGTTCCGCCGGTAAAACCTTGTAAAATCGCCGGAGAAGCTTGTTTTTTTGTCTCCCTCTCTCTCTCTCTAATGTTTTTCTCTAGACCAAATTGTGAGATATTTTTTATTTTAGATTTTTTCTTGATATTTATACATGAGACATGTGGCTCACATTAAGCCACGTGTCACGCTTCCTTGGTCCGTTTTCGTCTTGAAACAATTAATTTCGTCCCGATTTAAATTTCATCTACCGTAAATGGACATTCTTTAAATATTTGACATTTTTCAGGATTTTTCTAAAAAACCCGTTTTTGGGGTCCATTCGACGCCCTTCGCCTCGAAATTTGAGAAAAATCTGACGGTCTTGGAATTCAACGAAATTCGTCTCGATGACTAGATTTTCTGAGACGATTTCAACGGTGAAGTTTGTTTCATCACTGTTTATCAAAATTACCATTTGCCCTTCTTCAAGCCCAAATTTTGTACCGGTCTTACATTCTTCCTCCCTTACAAAAATTTCATCCGAGAATTCGACTCCACAACCATATGCAATCACATGTATATGCAATGATCGTGAATACTACGAGTATTTAAAACCATGTCTGACTAAGAAAATTAATGCAGTCATGTGTCCTCAACTCCCATATTACCTCATCAATCTCAAAGTGCGTATACTTACCTATAGCCTCACGATCTTAGTCTGGCTGATCTAAATATCCGCGTCACCATGTTCCCTCCTGAGGTCTATTCCATTCAACCCTTGGCTTCTTTCGATCCCATATGTAGTTGGATCTGGAGTGTATTTAAGAGCTATCAGAGATAAAGATTATGTACATTATACAAATAATAGTTCTGCGTTTGATGAGTTCAATGAGGTTTTGATGATTTATTAGTTTATTCTATAGCCAGTGTATGTTAAGTTAGTACTAAGATGAATATTGTTTGGTTCATTTATTTAGCAGACCTCATGATCAGTTATGATGGGTTGAGCATTAATCAGAGCTTACGGATAAAAAGTTATGACCGATAAGTTGAAGCAAACAACATTTTTATCGGTGTCAAAAGTTTATCTTCAAGTTTTACCGAAGAAGTGACTGACTCCTGCAAACATAACTTTAGATTACAAATAAACTAGCCCAAAACCGCAATCTTGGCTCCAGGCCTAAGAAAATTACCAGCACCAATGGTTGAGTTGATTAATTTTGAATATGGCGGTGATTTGGTCAAGGAGAGCGACTCAGGCCACCCGTTGATGCACCTGCAGCGGGCCTGGGAGTGCGCCACCCTCGGACGATACTTGCAGTTATGTTCAATGAAGCCATGTGGACCACGCCCGACCAAGGCGTAATAGCCGACCAGTGACGTGGTGGTCACGAATTTTCCCCCCTTTTGACATTTCAGGCCTTCCAGGCCACCCCATACCTCCTTTCCTACATTTTGGACCTCTGATATTAGATCCTTTTTGTGAAATTCTCACAGTTAATTAAATAACCAAAGTTAGTGTGGTTGAATTGAGGTTACAGCCACCACGCGTTGTTGACAGATTAAATCATCACATCTGATGGTTCTGATCCATAGCTTTCGTTGATATGTTGTTCCATAAAATTTTGAATGTGGTTGTTTGTTTCATTTTGAGTTGTTTGGTAATTCAAGAAATTTGGATTGAAATAGAGTACCCGATTGGTCAAATTTGATAAATTGAAAGATTGATTAGTGAAAATTGGATATTTTAGAATTAATGGTGGTTGTTTAAAAATTAGCTCCCACGGGTGAAAGCTTGATTTTGGTGCATCGAACTGCCAGGCGTCTTGTAATTGACATGTAAGATCTCAGTTCATGATGGTTTCGCCAGTTAAAGGGTTGATAAGGCCTTTATGGCATCGATATTGTTAGTTCGGGTTATTGGAGCCCTAAGTGGTGTTTTATTTATATTACGAGGCACTCCACGTCAGGCCCGGGGAGACAATCTGAGCCAGGCGAGCATCGTTATACTAATGAGTGATTTCTTGGTTTAAATAGCTGAGATGCCATTATGATCATCATTTGTGTTCCATTATTCTATATCTCTAACACCATTTAATTATCAGTTGGTTATTGCACCAGTAATCCATAGGTCTTTATATAAAACAGGTTCATATTTCTTGATTTTGATAACCTTTAATACCCAGGAAGTTTCTTGAGTTCTGGATTAAGTCACATTATTTACACCAAAGCCATGTTCAGTGCGTGGTCAAGTTTAACTACTGGCTTCCATTGTTTCAAGGATTTGAGATCTTGTAAGGCGTGATTATCATGCGATATCGTTGGAAAGTACTTGTGGTAAGGAAGCGATTATTTATATTAATTCATGTCATTGGTCGGGTTTCACCAAACGGTGGTTTACCACGATGTCGTGAGGTTGGGTTTTCCCGACGGTTTAGTTTATTAGTTTCTTGTGCGGTAGGCAAAGTCAGTTCTCCAAATAGGTGATTTCTGCAGTCATATTGAGTTGGTTATCCAACAGTTATCATCATCATTCTAGTTGTTGAAGTGGTTTAAGCAATTGTTTTCGCGATGTCAGTGGTCAAGTTGACGTTTATAATCGTTATATTACGTCTAGTGTTCGTCTCGATTCAAGTATAGCATTTCATCCATTCTGTTGTTTTAATAGTTATTTTAAATTACTGTTCGTTTACATGTTTATATGATTCCACCTGTGTAACGATTAGATTTTCAGTTCTTGAAAATGATATCAGTTCAAAATTTTGACACAGTATGTATTATTGAAACTTTATTAAGATTAGTTTTAATGAAATATTTTAGCGAAGACATTGCAAAAAGAAGTGGATCTGAAGTCTTGAGAAAATTTAAAATAAAACATTATTTTCCATATAAATTATTGATTAGTGCGAAGTGCTGGTACTGTTCGAATCAGTTTGTCCTTTTACGCTATAATCATATCGATCAACGATTGGTGTTGGGTCACTTGGTAATCCTTATACCATTCAGTTGTTTTAGTTATTTGCGAGTTTTGCATTCAACATAAATTAGATTCAATGTCAGAATGTGCGTTGACCGAGGTGAAACTATTTTATTCATCAATATTCAAGTTCAAAGTAATAAAGTGGTGAAAAAATTGTTGAAAATGTTAGTGGAAGCAAATGAATAGCCAGAAATTGCTCTGATTTATAAAGGTAGTTCAGGATTAAATTACAATATAGCAATTTCATAATCTAATGAAATTGGAAAATTCATGTTTCATGAGATTTAAATATCAGCAGAAATTCATGTGCTAATAGTCAAACAAATTTATTATCACCATCATACCCAGCTAATTGCATGAAATTTACACTATGTAAATTCACCCTGTTAAATTTTATTGTCTTTGATTACCATTAGCATTCCAGTTTGTTCCACATATCTTATGTCAATGTCTTGACATTTCTGTGTTCTGCCACAGATGTTTTTCATAAACCCCAGTGTTTTATCATCTCATGACTTTTTAAGACCAAATACAGTCTGGCTTTTGGGTTTTGGGTTTGGTGCTCCTCTCCTCTCTCTTTTAATTTCACAGAACACTTGGCTTTTACCAGGATGTCCTTAGGGGTGCTTTTCTTCATAGCCATGAAGAGGATTTGCTAACCAGTTTAGTTTTCTTGGGGTTTTAGTCCTCATCTTTAATCTTGAATGCTATCTTTATGGCTCCCGCATGCTGCCAGCTGGTTTCGACCATTCTATCTCATTCTTTGATTCATCACATATGTACAGTGCACGATTGCCATATCCAGTAATTAACAATTATTCTCTCGATAGTCTACAATTGTAAATAAGAGTTGATTATGGGTTTTTTAACTAAAGAAGTGTGAATACATATTCGTGATGAAGCTCAATGAGTGGTTACAGATTGGTTTCAATTCAGCAGGAAATTAGATTCTGGCCGGACTATAGTTTCAGCACACATGGGAATGTAAGACCCTTGTTAACCCCATGTTCATCAACTTCAGTGACTTTAAGCAACCCAGAGGTTACCATTCTAAATTCATTTAAGCCATTCGACAGTGAGTGAACGCCACCAACTCCATGTTTTGACAATTCAAATCCAGCAAAAAGCCACTTGTTTGTGCCGTGCAGATGAACCTGGAGATAGCCCATCGGTGTTTCAGGCTTACTAGGCGCTCTGCTGGTAAAGCAGGCTACGGCGGGTAAGACAAACTCAAAGTCTCAATATTGTTTAGGTGGAATGCCTATGTGCCGATCAAATAGCGCAGTTATAGAGGATGGTTGCCGACTACGTTTAGTGAGACAAGTGTGCCATGCGTCCTCTTCTGGTGTGAGTGAAATAACCTAAACCCTACAAGATTGTTAACATGTTCAGTTTCTATAGCAGTTCTTTATTGTTTTCATTCTCAGATTGTTTTGATTTTCTTCATTCTCGCCTTTTGTAGTTGTTAGTGTTCTTTGTTTGTTAATTTTGTTCTTGATGCGTTATAAAAGCATTAGGACGGAGGACATGAAGGCTACGAAATTAGTACACAGTGAACCAGTAGTAGATGGTGTTGAAGTGTGTGGATCTCAGAACGTTCGAAATTGACCAGTGCCCGAGTGAATCAGCGGCATCTACATGGTCGTTGAGACCACCTCCGCCTCGGGTTCGTTCCCTCTGCGTGTACATCTGTGAGGATGTGGCGGTGAGACCACTGGTGCCCTTGCTTCCAGTATATAGTGCTGATGAAAAAATCTTACTCATAAAGTTTGAAGATGTGTACTCTTTTAGGGAGGGGTATAGGAGTAATAGTTTTGCTCAAGGCGGCATTTCCAACGACAACGCGAAAGACAAGGCCAAAACTTGGCTTAACTCAGGCGAGGACTATTAGAAAGTTGGTTGATCTTCATTGATACGAAAAATTCTTGATTTTACAGATATGAGTTTGAAAGACCGTCTACCCTTATTAGCTCTTAATAGTAAAGAAGTTCTCCCAGTGTTGGGAGCGATTCATAGAGACAAGCATCAATGCGTAATCACACCATGGTTTTGATACATGGATCTTCAGTGAACCATTTTCTGATGGTATGTCTCATTAATGAAACTTATTTCTTCAAAGAAGCTTTCCATAATATGAAGACTCTAGAGCAACCTCTGTTCATTATTGTTTATTGAACTATATGACAAAACTTTAAGGTTGGGGATACAGACCAAACAGGAAAATGGAAAAAATAGTATAGTCGCTACAAGAGAGAGATTTATATACAGAGGACACGAAGTAATTGAAAATAATAAACCTATTAGAAAATGGAAGGCCAAAATGATATTTCTGAAATCAATGTTTATTGAAAAATCTACTGTGAATTCTACTACAGTTCGATCACTTTACAGAAAGAACATTAATCTCATATTACCAAGTTTGAAGGATTTATTAACAGAATCTATACAATCATGTGATTATTACCATTACCATAAACTGTCATCCATATGAATACCTCCACAATTCAGGTGGAGGAATCACTACTAACCTCTCAAAACCTAATCCCCACACTTCTATGTGCCCCGGTGCGACCACGATTTAGTTCCGCTCTCAGCCACAACCACCACCATATCTCTCGTGGAGCAACCCGTATTGAATTTGAGTAAGGTGGTAAAAGCGACTTTGTGGAAAACGAGGGGATCAATGTCCTGACTAACCTGAAAAGGATTGATCTTTGTGAGCCGCGCGAAGGCCGATGGAAGCGAGCAAATCCTTAAACGAGAAAGAATTGGCCTTCGTGCCAGTCCTGAATCAACAATGGCGGAGTACGGGAGAGGAAGGTTTCCTTCCCAAACATTGCCAAATCGAGGAGTCCGTGAGTGAGTTCATCCGGCAATTGAGAGATGGATGGTGAAAGCCGATAATCACTTTGAGGGAGTGGAAAAAGGGTTGATTAACTGTCTTGACACATTGAAACGAGAAGGAGAAGAATTAGAGCGGAACACATTTTCACGAAGGAGGACTTCGATGAAGCATTGCATACCTCCATTTCCACGGGCACTAAGTAAGAAGAAGGCATCGGCGAGCGGGCGTCTAGAAGTCACAAGAGCGGGTGAGTGAACATACCCCTTTTGGACATCATCGAAACGAAAGTCCACACTTTATCTGAAAGTTTTGAAGGACCTTTATGCAATCGAGAAGGGGTTGGGCATTGAGAAAAGGCATTTTTAATGATCGGTGCCATAATCCGCTTAAAACGTTCCAAATACAGGATCAGGGATCCCCCACAATTTCAGTTAATATTGGTGGGACTAGCATAGACAAAGCCTTGCTTGATTTAGGAGCGGTCTTGAACTGCGCGAGCTTCGATTGTATGGCGATTAGGTTTGGGAAACTTAAACCTACCCGACATCACTTTCTATCATTGGCCGTCGATCGGTGAAGATCCACTAAGGGGATAGTTGAGGATAATGTTAGTGAAGGTAGACAGGATACACTACCCGGTAGACTTTGTAGTGCTTGACCTGCCAGAGCTGATAGCAAAATGGGCTGATCATGTGCGATCGTCTGGGAAGACCATTTCGGCGCGTCACGATCATTAATTCTTAGAGATGGAGTCATAACATTTGGCAACATGACGTGGGGCCGAACATATTTCACTTGAATAACAAACCTGGTTGGTGAAGCGAAAATCAAGTGGCCCGATGAGGATTTGTTGATGTAAGGTCGGAATCTTGAGGCGAATGTCGAAAATTGCAGAATAGTGGCGGTGGCGGGTGTTTTGTGATGCTTCTGCCGATATCCATCTTGAAGTGCTTTCCGATTAAGTCGCTAATGGAAAGAAAAGCGACCATGGGAGTGAGCGGCGAGGCTGTATTTGCCTGAGACCGCTATCGGGGTTGAGGGAGCTTAAGCTCTTGAAACTCCATGGTGTCATCGATGAATTTGGGCTGGTTTGGTGTTCTCTGACAAATTGCGGCCTGATAATTTTTGTTTTATTTTAATTTGGTCGATTCCATAATTTGGCTATTTTTAATAGAAGTTTAAGGTTAGTAACTTTCCTTTTAGCGATTTTGTTTAATATTATATTTTTTATATTAAAATTTTAAATACATGTTAATATGGTAATTTTATTTTAATATTATTTATCATTTTTAATGCGAGAAAATTCTAGGTTTCTGCCAGTGGAAGCGGGCTTATCTGATTGTATTATAGCGAAATGTGCGGTCCAGTTGCCCGGCGGCTTATAAAAGAAGGAGGAGGGACTTTTCAATTCCTTGTTTTTCCTCCGACCACACGAGCCGCCGGTCTTGGCGCGAGAGCCTGACCTTCATGGGCACACTTGGCCAGTACCCGGCGTCTGGCGTGCTGCATGGCGGAGTCATCAGCGAGCCTTCCCGGCTAGCCGCGCCACCCCGAGTATCGCACCATGTTCCACGGCTCCTACTTGTCTTGGTCGTAGACCACGATACGGTCGCTCCCCATACAGTGCTCGCCGGTCATCGGCCGTGTCCATGCCGCGATGCTGCAAATTCACCACCTTCGCCGTGCCCTTAGTGGATCGTAGTGAGCCACTGGTCGGTTCGAGCGTGCATTGCCACGCCTTGCCTGCGAGTCGCGCCGACTCGACCATGGTGCGTACCCGAAGGTCGCCTCGAACCTCGGTCAATTGATACCGGCGAGGAGGAAGCGAACCCCGATTCAACTCAAGGTTCGGTAAATACCGACTCGGTCTGGCTGATCACGAGGCCTGGGGTCAAGATGATCACTAGATGGATGGGACCGGGCCTGCAGTGCCTGACGCGAATCGCAGGAGGGCGACCCTCTGCGAGCTTTGCTCCCGGTCAGAAAGTCTTCATCCTCTAGCAGCCTCTTGTCGCCATTATCAGCATTGAAGCGACATCATCTCCTCGGATTATCTCTGCCTCGAGGATCGGGAAATTTTACACTTATTCGTCGGGCACCTATCCGGGGAATGTGGGCTTCGCTCGAAGACTTCCACATGGAAGTCTTATTACGTATCCCGTGATGTTGACCAGTTCGGGGACTACGATGCGGTGATCGAGCATTACTCGTGCTAAGTTCGTGATCAGAAGCGGTTCTATACCCGGGTGGTGCTCAGTTCACCGTTCTGATCTGGGAGGCGCTTCCCCCAGTCGCTCGACTCAGGTTCCAGCTCATGATGATCGACCAAGGGAGTGCCGGCAGCTGGACATATCATTTGCATTGGACCTCTGACAGTGCGAGCCAATCTTCCGGAGATCTCCCAAGGCCCAGCCTCAGTAGGCTCCAGGAGAGATGATCACTTGATCTCGCTCGAGACACCACGTGAGACTGTACTATTCGGGAGGCGGCTCGCGCCTCGGATGCTCATCATCGATCACTGGCTGGCGGATCGGCTATTCCCGCCGGCTCGTGGCGCTGGGGCCGTCCTCGAGGCTGCATCTGGGATCTCAGAGGATCACGAGTTCGATCTCACCAGTTGACCAGTGGCCCCTCTCTTTGTTTACAGGCTCAAGGTCTTCAGCGGTGGCTCGGCGATCGCCACTGCGATGCCCGACTCTGAGCAGTCTGGGCATGACTAGGACCTCGTATAAAGAGGAGGATTAGATGCTCTCACGGTCTACGTCGTGGGCGGCGATGGTGATGCAGATATCTTTTCTCACTCGGCGGTGGGGCCAGGGAGGAGGTGTAGGCGAAGGCCAAGAGGACTCGGAAGGGAGATGTGCGTGCTCTGGTCGAGATGGAGACGAAGCCGGTCTTGAGATGTCTCCTCCATCTCTCCTCCACCGCCCGAGCTGCGGCCTGGCGATACTCGAGCCCACGTCTTATCACGGCCTGACGCGTCGGCGGGTATGTTCGTATCGATACCCGGGAGAGTAGCGGGAGTTATGAATCTTTGTATGCTCATTGGCCACTTCTGAGCGGCACGAGATCGAGAGTTGGCTCGGCAAAGGCCACTTTAGTCAACGTCACTCCCGTACCCAAGCGAGATCATGACTCACCTCGGTCTCCGCGTGTTCACGATCCTTCGAATGAGCAGCCCGGCGGCGCCCAGCGGCGGCGGCCCGGCCTCTTTGACATGGCCCGGCGGCGGCCAGCGTAAATCTACCGCTGAAGTTGGTATTGCGCTCCTCGCTTTCTCATCTATTACGTATACATGCTTTTATTGGGAGAAAATTGGGGTAGAAGTGTCTTCTGATATATTTTGTATCATTTAGCTTTATCAGCGCACTAATTTTGTGTAGGGTTAGTGCCAGTATTAACCATAGTAAGCGTGATACTTTTGTATGTTGACTATATTAAGCATGTACTAGCCATTTTGGTTATATCAAAAAACTCTGATATTATTTCGATTTATTACACTTTTGCATATCACTTTTGTGCCTCCACTTTGTGTATCTACTTTTGTCTTCAATTGGACAATTGAATTGCTTTTAATTGAACAATTGAATTGCCTTTAATTGGAGAATCGAAACCCTATTGTTACCTTAATGTTTATTAATAACATGCATGATTTAGTTTTAGTCAATTAAGATTCCAGCGTATTCAACTTGAACATTTCCCCTTTGAGCTAATTCTACTTTGCACGGATTGTACCATTAAGTTTGTAAAATTATACCTCTTTTAAGCGCGCAGCCAGGCCTTAGACATGTTCCGACTATATGGTTTTATTATTCTGTATTTGAACCAATGTAGTCTTCGAAGAAAGAAAAGCGAGAAGAAGAAAAGAAAAATAAAAGTCATTGGCCCTTTGCCTTGAAACAGAACACGGTCGAGGGTATATGGCGAAAGCCTTTGGCTTAGATGCCCTAAACTGGTGGTTGGGAGTCATCGACTTAGTGTTAAGATTACGCGAATTGATGGGTAGGGTTTAGCGTGTTGTAGGTGCTTGATTCTCGAAGTCATTCGAAGTCCGGGGTGAAGCCTGTAGAGTTTGTGGTCAGTGATCCTTTTGGCTTGATGCCCTAAACCTTAATTGGTTGGGAGTCATCGGTGGACCCCCGTTACACGGACTTTGGTGAAGTCGAGTTTAAGCAATTCTTCTGATGAAGTTAAATAAAGAAAGAAGAGTGTAGCTTTTTCCTATAAGGTTCGAAGCGGCAAGGCCATGCCCATTAGCTAGGTTGGGGGAGATAATTTTTGGCAGGGAATTCCCCATTCAGTCAGAGTTACATTCAGAATATCAGGCTTTGGTGGAAATTTGGGTTGAGAACCATGGATCAGATGTTGACCTAAAACTTGATCTTATATGGTTTCGTTCTCTGTGTGGTTTCAGTTAAGATATCATTATTCATTTTAAGGTAATACCTATTTATACATACCTTTTGAACCATAAACTTTTGGCTTGTATATCCTTATTGTTTTTGCATTGTGAGGACTAGCAGCGTGTCGGTTGGGGAGTGTGATTAGTTCAGTTATATTTTAAAGACCACATTCGAGATGGGTTTTGGTACTTTTTGCGCACTAATCATATCGATTAAGCGATTGAGGTGTTAGGGTCCACTTAGTATCACTTGTGCCATTGCGAGGTTATTTTTGGTTATTTTGCGAGGTTTTGCATACCTTGGCCACCAAGTTCGAGTTCGATATCGAGATATGTGCTGAGCATGAAGGTGAAACTGTACAAGCCATGTAAAAAATATCAGATTCAAGGAAGAAATGAAGGCAAAGTGATGAAAAAGGGATGCGGTAGAAGAAGTATGGTGCAGTGAAGCAAAGCAATGACTGACCAAATTTATGATTTAATTTATTTGGGATTCTGAAAAAACCCAAACCATAGCGAAAGATTTATGATCCTAGCGAGTGGAAAATTAGCTAAGTATGCGAATTTGGCTATCGCGAAATTCATATGCTACTTGAAATTAACCAATTTCGCTATCTCTCATATTTTTAAACTGGTAGCGAAATTTCATTGTCGCGAAATTCAGCGTAGATACTTGAAATTTCTCAGCCAAATCTCCTGTGTGTTTCAACTCAAACCTGTAAAAACCTCCTTCATCAACAAAAATTCTCTATCATGAAATTCTTCTTCTGTTTGTGTATTTGTTCTAAGCGACTACGTTTTGGTGTATTACCACCTTGTCCCTTGTATCATCAATGTTTTAGAGCATTCTTGTATTTTCACACTTTGGGTGTGCTATCATAGCCCCAACGATTTTTGTAACCCTAAGCAGCTTTTGCATTTCAATACAAGTCATGACTTTTAGTTTAGGGTTCATTGCCTCTCTTCTCTCTCTTTCTTTCATTTTCTGAGCTCCCCGAACACCCCCGCGGGGATGACAGCTCTCAGGATGCTTGGTCTAAGCCTCTGCCTTGAAGAGGGAGGGTTGCTAAGCTTGGTTTGGGGTTCATTCTGGAGTTATATCATGTTTTAAATGCTACAGTCTTTCTTGTATTTATGGCTCCCGACTTTCGAGCTAGGGTTTAAAACGTTTAATAATATTCTTCACCCCCAATTATCCTGCACCATGCTGAGGTGATTACATATATTAGTGATATATTATTCTCAGTCAGTCTTCAGTGTAAGTAAAGGTTAAATTATAGTTTAATAAAAGGGCTGCTGAATACATCATTATGTTGACTCAATGAAATTAGTTTCTAAAGTTAGGTTTTATCAGTTAATAAAAGTCAAGTTGTGGCTTATTCTAGGTTTAGCATATAATAGGGATATCTTCAGACATGATATTATATTATCAGCTCAGTGACCTATACTAAAGTTACCATTCAGTCATTAAGCCAAATCTGATTCTTCAGGTGATTATACAACTCCCTTGTTTTGAACCAAAATTCCCATCCGATAACTCTGTTTTAAACAGCGTGATGTTACAGGATGAAACCCATCCCGTGTTGACGGTGCTATCTGGTAGCTTGGCTCGTGGTGGAAACAGATACAATATTTGTTTGGGTCCGATCACCTGCGTGTTTGATCGTCCTTACTCCGCTGAGATTCTTTCTCATGTTATATTTCATCATCGTTTCTTAAGTCAGGGCGGTTCGCAGGGCCTACCTCGCCTTGGTCGACAGCTCTTCCCAGGCATTCATGAGTATCTTAACTCAGCCGCCTCTGTTTCGTTGGACCTATTCATTTTGTTTACAACACTAAATTGCAGATACTCTTAGAGGCTCTTTGATATTAGTATTGAACTTCGTATGGGTCCTTATTATGTATGATGATTTATGACCTACATTTGGATGGGAATGGTCGTGGATTTTCTATATGATTACAAAATTGTCTGCATGTGTTTATTTCTTTCTTAGGGTGAGGTTATGTGCGTTCATATGGTTTGTACCAGTGGACTTCACCGAGAACACTTGAAGTCGGAAGAGTTTGGTTGAGATCTGTCAGAATCTGTCATGTTCCTCAATCAACTCAGCGTAAATTTTGTGATCAACCAGCTATACCCTTCTTGATGCCTAGAAGAGCCTAATACCATCTAAACTGCGGCACCACTGCTGACATTAACTCTCTGCTTTTGGCGCCAACAGCCAGAAGAACACTGATTATCCGCCTCGAACTCCGAGGTGTGCGTTGTCAGGCGTAACTCTTCTCTTGGCACAGACACGCCCAGAAAACCGATTTACCATCTGATTCCACATTAACGGTCGTCACTCAATCGCCGGACCAGTGGATCCTCTCTCTACCTAATTCATCATTGCTTGCAGAGTCGTTATGATCCTCCCATATCAATATCACCAGGCGCCATGTTATCCTCTCGATCAAGCTATTAACATAAGCGACTAAATAAGACCAAATCGCTTTAAAATACCATGAGATCTGGGCCTTGTATATTATATCATCACCTCCCAGCTTTGTATAGTCTCGGTTGATCGTTGATGCGTGGTTGGCTTGATTACTCATCCTTAGCGTGACCATATAGCTCTCTGGAAACTCTTCGAGGAGCGGTATCAAACGCAGGATCTTAATCGTCTTATGGAATTTGCGCTCCATGCCGGTATGCGATCTCTACGTATGTCTGACTGAATTCCTCGATTGTGAAGGTCGTCGCCTGACGAAAATATTGTCGACTTGGTAAGTAGGTCCTTGCATCTTACATGCGTCATTTGCTTGCGGTCTTAGACAATGACCAGGTCTGAAATCCACATGTGATATATCCTCTTCATTGCTATCACAATGCAGAATGCATTACAGTGGCCTACCGATTGCTGACCTTAATGCCAACCAGTGCAGAGACAAACATGACAAAAATCCATCAATGTCTTGTCAATAAAATTAATCTTGGTGATGAATCCTTGATCTATCTTCAGTGCCCACCTGGATTACCACTATGGCGAAAGATGATAGTTCTAAGGATCATCTTTCTGAAGCACGCTGACTGAACACAAATAAGTCATACAAGGCTATATAGTGTGTATTTCCTTCTCCTCAGCCTTGCAACCCCGTACTCGGTCCCACATTGAACCTATCACCAGATGCCATCTTGGGATATCTCCTCATTTGGAAGTATTAGTCCTAAAACCACAATTATATATTAGGTATCTTATGTTGACACCTATAATTAAACATCCAACTATCAAACCCCACTTCCAGTAATTACTCCAGCGATATTAAATTAATTACCGTCCTTCCATTTCTTTACAGGATAGTCTTGCCAATTAAGTCATAATCTTAAATATTCCACTCATCAAACACCTCATGTAGTTCAACAGATAATAGCTAGACTTTGTGGTCAGAAAATACACCAGGGTATACCTGTAGTAATGTATGTCTTCTTGAGACTATAGTTAACTCCATTATGTCATATTAGAGATAATTAAAAACAAGTGATTCCATTACCAGGCGTTGTGACCCATATTCCATCTCTTGGATTTATCAGTGCCACATTCTAAGTAAGTCTATTGAGCACCAAAATATCTGATGTGCATAATCATCTGGACTCTAGAATAGTGATCTTAAAGCCTCAGCACAACTCTTGGAATGCCTCTCGCACGGATATTCATAACTGACCTCTTAGTTCAATCTAGTCATCAGCCATTTAATCGGGGGAGAAGTCATTAATAAACCTCTTGTATGTCTGTGGTCGAAGCTATTATCTCAGCGACAGGTCTCCGACTCTGTTTATATATTTCGAAGTGAAACACACACACCCAGCTCACACTAGGTGTCGAAAAAATCTTCCTCATTCTTGAAAAATCTTTATCTTGAACTTATTTGTGATGTCTACTCAAATCTCAGAAGAATAAATCTCCAGATGATCTCATTGTCTCTGGTAGATGAGATCAGATATTAATCAACTCAATTCTGATAAATGATCTAGATAGGGTTGGAACACCACATGTGAATCATAGATCATCGCATTCAGTGATCAAAAAACCTCGCTGTAGCTCAAGTGTATACAACGTCTCATGCCTCACAGTCTATCCCATAACATATTCGATAGACCGGGTATGAAGATCTATCTTGGAATAGACATGCGCCCCTCTCAGCTGATCAAATAAATCACCAATCCTTGGTAATGGATACCGATTCTTGATTGTAACCTTGTTTAATTGTTAGTAGTCGATACACAGGCGAAGGGTCTTGTCTTGCAGCAGGAATTGGGTAGCCACTAAGGTGAAGTACTCGGTCTAATGAGGCCTGTCCATTAAGTCTGTCTGACCCAGTTCTTGTTGGTGGCCTTATCTTATGTGGAGTCGAAATGAAGCGGCGATACTTGGGTGTAACTCAATAACAAAGTCTACATCTCTGTGCTAAGGTAATCTCGGTAGCTCATCCGGAAAAAACATCCTCTTACTCACAAACCCTTTAGAGGTGGGCTCGAATCACAGTATAACAATGTCATAAAATCAGGCTTGGTAGCCAACCCATCATTTGTCGTGCCACTAAGTTATATGCAGGGTAAAGCATCATGCTTATCCCCCTGGAACATAACATAACTACCATCCATGTGTGAGCGTGGCCACTCACGATCACGGTCGATGACGACGGGTAGGCGTTAACAAATCCGTGTCAATAATGACATCAAACTGACATGTCCATAACCGATGGTCCACGAAGTGAGTAGAATCCACTGAGATCTCTGGCTCTGAAATCCCAACATGTCACGATCAGCCCTCACTAGCTAGTCTGGGAGAACTCTCACATGCAATGACTTTTCCAAAGGTCTCAACCTCTAAACCTAGTTCTTTCACACACAATGCAACAATGAATGAATGAGATGCACTAGAATCAAATAAAACTCTCGCCCATAAATGAAAGAGCAAGAAAGTACCTTATATCACCGACTAGTCTACTATCTCAGTCTGTGGGGTAATGGCGTAGACACGCCCCTGAGTCCCCGAAATCTCGGCTTGTGATCTTGTCTGGAGCCTCAGCCCATAACTTGGCCTCTGCGGCTTGTTTGTGAAGCAGAGAAGGTGCATTATGTAGCAGAGCACGATACTTGTTCACTTGACCGCAGTGGGAACATTGTGTCGATGTCAGTCCCATTGATGGCCCGGGAGGCCCATGGCATCCCAAAACCACAGGATCCTTGCCTCGTGAAATCCGCTCCTCATATGTCAGATTCTTAGCGGATGAAACAAAGAATGCACACTTGTTTGGCAGCCCTGCTACGGCCTTGGCCTGATAGCCCCGAACGACCTTGGCTGTGGCGCAGCCCTGTCCTATGATCCTCGGAAAGCAGTCTCTGTCTAACTTTCCTAAACTTCGAAGAAAGTGACCCTGCTTTCCTCTTTACCGGTATATCATCTCGAGATACTCTTGGCATCAACTATCTCACCCTCTATAGCCATAACTGTCCTAACCATAGAGTCCACATCTTGCGGAGAATCCTAATCTTGCCTGATGGATTGTCTCGGACCATCCTAAAATCCTCAACAGCCGAATGTGGCCACATATTCATATGCAAAACAGGCTAGCTCAGTAAACCTAGCCACGCACTCTAGTACTGTCATGTCTCCTTGCCGCAAGTCTAGGAACTCTCGGGCCTTGACATGCCTGGCAGACGCTGGAAAGAACTTTCTCATAAAGTGTCACGCCCCAAGGAGGGCCGCGAGACTGTACTGGGACTCTTTACCTTCTTTTTCAGACATTGGTGGGCCCAAGTTTTATAACTGAATCAAAATATCATATTCAAAGATACAAAATAAAACTACCACTGTAGTGGTGTTTACAATGTCAATACAGACAATCCTGAGTCCCATTTTGACAAATTACAAATTTGCCTTTATATCTTGTACAAATTCCGGGTTTCTCAAAATTCATGTTTGAATTTAAATTGCGAAAAATTCAATTTATATCTACAAATTGCCCTAAACTTATTGAAAACGACTAGGGTGTATTTTGGGGTGTTACAATTCTTCCCCCCTTAAAATAAATTTCGTCCTCGAAATTACCTAAACATAAGAGGTGAGGGTACTATACCCTCATTATCGATTCTAGTTCCCATGCTGCTTCTTCCATACCGTGATGTTGCCAAAGCACTTTTACTAGAGGGCCTTGCTTGTTCTGTAATTGTCTTATTTCACAGTCTAGAATAGCTTTCGGCTCTTCATTGAAAGTGAAATCTTCTTGTACTTATATATCTTGAACTGGTAATATGTGCAATGGGTTAGAACCATATCTTCGAAGCATAGACACATGGAATACATCATGTAATTTGGCTAACTCAAGAGTGAGTGCCAAACGATATGCTACTGGTCCAACTCTTTCTAAAATCTCATAAGGGCCAATGAATCTTGGACTCAGTTTTCTTTTTCTTCCAAAATGGAGTATCTTTTTCCACGGAGATACTTTTAAAAACACTTTGTCTTCGTCGTCATATTCTATATCACTTCTCTTGAGGTGTATGGAACAACATCTATCCTTTGTGACTTTTAACCTCTGTACAGATGTCTGAATTTTTCTTCCGTGTCTTTTTACTAAATCGGGACCAATAATCTTATGCTTTCGTCCAACTACATCCAACATAGATTTCTACATCTTCTTCCATACAAAGCTTCATAAGAGTTATATACCAATCTTGGATTGACAAGCGTTGTTGTAAGGTAAATTCCATGAATTGAACCATACCTATCAACTTCGAGAAAATCTAATACACATTGACATATCTTCCAACACACGAATCACTCTTTAATTTGTCCATCACATTTGTGGATGGAAAGTAGTGCTAAAATTCAGTCTTGTACCAAAAGCTGACTGTAATTCCTTCTAGAACCTTGACGTAAACCGTGGATAGTGGTCAGACACTATCGATAAGCGAATCCCATGCAATCTGACAATTTCATGCACATAAAGTTACGCTAAACGATCCATGGAGTAGTCAAGTCAGATAGGTAGGAAGTGAGTAGACTTGGTCAATCTGTCCACAATTACCCAAACTGCATCATGTTTCCTTCGGGTGAGGGAAACTGGATACGAAATCCATAGAAATGTTATCCCACTTCCATTGGGGTGGAAGAGTTAATATTGGATGGTACTTGGTGTTCGACCTTGACTGTAGTTGACCACGTCGACACTTAGACACATACTCGAAATGTCCTTTCATCCCTTGCCACCCCACGATGGTTTTTGTTTCATATCTGGTACATCTTATTACTTCGGGGTGCATGGTGAAAACGATATAAACTCATATAATATCTTCTTTCTCAAATCCATATTATTCGGTACACATAATCTACTCTTGTATAGCAACCCTCCACTTTCATCTATGGCATAATCAGCCTTGTCTCCAGTATTGACTAACTGAACTATCTCTTGTAACTTGGTATCATTTTTCTGAGCATTTACTATCATTTGCTTCAAATCCGGGATAACTCTCAATTGAGCCGACAAGGCTCCATCGGTTGCAAGTTTCCAATCATAATCTTTCAAAGACAAAGCAAAATCATTTTCCTACTCAAGGCATCTGCCATTACATTTGCTTTCCCGGGGTGGTAATCAATTATACAATCATAGTCTTTAATAAACTCCAACCACCGACGTTGCCTCAAGTTCAGATCCTTCTGAGTTAGCAAATATTTCAGACTCTTACGATCAGTAAAAATTCTACATTTTTCTTCATATAAATAGTGTCGCCAAATTTTCAAAGCGAACACTACAACTGCTAACTCCAAATCATAAGTGGGATAGTTTTGCTCATGCGTTTTCAACTGTCTTGAAGCGTAAGCTCTACTTTATCCTGCTAAATCAAACGCATCCCGAGCACATCCTCCCGAGCATCATGTATATAGTATAATCCTTGCACAGTAAATTTGAATCAACATTAGTGCTTCAATTAGTATTTTCTATTTAACCTTTCATTTGGATTGGAACTTATCATCCCACTCAAACTTCACTCCTTTCGGAGTAATCTTGTAAGTGAGGATGCTATAACTGAAAATCCTTGTACAAATCTCTGATAATAACCTGCTAAACCCAAGAAACTTCTCACCTCGATTACATTTCGAGGAGGTTTCCAATTCAAAACTGCTTCAATTTTCACTAGGTCCACTCTGATACCTTCGGTAGATACAATATGACCTAGGAATGACACTTCCTTAAGCCAAAAATCACATTTACTTAGCTTTGCAAATAACTAATTCTCTCTCAAAGTTTGCAATACTATTCTCAAATGGTGTTCATGTTCACATTAGTACTTTAGAATACACCAGGATGTCATCAATAAATACTACAACAAATTGATCCAAATAGGAGTGGAAAACCTTATTCATCAAGTCCATAAATGCTGCCAGAGCATTGGTCAACCCAAATGGCATTACTAAAAACTCATAATGGCCGTAGCGGGTTAAAAAGGTACATTTTTGGGTCATCAACCTCTTTTACCCGGAGTTGATAATATCCCGATCGCAAGTCTATCTTCGAAAAGACACTTGCTCCTTTCAATTGATCAAATAAATCTTCTATTCTTGGCAACAAATACTTATTCTTAACTGTCACTTTGTTTATTTTCCGGTAGTCAATGCACATCCGAAGAGTGCCATCTTTCTTCTTAACAAATAACACCGGTGCACCCCAAGGTGAGACACTAGGTCGGATGAAACCCTTATCTAATAGCTCCTGTAGTTGAGTCTTCAACTCTTTTAGTTCAGTTGGAGGCATACGGTAGGGTGCCCTAGAAATAGGAGTCATTCCCTGTACAACTTCAATAGAAAGATCCACTTCTCTTTCAGGTGGTACTCCCGGTAATTCCTCGAGAAATACATCAGGGAACTCCCTAATCACAAGAATATTTTCTAAATTCACTTGCTCTCTTTTGGAGTCAAGAATCATAGCCAAAAAGGCTTCACAACCTTTTTTTAGGAAACATCGGGCTCCCATAGCTGAAATAACTTTCGGTATTGATTCAGATCGGATACCTTGTACAGTTACTTCTAACAGGTTCGAACATTTAAGCCTTACTGTTTTCTTATCACAATCAACTATGGCCCGATGTTTGGATAACTAATCCATTCCCAATATCAAATCAAACTCATGAAAAGAGAAAGCAATTAGATCAACCGAGAATTCCCTATCATGTACCAATAGGGGACAATTCTTATACACATGGTTGACTGGCTCATGTCTTACACGAAAGGACTTGTAACAAGCGAGGTCATAAGCTAATAGCTCCCTTTGAAGGCAATTTATCACTCATTTTGTTCATGCATATATATGAATGTGTAGAGCCCCGGATCCAATTAAAGCATACAAGTCAATATAAAAGAGTGAAAGTACCGACCAATAACCCCGTTATGTCGAATCTTCCACAACTCATAGCATAAGCTTTCGGTACGAAGTATATTAGCAGGACGATTCATTGTTTCTGAAGCACTACCTCTTCCTTGTGAACCATTTCTTCCTTTACCCTACAGTACGTAGGTAGAGCTGACCCTCCTCTACCACTTCCTTAGGATTTCTAGAACTTCAGTCCTGCGTAGACGGTTAGGTATCACATGATCCAGTGCTCCACGCCGGAAACAACCCCCAGTTACCCGTCTGCAAATACCAAGATGATATTTGTGGCAGTGTGGGCATGCATGTCTTTCCTCTTGTCCGGTAGAGGTGCCTTGACCGGAACCTTATGTCATGGTAGGTCCTTGTCTCTTACCCCTTGTGGCGAATCATCTTGAATCAGCTTGTGACTCTGCAGGTCTTTCAGAAGACCCCTCTTGAGAACTTTTTCTCTTTCTTTCTTTCTTGACTCTTCATTTTAGACTTTTCAATTTTTATATCTGCTTGTACTAACTAATAAAAATTGACAACTTGTAGCGAAGTGACAGTTGTGAGGTACCTTTTAATGGACTCATGCAAGCTCTCCTCAAAGCATGCACATACGAATTTTCCGTAGGCAGTTAGGTTGCATGTTTACTAAGAGGGATGAATTCTTTCTCATATTCAGCCACTGTCAGTTTCCCTTGTCTTAGAGTAAAAAATTGCTTCCATTTTGACTCCTTGTAATGATTAGTGACATACTTCGTATTAAATTCTGTGACAAAGTAGTCTATGTAGCTTGGATGCGAAGTAGTGGATTTCTGAAGCCGGCTTCCACCAATCATAAGGCGCTGTACGGCAATGAAACTGCACATGTGACCTTTTGGTCCATAGGACATCTCACTTCATCTAGAGCCTTTTCCAGTTTTTCAAGCCAAAACTCGGCTTTCTCGGACTCTTCCTTACTTGTACCATGGAATTCTTCCACTCCATGCTTTCTTATTGAATCACTTGGAGCTCGAGGGGTCGTGAGTCGATCTAAGACCCTTGCCATATCACGAGATTTATACTAATGCCCGGTTGAGAAGCATATTCATTTAATAGTTGAATCAGACGGACTGACGAATTGATCCGAAGTTGATGCTTTATTATTCCGTCTGGCTACTGGTGGATCCATTACAGACAATACCTGAAAACAAGGACATCGCATTAGTGACACATTACTATGTAGTTACATCCTTAATCTAAGACTCTTCTAGAAAGGCCTAAACCTTGGCTCTGATACCAACTTGTGTTGGTATCAGATCCCATCAAGCCCTTCGTTAACGTATACCTATGCTCTGATATAGCCTCTTGTCACGCCCCAAGGAGGGTCGCTAGACTGTATTGGGACTCTTTACTTACTTGTTTAGACATTGGTGGGCCTAAGTCTTATAACTGAATCAAAATATCATATTCAAAGATACAAAATAAAACTACCACCGTAGTGGTGTTTACAGTGTCAATATATACAGTCCTGAGTCCTATTTTGACAAATTATAAATTTGCCCTTATATCTTGTACAAATTCTTGGTTTCTCAAAATTCATGTTTGAATTTAAATTACGAAAAATTCAATTTATACCTACAAAATGCCCTAAACATACTGAAAATGACTAGGGTGTATTTTGGGGTGTTACATAAAGAGCTCTCTGAAATCTACCCAAGTCATCGCCTCCACATTTTTGGAGGTCTTCACCCAATCCCACCATATCAGGGATTCACGGCCCCCAGTTGAAAACCGCTGCTTTGATCCGCGTGGTAGTAGCGGAGGTGATCTCCATGGCCTTCAATACCCTCTCAATATGACGGAACCAATGGTTAGCTACCAATGGGTCCCCTCCTCCCCCTAAACCTCTGGAGGTTACTCATTCCTCCTTGACCCCATTTACTAGCACATGCAATAGTGGTAATTTGTGCGCCCGTGGTCTCCATAAGCTTTGTGGGTCAAAAACAGGTGGCGGTGGGCCAGTGCCCCATGTGACCTCTGGGTCCTAGTCTGTAACTAGCCTTCTACACATGTCAAGCATAAAATCTTAGATTTCTTGTGCCATATGTCATTAAGTGATGCCAAATTACTTAACCCTTTAATAAATAGTAGTTCCCGAACACCTATGATCATGCTCTCTAACTCTAGTGTTCTTTGTTTTCCATATATATCCAATCATGCATAAATGCACACAACATGCAACACACATCATGTTATACAC
This sequence comes from Tetrastigma voinierianum, assembly GCA_016808115.1. NCBI lineage: Eukaryota > Viridiplantae > Streptophyta > Magnoliopsida > Vitales > Vitaceae > Tetrastigma > Tetrastigma voinierianum. Next base: position 126,162 of record JAEQBH010005337.1, on the reverse strand, counting down.
TAAAGCACACATAAAAACACAATACATGCAGTGTTCTAATCCTATCCTGTGACTGCCTAAGTAATCACATACCTAAACCCTGACATCGAGCTATGATGCTCATATCAGACCCACCTTAATGAACATGGCCTAAACCCTTCCTCAGCCCTAGGTACTTATTGTACCTATGCTTTGTCTCCAAGTTGTGACACCCTTATCAGGGGTCTGACAACAGATCAACATCTTGTCGGTGGAGTGTCGGGTAACTCGACACCACACCATCATGTCCCATTTATCGGGATCCATAATTTAACAAAAAATCGGACAAAGTCTCCTCTGTACAGGAAGCTCTATCCACAATCCAACCTGTATAACAATACATCCCAGGACCCATCAAGGCTCAATATACCACACCAGGTCATTCATGAATCATAGGGACCACTCGGCCCCATTCAACCATACCTTGAATACTATACATGCAACTATGTATTGATATGTTTACATGAGTTCAATTATACACTCTTATAAAAAAATGGTATATTAAAACTAATCATTCTAATATACATATACAAAATATGGTCCAAATTCACATCCGACTTTCTTCATATGTGCGGTCGGCCCAGTCGTATACCCTTTTGACACATGCACGAAGAGTCTCCGGCCAGGAGTGAAAAAACTGTGTGATAATCTCATACAAGGGTTACTCCCACCTAAGTGCTCATACAATGATCAAACCAACCCATACACATCAGAGTGAAAATGTCTGCATGAATGTCGTATGTCGGCGGGCATGAGAATGTCTTCATGCCCATATCTGAGAGTCATTCAGGCTCCCTGCACATCACTGTGCAGGTGTGACAGAGTCCTTCGGTGAGTACCCCGATGACACACATATCTGAGACATACCGGCTCACCGGTACCCAATGCAAGTTCAATGGGCAGCGCTAATCTGGAGTCAATCAGGCTCTATCCATATGACTTCGAGAGTCTGTAATAATATAACCGTGTGTCTTCTTTGAAGCGTGAAGCTTTTTGGATCATTATTCACCAGATCTCTTTACCTGCCATGTTCTAGTGATAAACATGACCGTGTGTCTTCTTTGAGCTACAGAACTTTTCGGATCACACCATTGGTCTCTTACACCCATGTTCGAGGGCTTTTTCACTTATTAGGGGTTAACGGTCCCCTTCTTGCTCATGACACACATTATTTATGTTATTTTGCTTTCTTTGAGCAGAGTGAGTGTTTGTTGGACGTTGTCCAGTACAATCTCACTACCCATTCATCAACGCCCGATGATGGATGACCATACCATGCACACGATATACGATGTCACTGTTGCATATGCAATGCTAATGTCACTATAATTTCTGTCATTACATGTATGATGCACCTTCTGTGAACCATTCTCATCAGTTGTACTTCATGTCAATTACCATGCAAGCATATATCGCAAGCATATATAAGTTCCATATATCTCATGTCAATATATATATATATATATATATATATATATATATATATATATATATATATATATATATATATATATATATACGTGTATCAAGCATATCAGCGTCCATCAATCCATGACTAAACAAATAATGTCATACAACCTTCCTTATAAATGTAACTCATGTAATTCTTTTTAATGCAATGTACCACAACATGCCATTTTAGTAGTCATGTGAAAACACAGTCACATCGACACGACCAAGCAACTGCACACTTGGTGCAAAACATAGATTTCAAAAAAGTTATGATCACCCACTATCCTCCATAGCCACATGGATGAAATTTTGACTCAATGGGCTTTCCATAGAGTCCAAGAACACCTGAAACGGAGTTCGGACAAAAAGGTTATGGCCGTCCGAAGTTGGAGACCAAAAATTAGAAAAATGACAATTGTGTCCCCCCCCTGGGAATTTCCTGCTGCACACCATAGCGTGCTGCCCCACTTTGATTGAATTTATGAGTCCTAAGGGGTCAGAATTTGGATATACCTATTTCAAGGAGATATGTTTTCCTATAAGTCTAGTTTATTCAGAAATTTGAATCACTCAATTGGGGTGAGTGATGGCCAAGTTATGGCCAAAAACAGTCATGGGGTCGAAGGGGAAACCTGGACAACACCTCCCTTGGACACACACACACACGCCTTTAAACGGAAATTAAACCGAGTAGAAGAAAAACCCTACCTCAAATAGCGTGATTTCCTAGGACACCGCATTTTCTCGGTTTCCGTGAAAACCCAAACCTTGGACCTTGGCAAAATATTGTGATTCAGGTACCCACGTGTAGCTCTCGTTGCATAGAGCAACTTTAACTCTCGGCCTGCCGAGTTTTGACTTGCAAAACCTCGTAAATTGTCGGAGAAGCTTGCTTTTTTTTTTCTCTTCTTCTCTCTCTCTCTCTCTCTCTCTCTAACGTTTTGTTCTAGACCAAATTGTGAAATATTTTTTATTTTAGATATTTTCTTGATATTTATACATGAGACACGTGGCTCACATCGCGCCACATGTAACTCTTCCCCGGTCCGTTTTCGCCCCGGAATAATTTATTTTGTCTCGATTTGAATTCCATCTATCGTGAATGGACATTCTTTAAATATTTGATGTTTTTCAGGATTTTTCTAAAAATCCTGTTTTTGGGGTCCACTCGACGCCCGTCACCTCGAAATTTGGGAAAATCCGGCCCGGTCTCGAATTCAACAAAATTTGTGCAGGGTTGCTAGATTCGTGAGGCAATTTCAATGGTGAAGTCTGGTTTCATCACCCAAGATGCAAAAAATTACAGATTTTAGCACATCTCATTAAAGCAAAATGGTAATTTGCCTTCTAACTAAATTAAAAATTTTAGCTTTTTCCACGGAGTCTTACGACGTTCCCCATGCAAGGAGCGGGTCAATCAGTAGAGTGGACACGGTGGCTCTGGTCGAGAGAGCGCACAGGAAATCGTGGACTATTGGAACCCATTCAATAAGAGGGGGTCTTCGGTTGCACACTTGTGCGATCTCTACCCCTCTCTTCTTCGGGTGCCGGCGGTAGCTCTTGTTGAGTAGTATTCCATCTCATTTCTCAGCTTCCTGGATAGGACCTTCCGGCAGTGAAGGCGAATGCTTATCATGGCTCCGCGACTTTACTAGTCTGTTGAACTAGTAAGTTTTGATCTTTAGTGCCCGATTGTTAATTTTGTGTTTTTATTTTCTTCTAACATCTTCCCTTTTCCCAGGTTGTGACGATCATTCTTAACATGGCTCGTCAGCATAGAATTCAATCGATTGGGCGTCTTGAGAAACTACGACTTTATGCCCGGTCTAGTCTCAAGCATGGCTTTAGGCCTTCTTTGGCAAAACCTTTGTCGAGTCGAAGCATTGAGGCGAGAGAAGCTAAGGCGGTGGGGAGAGGAGTGAGGGTGGAGAAGGAAAGGGACTGGCTTAATGAGAAGGCTAAGGTGGCAAGCAGTGGCGGTCTTATTTAGCGATGCTAGGGCAAGGGCGGAGGAGGACCTGGATAGGGTTCAAGAAGCCCTAGTTGTTGTGGAGGAGGGTAGGTGCAAGGCAAAGGAGGACCTGGCTAAGGTCCAAGAAGCCCAAGCGGCTGCGGAGGGGGGCAGGCACAAGGTGGAGGCTGAGATTGCCCACTTGGAGGTTGAGTGGACATCTCTCATTTTAGAGCTCGGGGCGACCAAAGACGAGGTGTCCTCTCTCCATTCTCGGGCGGGCAGGGATAAGGAGGCCATGGAGGCAGAGTACCAGAAGGCTCTGGAGGTGATCTTTGCCTATGGGTACGGGTGTTGTGTGTTCAAACACAACATTTGTGGAGACCATCCGGAGGAACCAAATGGCATGCTCGACTCCGCTGACCCGCTGCCTCTTGAGTTCTTTATGGACCCCCGGGTGCCCTTTTGTTCAAGCGGTTGCTGAGGCCACAACAACAGAAGTTCCTTTGAAAGAGGCAGCCAAGGAGCCCGTGGAGATTGCTGTTGCTGAGGACTATGGCAAACTCTAGTCCCTATTTCTTTCTTAATAATAATAATTTTTTTTAAAGGGGCCTTGGTCGGCCGCCCTCATTTGTGTAGTCTCTGGACGCCATTGATGCTTCAATGAAATACACCTTTTTTGTCTACTTATACCATTGCTTACTTTTACTGCTCACCCCAACCCTGTTGGCACTCTTATAATTTCTAGTTTGCTTAAGCTATTGTGCAACCCCTTTCCTCAATTCTTGGTTAGAATGGTCGCTTTAGGACACCGATGCTAAGTTGGGAGCTTGGCAGGGTTCGCCCTTGTGCCAACAAGTAAGGCCTTATCTTTGGGCCTTGGTTGTAGCCAATAAGCTAAGGACCATCGTAGGGCTTAGTCATGTGCCAGCAGGCTGGAGGCCTTGTCTGGTTTCTCTTTTGGAAGTGCCAACAAGCTTAGAGCCACAATATGGTTTTTGGGAGGTGCCAATAGACTTAGAGCTGTGCCCCCCAGTTTTAGTATGTTAGGTGGGCTTGGTCTAATTCGCATCGTTGGTCAGGCGGGCCTTGGGCTAAACGGGCCCTGGGCTTATGGAGTAGTGGGTTTAAGAAACATGGTACTCAAAATGATACTGTCTTCTAAACCTCGAGTATGGAAAGCTGAAAAGACTGGAAAATTAATACGCACATAAAGCGTGTAGAAAGGTGAAGGGTGATTGGTTACAAAGTGCGTGAGTAGCGCATGTGTCCCAATGTGTATGTGGTGCATGATTTTCTGATGGTGCATTTAATGCATCTGTTAACGTTTCACCCCTATATATAGGGGTTTGGCTTCGAGTGCTACCTATCTGCAGAGTCTTTCACCTACTATGATTTCTTTTCCTTTATGTTCTTGTGAACTGGCAAGGATAAGGGAGGAAGGAAAGAAGACTGACAGAGGGCTCTGAAGCCATCTTTCACCTATGGCTATGGGTGTTGTGTGTTCAAACACAACATTTGTAGAGACCAACTAGAGGTTCCAGATTGTATGTTCGACTCTCCGAATTTTCTTTCTCTAGAGTGCTTTGTGAGCCTTAAGTGCCCCCTGATTAGTGCCCAAAAAGTGCTATTTTGAGCCCTATTTATTGTAGGTTTTGAGCACTTTTTGTGTACTAATCAACCAAATTAACCAGATTTGCACATTAAGGTCCTGACTATTCTACTGATCGCATTTTGTGGCTAATTTTGTAGTTTTTGCAAGCTATTAATGCTAAATTTGTTGAATGCGATCCAAGCACGAAAGTCGAGTCGAACTTAGCATTCGCGGTCGAAATCGAGGAAGGAAAGAGCATAAGAAGTGAAGGGTGAATTTTCGCGGAAAGTGCGAGAATTTTTCGCGCAGTCTTGAAATTTTAGCATAGTGCGAGAAAATCACGACTACTTCTGTTTTGACCAAGGAACAAAATATCGGTAATTACGGATATATCGGTACTTGGATTTTACGAAAAATATCGAAAATATCGGTGGATATTTTGACAAAAATATCGATAATGCAAAAATTAACAAAAATATTTTGAAATTCATGGAAATACTTTATTGAACTATAAAAAATGCATAAATAAGCAAATATACACTTGTTGAAGACGATATTCATTATAATTTATCGAGAAATTGCATCACATGTAGTCAATTAAAACCAAAATGAAGACCGATGTGGCTTCATTACATTATTTGACGAAGAGATCCCATCTTAATGAAGACAATATTAATACCAAGACATGGTGTTGCAATAATATTGATTGTTACTTCGAACATGCCATGCATAAATCTGTTGACTCCTACCCACAACCTCTTTGTGGTTTTGATTTCGCATATTTAAGTATAAATAAAAAACGAGTTTACATAAAATTTTAGGATAAAATAACCTTCTTATAAAAATAAATATCAAATTTAGTAATTTTATAGAATTTATGTTTAAAATAGTCTTTTTTTCTTTAATTTGAAAAATGAATTGTATTTGAGGAGGGCGATTTAAATTTATTGACTTTTGTATTACCCCTATCCCCATTATCACTTAATCCAGACCTTAAGTTCGTTTAATACAAATTGTTTTTCCTTAAAACTTCGTTTTATATAAAAATTGCATTCAAATAATCTTAAGAAACTCAAAAAAGGCATCTACTTTCTTTAAATATTGATAATTGTTGTTGGAAAAAACCTGGGATAAAAAGATAAATGAAATATCCTTTTATCGCTTCTCCCAATAATTGTTGTTGGGAAGAACCTAAGATAATAGTTATTAATGAATTATTTAAATTAAATTAATTTTTTTATATAAACCAAAAATGCATTATGTAAAAATAAATAAATGGTTTATACAAACACTTTCAAAACAATGTTTAATTTAAATATATCTGACATGATGTCTATTCAAATTTGCTTTTCTTTTAAACATGTACAGATGTACTATATATATACAGTATATTGAGGGACAACTTTTTTTCTCAACAAATCGTCAAAAATCGTTGATTTATCACCGATTTTTTCAATTTATCGGCGATTTATCGCCAATTTTTTCAATTTATAATACCAAAAAAAAAAAAAATTTTTTGGGTATTATAAGAAATTGCCCTCAATGTTCGTATAATACCAAAAAAAAAAAGATATGTTTTTTAAACCCCCATTTTAGCAAACCCTAAAAGCAATAGCAGCCGCCTCCTTCTATTCTCCTTCTTCCAACGGGTTTCAATCACAACTTAACTCCTGCAAAGTCTTAACCTCCATGATGGGGTCACCTTAGGGTTCAACATCATCTTCTTCTGCTTCTATTGGTAATGTTGATTGAGGTGGATCGGTCGGCTTAAGGCACAAATTCTCTTCTTCTTCTTCAATTCTTTTTCTGAAACTAGTATAGGAGATTGAGAACATTTTTGAGGCGAGTTAAATGCATGATAAATCGAAGAAAGAGCAAATTTTTGCGAGCTATGATCGACAATGTTTGGTAAACGAGAAAATATTGTATTCATTTATGCAGATCTATGAGTTAGCAATATATTGAGGGACAACTTTTTTTCGCAAAAAATCGTCGTTTGTAAGCGATTTTTGAATTATCAGCCGATTTTTGGATATGGCCTTGCGTCCTCGTGGCGCGTGAATCACACGTCCGATTTTTTCGGTGGAAAAATCGGTAATTTCCGATTTTTCGGCAAAAAATCGGCGATTTTACTGATTTTTCTCCGATTTTCCTCGGATCATTTTTCTCTTGCTTTTTCTTCGGTCTTCGGCAGAAAAACCGATTTTTTGGCAATAAATTGGCCGAAAAAACCGATTTTTTTGTCCATGGTTTTGACCTAGTTGACTCCCCCGGTTGACCAATTTTTGTAATTTTTCCCAAATTACCCCTTTTGTAATGGTGTTAGTTCATGTAATTTGGTAATTTTGCTTGTTGTGATGGCTATATAAGCCATTTGTACAGACTGTTGAAAAAAAAAACTTTCCTCTTGACTGAATAAAATTTTGGCGTGCGGAGCTTCCAGTTCTCCCGCCATTTTCATTTTCTTTCATTTTCCCTCACTTTACCTCACTTTCTCACTCGCCAAACAACCTCTGAGGATGACAACTCAGAGGATGAGTGGCTAGAACCCTTTCCTCCTTGAAGTGAAAGGCTGCTGGATGAAGGATCTCAAGGCAACTGGAGGTTTTCATGTTTTTCATGCAGGTATTCACTGCCGTTACTGTTCTCCCCTTTTAACTTTAGGTTTTGAACCCTTCGAGTCACCTTGAATGGCTAATATTTGGTAAGTTTTTAGTTCTCATTGGATGCTTATTGTTAGATCCAGTGATGTTCATTAGTTATCATCTACGAGCCATTGTAAGGTGAGTCAAGGTGATGTTCTTCATTGTCCGAGACCATCAACGGGAAGCAAATGCCAAATTTTCAAGGATATTTATTTTAGGTCAACTTTTATAGCTAAATGAAGAACCGGTTTGGGAGATGACTATAGGTCATCCTCCCCAATGGAGGAAAGGACCCTGGAAACCCTCAGTTGCCTTAGGACTCCATCCCCAGTGACCTAACACTGCAAGGAGTTCTCTTTTATTTTTTAATTTATTTTACTGTTAATTTTCACCATCAAAACCCCCCTGTTTTTATCAAACCCAAAAATCCAAATTAAATTCACCATTTTAAGCCAATTGCAAATCATTTACGAAGAAAACCCATCCACGTATTCGATACAGACCTTTATCTGCGTGGCTATCTTTGCGATGGAGAACAGGTTTATAAATTTTATTGATTCCGGCATAACCTACTGGCACGCGAATCAAATGGAGCCGTTTCCGGGGATGGTGCCTAAGTGAAAATGATGACCTGATGAACACTTGTGATCCTCATCATAAGATCTGGTGAATTTAATTTTATTTTTCTATCAGTTTGTTAATTTTGTTTCCCTGTTTATTTATTTATTTTAGCTAACCCTAACCCTTTAGGTAGGACTGTTTCTTTGTTGTCTTATGTCTGCCTTGTTCTTGCTGCAGGAGAACATGTTCCAATGGGTTAGAAACTTCAGGAAAGCGGAAAGTCGAGGGTGTTCCCATAGGAACCAGTTATGGGTGAATTTGAACGATCAAATGGTGGAACACCTAGAGGGGAGAGCAACTGCCTTCATCATTATCAATGGATAGAAACCTTAATGCATATAGGTCCATGAGGGATTACAGATGCCCTCCATGGATGAGTGCACCCATACAACGGTGTTCCCTAACTGTGCACCATATGGTAGTACTTACAGCCACCCCAGTTGGGGGGAACCCCTTGAAATTCCTCATAGGGCAAAGACCTCCTGATATGCACCTCCTGCTTCTCCATCTTATGCTTTAACTCCTCGGCTACCACAGCCGCAGATTGCTTCTTCGGTTGAGCAAGCAATGCGAACTTGAGCAAGGCGGGTGGATACTTTCATAGAGGAGCGAGAGGCGGTGAACGTCCGGGCCCGATCGGAAAATTGACACGAGTGGAGCTCCTTTGAACAGGAGTGGATGGGTTCGAGCAAATTGATCGGGTGACAACCTCTGATTACTCAATTTCAAGGCTTGCGATTCATGACATGTTCATGTCAGAGGAAGAAAATCCGAAGGAGGAGAGTGCTTGATTGACACTATTTTGGGTAAGCGAGACTCAGCCTGCTTGGCTTAGGAGGACGATGAGGCGGTGAAACCCGAGGTGCAAGATGCCCTAGAATCATTTGTTGTCATGGGCCGTGGAGGAAGAAGAAGAAGTGCTGCATGTGGCCCGAAGAAGGCGGTAGGAAGCGATGGAAAGACAGCTTATCCTTAAACCACTTCAAAAACTTTGAATCCAGTGCATTATGACCACCAAAAAGCCCACTTTACGCGACACCCTCTCTGACCAGTGCACATCACGCCTTCTGTAACATTCAACACCTAAAACACCTGCTAAGGCCATCCCATCTCCCTTTGCGTAATCTGATACATTCGGAAGTTAATGGCCTATGTTGAAGCGTTGGCGGCTACATCAAAAGACATTGGCGTTTGCTCATCTTGCATGGCACTAACGGATGGTTTACAGGTCTTTGGTTCGGTTTGGGCACTGGAACTTCGGCAATTCCACTAGCTCCACCGAGTTCAACGGCCTCAAAGGCTTGGCTTGGTTTGGGGTGAGTCTCCCCCACTTTTTGTTTTGATTTTTTCTTATTTTATTTTATTTTATTTTGATTTATTTAGTTTTTCTCTTTAGATTTCCTCCAATTTCAATTTAATCTTTGTTTAAACTTTATTTTTCGTTTTTGTGCGTTTTACAATTTTTACTTGTGTTGATTTTGCGGTATGTGGCAATTTTTGAGCGGAGGATCCGAGGATACAAGAGCAAGGTGGAAATTTTTCGCCTTTATCTCGAAATTTTTCGCACTATTATGACCCGATTTTGTTTAAACCATAACTTTTCATCCAAACTCTTGTTTTGATGTTGGAAACTTAAGTGTAAAGATCCAAATGCCAGAAAGTACCTTTTGAAATTTTGATGAAGGTGTAATTTTCAAAATTCTCAGCGGTCACTTTTTCTCTCTTTTCTTCTTCCAACTTGTTCATTTGAAGTGAAATAATTGAATAAGATCTTGTTGAAATCTTGAGTCTTCTATCCAACAATGGGTACACATCTCATCAAGAGGTATCTTCCTTCTCCTAACACCAATTTAGGCCATTGCAGACGATGTGACATTTGGTTGGGCGAGTTAGCGAGAAGGAAGTGGCTTCACATTATGCTTTTGTTACTATTTTGAACAAGCCCGTTTGCGTTGTTCGGTGGCTTGTGTTTGTCTTGTTTGTGAAGCTGTTAGTTGTTTGAAAAGCTGAATATAACCATTTATTTTTATATACACATACTATCGTACACTTCAGTTTTCAAAATTGCCTTTTTTTTTGTGTTTTGCCCTGGCAAGTAGTGTGAAAAGTGAAACTTTGTCCAATGCTATTGTTTTTAGATTGGTTCCATGCCTAATTGAGTGGGATGATTAGTAGAATTCTTGTTGCTTTCGACCTTTTTCTTCCACCTCTAGCTAATCACACAACAATACGCATATGGTTTTAACGATGGTGAGAAAAGCTGCCTAACCTCCTAAATCTTGCAAAGCCTATCTTGTAGTTTCATTTACCACCTTCAATAGATTGGGACCAGGAAAGAAGGTAATGAGTCCTTTAAATAAAAGAAAGAGAAAAAGAAAACAAAAAAGAAAAAAAGAAAATTATAAACCCTTTGCCTTGAAACCCAAACAGTCAGAGATTATATAATAAAAGTCTTTAAAAAGCACAGTGCCACTAAGCCAAGTAGTTTGGGAGCCACAGGGCTTAGTGCTTGCTACATGGGTGGATAGGTGAGGTCCTAGCAAGTTATGAGTCTTTGAGTCTGAAGTCATTGAAGTCGAGTGAAGCACAAAGGGATTTGTGGTTGAAAAATCCTTATGACTTGATGCCCTAAGCCTTAATTGGTTGGGAGTCATAGAGAGATCCCCGTTACATGGACTTTGGTGAAGTAGATTCTGTTAGTGATATGCTCTAGCCCAGTGGCATATACATTGTCATTATATGTTTATATACATAAGGCATTTATCATTTTATCTTGTTATTTAAATTGTGGTTAAACTTGATAAAATCATATCCTTGAATAGTTGGCTCCACTTTATGCCATCAAGTATGTGACTTGATATTGACCTTGAGCATAAGGGCACTATTCTAAATGGTCCATAGTCGATTGATGAGTGCCTAAAACACTTTCGGATTATACCATGGTCTTGGAATTTTAGCGTTTATTTTATATTTAATTTATTAGTTTTTGTGTTTGGAGGCCTGATTTGAGTGATTGGTGTGTATCACGAGGTCTGTCCCGGTGCAAAAGTGACGGTTGGAAGCAAGTTTGGAAGCCGGCGGGATCACGGTGCATAAGGATGGAGGGCGGATTTGGAGTATCGGGATCGTCTGACAGGAACGGAAATCGGAAGCGGCAGTGACATCGATCTCGAAGAAGAGCCAGTGATTTGTATTTTTCCTTTGTTTTGGATAATAGAGACTGATATTTTATTATCACATATTGATATTTTCTTAGTCATTATGTTCTAGATCTATACTTAAGGTATTAGTGAACATCCTGCGTTTGAATGGATTAAAAGTTGATTAATTTACTTATTCATTGATTTATGATTCATTATCATCTGCTTTACATCACATGATCAATTACATGGTAATGTTTGGCCAACATTAGTATGTTCATCTTGAAGATCCAAATTCGAGATGAGGATACCTAGGGATATATATAATTAGAAGCGCCTTTGGTTGATTCGGTAAATAGAGATATTCCGATCCAGAAGGTGGTGTTTAAGGTTAGAACATTTAAGCATTTCGAAGTATCGAGTTGGGGTAGAGATACACTCCAACTCTACTAACGAAATAAAGGCGAATACCTCGAAAGTATCTAGTAAATGAATCACCTCCGCATTAATATTCATAAATAGGCCCGAACAATCATCTTTAAGAAATAATCCATCGAAGGTGGCAGGGGGAGACATAACCCTAATCTCCATTAAATAGTAATTTGTTCGAATCTATAGTTGAGTTTACATTCAGACACCAGTATCAATTTTTATACATTACGTATATCCAGATAACATTTGAAAAGCAATTCTCTGTAGTCAACACATCTATCCCCGTGGATCGATAACCGTACCATTGGTACACTATATTACTTGGGGCGACGCGTGCACTTGCGCCTGGCGGTATATTTTCACACCACGTTTTTCCCGGCTGTCAAGTTTTGGCGGATTCTGGATGGGTTTAGATTGATGAGAATAAACAATTTAGATATTACTGCGTTTTTGTTTTTATTTTTTTAATGCAAGTCTTTATTAATTTGGTCTTGTTGTTTTCATGTGTGTGATTGCAGTTTGGAAGCCCGGTGGTACATGCTTGAGCGGATCGAGTTGATAACTATCTGTTTGATCACGAGCGAAGAACTTTGCAGAATGCGAGCAGTGGTAGGTGATTAAATTCAAGCAAACATGGAGAACAATGAAGAGCGGGATCTTAGCATTGCAGTAAGCTTGAGCCCAGAGAAGTAGGAAATGGGAATGCAAGGAAGGAATCAAGCACCCAGGCCATTTATTCAGACAGATGATCTATTCATGTCGTTAGAGGAGTTTGCTCTACCACCCACTGTTGTTCAGACAGCTATCAGAAGACCACCTATTCAGGCAAACAACTTCGAGTTGAAGTCAGTCACTTTACAGATGCTTTAGAACATCTTGTTCCATGGGTTACCTAATGAGAATCCAAACATGCATTTGACCAACTTCCTTGAAATCTGCGATACGATAAAGTACAATGGAGTTACTGAAGAAGCACTCAGGTTGCGCTTGTTCCCACTCTCACTAGGTGATAGAGCCAAGCATTGGCTAACAAGTCAGCCACCAGATTCCATTACTTAGTAGACGATTTGGTCGCGAAAATTCTGACGAGTTTTCCAACTTGAAAGATTGCTGGCTTGTGCGAGATCAATACTTTTGGACAATTGGGAGAGATGCGGCGGAGGCATGGGGCGGATTTCACGAACCTGCGAAAGGTACCCACATCTTGGGACTCACCCGGATGGATTAAGTCATACTTTATATCAAATTACGAGGAATGCAACTAGACGGAGTGATTGATTCTCATTTGGAGGAACTGCACTAATGAAAGACCACGAACCAAGCACATCAAGTTTTGGCGCCATTCTTGGAAGACTACACCAGTAAAAGCCATGGGTGGCACGGATAATGAGGTCCTTAATAATCTGGTCAATCATGTTACCTGGTGACCAGCCGATTAACAGGCAATGAATGCTGCGAATGCCATACGGAAACCAGCCCATGGGGTTGTGTAGATTCTATGGAGGGGCAGCCTGTGCACAAAATGCCCGGTCGGGAAACCAAGCGATGGGCGGCTGCGATCGTGTCAAGGTTCTAATCGAGTCAAGCACGGCGGCAAGGACGGTATGGAAACAATTATCGGAATCAAAATCAAGGCGGTGGCGTCTTAATTAGAATCGAGCGATCGAGCGATGAGGGTATGGATGGAGGAACAATCAGAACAATATGCCATCGAACCGAGTTAATGAACCAACACCTAAGAAAAAGGTGGACTTAGAACAAGCCCTTGCACAAATGCTGACCTCCCACTCTGCTTTCATGAATGAGACGAGCGAATATACGGCGAAGCGGCCAATTAGCAATCAGCGACCTGATTGAGAATTTGGAGAGTCTGAGATGGGTGAATGGCCAATCTATTGACAGAAAGACAACTGGGTGCCTTACCAAGCATTCAAGTAAACCCAAGAAGAGATGGGAATGAACATGTCAAGCGGTTATCTTTGAAGTGGTAAAGTGTAGAAACACAGGCAAACCAGGTCATAGAGGAGGCGAAGGTCGTCGACCCGGTCATAATGATGATGCGAGATAAGGAACAACCTAATGAGAAGCTTGATCTGCAGGGAAACTAAGCGAAGCAAAGGACAAACCACCAATTCCATATCCTAGCCTAAAAGCATGTGGATAAGTAGTTCACTAAATTCATAGGAGTGTTCGAGTTACACATCAATATCCCATTTGCGATGCCACGGAGCGAGATGCTGACTATGAAATTTATGAAAAGACGTGTCCCGAGAAGAGAAGATTGGCTGATTTGAAACGATTAACTTAAGCGAGGAATGCGGTGCCATACTACGGAGGGAAGGGCTCTGGCTCGAAGACCCAGGCAGTTTCACTATTCCATGCACCATTGGAAATGCTATCTTTGAGAGAGCTCTTTGTGATTTGGGTGCCAGCATTAATCTCATGCCCTTATCCATTTTTAAACGGTTGGGATTAGGTGAGGCCCGTCCAACTACAGTCACACTTCAGCTCGCCGACAGATCTTTGAAGCATCCGAGAGGGGTAATAGAAGATGTCCTCGTGAAAGTTGACAAGTTTATCTTCCCAGCAGATTTCATTGTATTAGATATGGAAGAAGATAAAGAAATACCCATAATCTTGGGTAGACCATTTCTTGAAACTAGCAAGGCAATGATTGATGTTAAGAGGGGAGAATTGAAATTGAGAGTCTTGAGGAAGGCAGTGAGTTCAAACGTGTTTGAAGGTGTGAAGACGTCCACTGCGAGAAAGTGATCTCATTCTTCATGGCAGAAATAGTAGAGGCTATAGTGTCTAGCCAAAGTGGTCTCACTGACCCTTTGGAGGCTAGCCTAGTAGAGAATGATTTTGAGAACATAAGCGAAAGCGGAAGAGGAATATGTTAAATGGATGGACTCTTCGGACCCAATAGGAGGAAATACTTCGAATCTCTAGGTGAAGGAGCTAAAACGCTGATGCCATCGATTAGAACAACCACCAAGATGGAACAAAAACCCCTACCTAGCGCCATTTGAAATATGTATGCCTTGGGTAGAATCCACTACACCAGTGATTATATGACATCTTGTTTGAACTAGAAGAGGAGAAATTATTGAGGGTCCTTAGAGATCACAGAAATGCTCTCGGATGGTCTCTAGCCGATTTAAAAGGGATTTGCCCTTCCATGTGCATGCATCGTATTTTGCTGGAATAGGGGTACAAACCTTCAGTGGAAGCACAACGGAGGTTGAATCCAACAATGAAAGAGGTAGTCCGAAAGAAAGTATTAAAATGGCTGAATCTTTGAGGTAATTTATCCTATTTAGGGCCGATTGCGTAGGTTAGTCGATTCAAGTGGTACCCAAGAAGGGGAACCGTCATAAGAGCGAGAACAACGCAATACTACCTTCTCGAGCCGATTTACGTTGGAGGATTTGTATTGATTATCGGAAGCTGAACAAGGCCACTTGAAAAGATCATTTCCCATTGCCGTTCCTAGATCAAATGCTGGATCGATTAGCCGGTTATGAATATTATTGCTTTGGATGGATATTAAATTTGTTCTGATCAAATCATTATAATTTTGAAGATCGAGGAGAAGGCGGCGTTCACATGTCACATGGGACATTCGCATTCAGGCGGTTGCCCTTTGGGTAATGCAATGCGCGGGCACCTTTCAACGATGTATGATGGCTATATTCTCAGACATGGTTGAGAAGACAATCGAGATCTTCATGGATGATTTTGATTATTAGGTAGTCGTTTGACAATGTCTGGAAAATTTGAGATAAGTCTTAATGTAGATGTGAGAGACCTGACTTAATGCTCGATTAGGAGAAGTGCCATTTTATGGTAGAGGGTATTGTACTCGATTATGGGTTTGGTAAGAAGAATAGAGTGAGCAGGCAAGATTGAAACAATTGAAAAACTACCTCCACCTCGTCGGTAAAGGGATTCGAAGTTTTTAAGCCACCTTTAGTTCTATGGGCGGTTCATCAAAGACTTCTCTCAGTTATGAAAACCGTTGTCTAACTTCTAGTCAAAGGATCTATTGAGTTTGATTCGCCGTGTTTGCATGCATTTAGTGTTGAAGGATAAGTTGATATCAGGCTGCAACCCAGCCGGCTCGAGTTAGTCCTCATTGAGCATATGTGATGCGTTTTGCGATTGGGGCAATGTTAGGCCCGAGAAATGAGAAAATTTTCAGATAATTTTCTATTCAGCGAACTTTGAATGATGCTCGGTTGAATTACGCCACTGAGAAAAATAACTATTAGGTTTATTGTCTTTGCTTCGACAAATTCGGACCTTATTTGATTGGTAACAAAGGTCGTGGTTCACGCGATCGATACCGCCATTAAATACTTGATGACTAAAGATGCCCGAACCTCGGATTGAATTCGGTGGGTCTTTCTTCATGAGGGGTGTGTGATTAAAGACAAGAAAGGCTGCGAGAACTTGGTGGCCGGATCATCTTTCCGCGATTGGAAGGCCAGTGATGAGATTAGTGAATGGCGATTTTCGGGATGAGCACTATTAGTATTGAAGAACGAGAGGGCGGTTCCATGGTTTGCGGTGCGATGAATTATTTGGTAGCCAAGGTCGTCCCTCGAATTCCAGCTATCAGCCGAGAAGGGTTTTAGCCCGCGAAACACTACTATTGGGAGGAGCGATCCTCTACCGGACATTCTTGTAGGCCAAGTGATCGAGATGTGTGCCCCGAGGATGAAATGCGGTGTTTTAAACCAACGCCGCACTCTGCCATGTGGTGGACATTTTGGTGGCGAGCGACCAAGGTTTTTCCGGTCGAACTCTCTTGGCCTACCTTATTCAAAGATGCTCATCATTTCGTATTCACATGTGACAAATGTCAACAAATGGGGGGTATTTCTAGAAAGGACGAACCGCCTATGCACCCCATTCTGGAAGTAGAGCTATTTGACTTATGGGGGATGAATTTCATGGGACCATTTCCCTTATCTTATAACAACACAGTACGTGTTTGGTGATAGACTATGTCTCGAAGTGGGTTGAGCAATTAGGCCCGCACCAAGGATGCCAGGTCGTGGCTCAATTTCTTGACCACGTATTCTCACGTTGGAACCCCTCGAACGATCCCACGGATAATGGTACTCATTTGCAGTAAGGTGATTGACAAGGGACGAGGTTTCTGAAGTATGAAGTGCGTCATCGCACATCTCTTACATATCACCGCCAGTCAAATGGAAGCGTGTTCATCGAGAAATTAAGTTTATTCTAGAGAAGACAGTTAACAGTTCCAGGAAGGATTGGTCTAAAAAGATCGAAGATGCACTCTGGGCATACCACACAGCATTTAAAACTCCTTTGGGTATGTCGCCTTTCAGACTTGTGTATGGTAAAGCATGCCATCTTCCAGTGGAATTAAGCATCGAACTCTTGGGCAACTCGGCGGTTAAATATGGACATTACAGCAGCGGGTGGCGGCGCACTACGGCTGTGAAGCTAGGCAATTCGGGAAAAGCATAAAATGCTGATGTTCTGAGGAAAGGCAAAGCACAGCACGATAAACACATTCCCAGAAGGGAATTCACGGCAGGACAACAAGTCCTCTTGTTTAATTCCCACCTAAAGCTCTTTCCGGGGAAATTGAAGTCTAGATGGTCCGGGTCTTTCACAGTGACCAAGGTCTTTTCACATGGCGGGTTCGAGGTAACACATCTTGAAAAAGGCACATTCACAGTCACCACCCAACGGTTGAAGCCATATTTTGGAGGCGAGTTCCATGCGGAGAAGCAGATCATTCCTTTGACCGCATCAGATGAAGTGCAGTAAGAGATCATAAGAGCTCGGGTCCACGAGAAAAATTGATTTAGAGGCGAGTCGAGCTAGACATTAAACATAGCGCTTCTTGGAGCAATTGAGTTCTTCTTGCAATTTTCCTTTCTATGGTTTAAATTTTATTATCACTTTCGGTTATGTTGGGTTGATGATTTGTGTCCCGGTATCTCTTTTGGTTGTTTACTTTCGGGACTAAGCGAAATCAGTCTTGGAGAGGAATCGGTTATGCGAGCCTACGAAAAGTCCAGAGAGTCACATTTCTGAGAGAGTGTTTAACATCTTAGACCATGGTTGCTTAATGAACATTTTAGGCCTTCTCTGTAACGTCGCAATGTTGGCTCTCAACGTCGCGACGTTGCAACGTCATTTTGACTCTCCTCTGGAATGTAGCGACGTTGGCTGCGAGCGTCAGCGGCGTTGAACTGACACTCTGGAGCGTCGGCGTTGATATCGGCGTCGCGGCGTCATTCTTTCGATGCGGAGCGTCGCGACGTTGATGTGGCCGGTCGCGGCGTTGATTATTACTATCTCTGGAGCGTCGCGGCGTTGCCCGAGCGTCGCGGCGTTGCCCGAACGTCGCTGGCGTTGCCCGCATTAAAGGCTAAATCACCGCCGTTTTCTATTTTTACCTTGCCTCATCCCATTTGAACCCTAACCCCTTTACCCCATGCGCTCCGAGTACCATCGCGCAGACACGCTTCCATCCGTAGGAGTCGGCATTTTGCCCTCCGGAAACACCATCACTTGTCACCACTGATCCGCATCTTTCGAGTCTAGTCCATCATCATAGCTGCTTCCTCCCTGACCCGGTAGGTGGCCAGGTGCCTCGGTTAGGGTTTGTTACAGATTCATCCTTGAAATTTAGTACTCTCTTAGGGTTCGGGTGCGCCGATTGGGTTATCCTTATGTCCTAGGCGAGTGTCGTCTCGATAGCCCATTAGGCTCTACGGTTCTGTAGTGCCCTACAGGTGTTTGTTCTATTGCCCGACCACCTCGGGTGTACCCACGTTGGTAATGATGCATTGCATTCCGTCTGAGAGCTACATTAGTCCGCGATATGCGGTAAAGGCGAAGTTGCCTACCAAGCGGGGTGGGCGGTGAGACCCAGGCCCGACTACGATGTCACACGGTTCGTGAGCGAGGGTCTGCTTGTGGTTCGAGCACCATTTGTAAGCAGTTCTTTCATTAGGAAAAGGGTTTCCCACCGCCTGATGATTTCACGGTTCGTGAGCAGTCTGCTTATCGGTTCGGCACCATTTGTAAGAACCGTTCTTTCATTAAGGAAAAGGGTTTCCACCACCCTGATGATTTCACACGGTTCGTGAACGAGGGTGCCGCCTATCGATTGACGCCATTTGTAAAACGTTCTTTCTGATAAGGAAAGGGTTTCCACCGTGATGATTTTTTAAGCGAGGCGATTGCGACGAGGATGGCGAGCACTTTGCCCGACCACCTCGTTCAGGCTGCGATGAGTGTGGTGCGAGGTCCTACGCCCGATCTCGCCTCCCACGTCGTCGAGAAAGTTCGGGTGAGGGGTGTTGGTCGACCGGTCTCGGTCGTCAGTCACTATTATGATCTTGTCCATTGTCCCCTCGGGTAGTTTGATCGCTTTACTAGCTTCCAGAGCTACCAGGGTCATTCGGGTTTTGACTATGTTAGGGGTGAGTGGAGCTTCGATGTGAGAGACCCGTGTCGTTCACTTGGTGGCTTGTTTGGCCTTTATCCCTAGTGCGGCGGCATCGCTGTCACGTCGCGTCTCGGTCAGACGACGGCGTGTGAAGTAATGCGACGTGCTCTGACTATGCCATCATTCGGGATATCGCCACGATGTTTAGGCGGGTTAAGAAGGGTATTATCTCCATGCTTAGGGCCAAAGATGAATTTGGTACCTGCCATGCATTTATGGCTTATCTGAAGCAGTAGGGGTGCCACCCAGATGACAATGAGGCGTGGTTACACCCCATCCAGAGCCATATACATTAAGAGGGACAAGCGGGTGTACCCGCGACTGAGGGAGATGCGACTCGTGGCTGAGCCCTCAACGGGGCGAGCTTCATGACTATCAGGCCTGTTTTGGACTCTTGGGCGATCCCCAGGAGGACATTGGGCGAGTCCACCGTCCCGCCCGCCTGCACCACCACACGGCCACCCACGGGCGGCTCCTCTGATCCCTCGCCCAGGCCTCGGGCCGGTGCTCTCGGCTTGCGGCGCTTTGATGCATTACGGGGCCGAGACCCGGGAGCAGAGTCCTCGTCACACGGGATGCGGAGCGCTTAGCGTTGATATGCGTGCGGTGTTGACTAGGCCTTATTCTTGACGTGCTTGATCCCTCCCGGGCTCGGCGGTCGACTCCTTGCGTTCAAATCGTCATGCATCTGCCGCGGTGACCAGCGATTACGGGGAGTTCTCTTCCTTGCTCTCTTTGTTCTTTTATTGCCAGTGGGGACATTGGATATTTTTGTTTGGGGGTGTGAGTGGTGGCAATTTTGTTAGATTGAAATCTTGTTTTGCTTTGATTTCGTATTGGTGTCGTAGTTTATTTTTATTTATGCATGTTAGTTTACATTTCTGCGTAGAGTTTACATTTCTGCGTAATTGCATTTACGATTGCTCATCCTAGGATATTGAGTTTGGTGTTTAGTCATGTTTGTGTTTTAGGTAGTTCATAAACATGTGTAGTGGTGTCGTGTCTAGGGAACTGCGTATGTGATGCCATGCTTTAGAGTAGGGGATCAAATTTTTAGCCGAACCCGCGTGTCGATAAAGAAAAGTTGCATTAATTAGTTTACGGATGTTCGGGAATTAGGTTGAATAGGAGGGGGAGGCATAGTGAATCACCTCCGGTTATTCAAGAAACCATTTCTCGAGGAGCACATCCACACTCGCACCTGTGGGATGATCTAGGGTATGCACAGGTACGAGCCAGAAGCTACTAAGGTTAGAAACAAACCTTGGGAATTTCTAAACACTAAAGAGATAGGACACGAATCAATAAAGAGGATTGCCTTGAGCTGAATAAAAAAAACAAAACAAAAAACAAAAAAAAAAAACAAAAAAGAAAATTAGAGATAGAATAAGTGGGAGCTTCGATCGAATCCGGGCGCGATCCAGAGGCATTTAAAGCTGATGCCACACGAGCCCGACTAAGCCCGAGTCATTGACTTTGCCCGTTACGAGGGCGGAAGATGGAAGTTTCCCACGGCAGACATAGGTTTAGTTGTTGAGTGTTAGGTGACGTTCGAGGGGCCCGAATGCCCGGTGCCATAACAGTGGTGGGGAGTCGCAGCTAATCCCCGTTACATGGACACTTAACATAAACTTATGGGCACTAGTTTTGTTCTATGTAGTGAGTAGATATATTAGATACTGCAAACGGTGCGTTCTGATCCTTTTGTTGTTAGATTTACCCAATTAGGCGAGTTGAACTCAAGTTTGGGGGGCGTCGGAACTTAAGTATACACTAGAGGTCATTTATTTATACGCACATAGAATTCGTTAGGAAAGGCCCGTGAATATATATCGAAGGCTAAAGTCTTAGTAAACTTCACTTGGAATTCAACTAGTTCTTTCAACATTGAACTTACCTTTGCAAATCTTGTGAACTTAGTCTCTAGAGCGAGAGGTGTGTGAATAGGCACAATTTGATCCTCTATCTATCAGGCATGACGTATTACCTTCGTGTTAGACTATAATTGCATAGAATGTGTGTTAGGTTTAGAGTCGAGTTCTTGCTTGGGGACAAACAGAAACTAAGGATTGGGGTGTGATGAGTGCAAAACGCACCAGTTATACGCTGTCGATTAACTGCGTTTTAAGCGTTTATTTTATATTGTAATTGCATTAGTTTTTGTGGGCGGAGGCCCTGGTTGGTGATTGGTGTGTATGCGAGGTGCAATCGGTGCGAAGCGTTTGGAGCCAGTTTGGAGGCGGCGAGGATCTGGTGCATAAGGATGTTGGAGCGTCAGCGGCGTCGGCGTCAGCGGCGTCGGCGTGCGGCGTCAGCGTCGCGACTCTGGCGTCGCGCGGCGATCCCCGTCGTGGCGTCCCACGTCGTGAAGCGTTACAGCGTCAGCGGCGTTGGGTCGGCTCAATATAAAAGTCGGCGGTAAGCGGCGTGCATTAGCCCCTCCTGGCGTCGCGTCTCCGATGTCGTGGCGTTCTGGCGTTGCGACGTCGGTGCGGATTCTGTTTTCTCATCATTTAAAAAGCAAAGGGGCGGTTGGAGGTATGTCGAGAATCGTGCGAACCCGAGAACGCGGAAATCGAGAGCGGCGGTGACATCGATCTCGAAGAAGAGCCCGTGATTTGTATTTTCTTTGTTTTGGATAATAGAACTAATGTTTATTATATCACATATTGATATTTTCTTAGTCATTATGTTCTAGATCTATACTTAGGGTATTGTTGAACCCTGTCACGTTTGAATGGATTAAAGTTGATTAATTTATATTATTCATTGATTTATGATTCATTATCATCTGCTTTACATCTGTAGATCAATTACATGGTAATGTTTGGCCAACATTAGTATGTTCATGCTAGAGATCCGAGATTCGAGAGATGAGGATACCTAGGGATATGAGTAGAGCAGCCTTTGGTTGATTCGGTAAATAGAGATATTCCCGATCCCGAAGGTGGTGTTTAAGGTTAGAACATTTAAGCATTTCGGAGTATCGAGTTGGGGTAGAGATACACTCAACTCTACTAACGAAATAGGCGAATACACCTCGAGAGAGGGTATCTCGTAAGTAAGATCACCTTACCATTAATGAATTAAGTAAATAGGCCGAACAATATCATCTTTAAGAAATAATCCATCGAAGAGGTGAAAGCGAGGGGAGACATAACCCTAATCTCCATTAAATAGTAATTTGTTCGAATCTATAGTTGAGTTTACGATCGGACACAGTGTCGATTTTT
This sequence comes from Tetrastigma voinierianum, assembly GCA_016808115.1. NCBI lineage: Eukaryota > Viridiplantae > Streptophyta > Magnoliopsida > Vitales > Vitaceae > Tetrastigma > Tetrastigma voinierianum. Next base: position 103,572 of record JAEQBH010005337.1, on the reverse strand, counting down.
ATACATTCACGTAATATCAGGATAACATTTGAAAGCAATTCTGCATGGTCGACACATCTATCCTAGGTGGATCGTGCAGTACTGATGCGCTATATTGCGGGGCGGCAGCGTGCGCTGCGCACAAAGGCGTACATATTTTTCACACCACGTTTTCAGCCTGTCATCGATCATTATTGTGGGAATAATAATGAAATAAGACTATTATGTTTTCTGAGAAAAGACCACGTTTTTCTGGTTATGAACATAAGATGTTACTCAAAACATAAATACATGTTAAGTTCATGTTATTGGACTGATCAGCTATGAAATACTACATGGATTATGTCTTGGTAATTCTCATTGCGAGTAGTGAGTATTTGGAGTCCTTCGACACGATTCATGGATTTACATGAGAACCGTGTCTTGATGTAGCGCTCAATGGCGTCTTTAATAGGATGGTATCTGAGGCTATGGTTGAAATGTAGTAAATCATATGGAGGAATGAGTGATAGTGAAGGAATTTGTCCAGCTCTTAATTGAGTGAGATGTCCCATTGACTCTTATTAAGTGAGGCGAGAAATGCATGGCGGAGTGCTCGAATGAGATTGATTGGAAGTTATCAATATCATTTGTTTTTATGGTGATCTACTTGAGGTAAGAAATGATTAAGTTGTATAAAGATGACTTCATCCATGCTTTGTGCTTAATCAAGACATCGTGTGACAAAGTCATCGAATTCACTTGATTTGGGTAGTTATAATGTCTTGCTAGAGACCAATTATAACTTGTGGGCTTAGAATATGATTTGGGCCCGCTGCCAACATTGAGTGAACCTATAGGGTTGCACATAAGAATAAGCTATAATGGGATGTTAGAAAGGCTCTCTCTTTCAGCCCATGATTAAGCCCAGAAGCCTGACCCCGAGCTAAGCGAAGCCCATTAATAGTTAGTGGAATTTGGTTTTAAGTCGTTTTAATAAAAGGGTTTGGGAGGCTTGATATAATATATGGGGTTTATCGTCTAAAAGTAGGTGGTTCTTTTGAAGTGGGCGTTTTGAGAGAATTCTTTTAGAGTTTTGGAGACACTAAGGTGTCTTTGGTTTTATGGAGACAGACCTATCATGGGTGCTAGTACATGCATCCCATCCATTAGCGGATTCGTGTGGATACCTTTAGAGGCGTTTGCCGCTTGCATCGTCTTGGTTCGTTCTTTCTTTGGATCGTTTGAGAAGGGAGTTAATTTGTGTTTTTAGCATGTGTGTGATCAAGCATCTGCCTTTAGTCGAAAAAGGATTCGAGTCTCTACAAGTGAATCTTAGTTTTCAGTTCATTGTTTAGTTTCATGTTGCTTGGATCTTTGATGCGGTTGATTGTTTTTAATGATTCAGAATGTGTTTTCTTATCCATTGGATTCAATAGATTCCTCGACATTGCACCTGCAACACAAAGAATTGTGGAATAGAGTGGGTCTTGATCTATTTAGGTTGGTTAGTGTACTAGGTAATAGCTTGGTTGGGGGGAGAGTGCAGTTTGGCAGTTTATTGTTGAAAGCTAATCATATAAATACTTAGGTTTTGGTGAAAATTCTAGGTTGATTCTCTAGAGAAGGAAACTCTTTTGATACTGAATCTTGTATGGCATCCACTTTCTTGTGATGGTTATTGGGCAAGGTTTCGGTGATTCTCATTGAGGGTTAGGCATTACTCACCCACATACTTTTTGAAATACCATTTTTGAGAACATAATTTTGTTATTATTTTGTTTGCTCTTTCTTTCTTTCTTTTGTTGCTAAGGGACTAGCAATGTGACGATTGGGGGAAGTGATTAGTGCCCAAAAATGTCTATTTTGAGCCCTATTTATTGTAGGTTTTGAGCACTTTTTGTGTACTAATCCCAGCCCAGAATTAACTTTGATTTGCACATTAAGATCAAGTATTCTTTAGTGCATGTTGTGATAATTTTGTAGTTTTTGCATGATATTAATGCTAAATTTGTTGAATCGATCCAAGCACGAAGAATTCGAGTCGAAGTTAGCATTGCAGATTAGAAATCAGAAGGAAAGAAGAGCATAAAAAGTTGAAAAATCGAGGTACTCTTGAGAAGAGATAGAAAATTTGGCACCCGTTGTGCGAAATTCGCACTATTGTCTGAAATTAGCACTATCTGAAAAACCACGCACAATGTGGCAATCGCCTTCACTTTCTGTTATGACCAGTTGACTCCCGGTTGACAATTTTGTAATTTCCCAATTACCTTTGTAATAGTTTTAGTTCATGTAGTAATTTGGTAATTTTGCTTGTTTGATGTTTATATAAGCCATTTATGCAGAGGCTTGATGAAAAAAAAAACTTTCCTCTTGGTAGACCCAAAATTTTGGCGTGCAGAGCTTCCAGTTCTCCAACCATTTTCATTTTCTTTCATTTTCTTTCATTTTCTTTCATTTTCTTTCATTTTCTTTCATTTTCCCTCACTTTCCCTCACTTTCTCACTAGCGAGCAACCTCGGGGATGTGACTCGGAGGATGAGTGGCTAAACCCTTCCTCCTTGAAGTGGAAGCTTTCTGGGTGAAGGATCTCAAGGCAATTGGAGGTTTTCATGTTTTCCTACGGGTGTTCCGCTGGCATTCTTGTTCTCCCCTTTTAACTTTAGGTTTTGACCCCTTCGAGTCACCTTGAATGGCCAATATTGGGTAAGCTTTTAGTTCTCATTGGATGCTTATTGTTAGATCTGGTGATGTTCATTAGTTATCATCTACGAGCTATTGTAAGGTGAGTCAAGGTGATGCTCTTCACTATCCGAGACCATAAACGGGAAGCAAATGCCAAAATTTCAAGAATATTTATTTTGGGTCAGCTTTTATAGCTAAATGAAGAATTGGTTCGGGAGATAGTATGGAATTAAGTCCCTCCCAGCCAACGAGAAAGGACCTGGAAACCCTCAGTTTCCCTATGACTCCATCCCCAGTGACCTAACACTACAAGGAGTTCTCTTTTATTTTTTAATTTATTTTACTGTTAATTTTCACCATTAAAACCCCCTTGTTTTTATCAAACCCAAAAATCCAAATTGAAATTCACCTTTTTGAGCCAACTGAAAATCATTTACACGAAGAAAACCCGTCACGTGTTCGACCACAGAGCAGTACATACTCATTAGCTATGCTACGGCGGTAGAGGAATTTAGGTTATAAAATTTTATTGATTCGGCGCAACCTCGCCGACATCGCGAATCACCCCCTAATCTTGGCATCCTCCCGAAGGCCTTGTTGTCGGGGTGCATTGTAGGGAAGGTGGCGGAGGAGCTTGGAAGTGCCTCGAAAGTTTGAATGGAACATCCACTTTTCTTAGCTGCTCTATTTTTTTAAAGTAATGGCGCTCTTCTTCTTCCTCAATTTTCTGTAGTGGCCCCAATATGGCCGCTTGGACATATATTGCCATGTTAGTAATGACACCATTAGTGTATTTATGAGATATAACTTTTTGTAATGGGCCTAATATGGCTGCTCGAACTTATATCATCATGCAACTAATGACGCCATTGGCATATTTATGAGACATAACTTTTTATAATGGGCCCAATATGGCCACTTGAACATATATCATTATGCTATTGGCATATTTACGAATATACATTTTGGCATTCTTTGAACAAACGACCCCCTACTAGGATCGTTGCTTTAGAGACACTGAGGTCAAACTGTATCTGGCTAGGTACCCTTTTTGGGCTCTGGTCTTAGTTGGAGAGCCAAGTGTCGTTATCCTAAACCAGTACTTCATAACCATTTCTCAAAACTGAAGTCATCTTGCCCCCATAGACCGGGTAACACAAGCCTTATCCAATGTAATTGGTACCTAGGTCTGGAATTCATTTGAATGCTCTCTAACCTTGATTAGAATCTTTGCTAACACGGGATCAAAATTATTATGCTAAAATGAGATGAGACCTCTAAATATTAAACTGATAAATCGGTAGGTGGTCCTTGTGCCTTGGGAACACACTTCTACTATTACCCATAAGGGAAGCTTGAAGTCATAAGTTAGAACATCACCAGTGACTTATCAAAGTGATATTTAGAGTTCATTAGTTCTAAAATATCATTTTATAATACCCCTAAGTTACTACTCTCTGCTCTCAAGTATGGTCTTCTCTGTGTCAATGAGAGGCCTCTTGGAAATTAGAGCACATATACAACTCTTTTTGTGTATAATCTACTGATACTTAGAATAGTTCATTACATGAATAGTACCGATTATATAAATTCAATCTTCAAACACACAAAATAAACAATAAATTTTCATATCAAAATGTTCAACAATTAATTCCCACCCTTAAAGGGTGTGTAGTGTTCCATTACTGGATTCCAATCATCACCAATCAAGCAACAAGTAAGAAAAAGGAAGAAATAAATCGAGAGATAAGGGGTGAGAGAACAAATCGTGAGTTGAGCTTCAATCCTTGTCTTCAACAGTAATGAATTTTGAATCTCTGAGTACATCACTTAAATCTCTTCAATACAAATAAAAATCTACTCTAAAACTACTCTAAGATCTCCTAAAAATCAAAACTCTAAGCCAAACTTAAAAATGCAAGGTTTTAGAGAGAGAAACCCCTCATGAGAGATGTTTTCCCACCCCATTCGTTGCCCTAAAAATCTAAAAAAATGAGTATTTATGGACCACGGGTGAAATGGGCTTGAAAATAGGCCAAAACAGCAATTTTTTGGGCTTTTTGGTTAGGCCCAACGTCAGAGTCGCGACATCGGATGATCAATGTGTCACAACTTTGATTGCAATTTGGCAACATTCTCTTCTACCCTTTTCGTAAGTGTATAGGTCATACTGGTAATAAAGTGGAATCTAGGAGTCCGGATATCGTAACTACATGCATTGGAGGTTCTCTCTAATTTGAATTTGAGCACTCCGAGTAGAGGGCTATTCACTATCTAGGGTACCAAAAATTATGAGAATTAAGATCAATTTAACTAAAGTAAAATGCTATTTAAAACTAATCAACTTATTCTAAAATCTACCAAGCAAACAACTACTAACAATCTAAAATGTATGAAGAGAGGTACTAGGGGTGGGAATAATCATTTACAATCATTTTGCATTTCCTTGGAAGAAAAAAATTTATGGGTTGAATTCTAAATTTTGTCTATGAGTACGTTAGTATAGTCTTGGAATACCTCTTAACACTATACATTTCACTATTTAAAACACCATATTCCTAAACCAGGTCAGTGGGTCTAAATAGCTACTTTTAGGGTATGATTTCCCTTTTTAAGAACTGATTGTTTATCCTCAACCAGTACTTCACAACCATTTCTTATAAGTAAAGTCAGCTTGCCCCCATAGACAGGGTAAAACAAGCCTCATCCAATATAATTGGTACCTCGGTATGCAATTCATTAGAATACTCTCACACCTTGATTAGAATCCTTGCTAACACGGGATCAAGATTATTATGGAAAAATGAGATGAGACCTCTAAGCATTAACCTGATAAATTAGTAGGTTGTCTAAGTGCCTTGGGAACACACTTCTACTTTTACCCATAAGGGAACCTTGAAATTAGAGGTTAGAACATCACCAGTGACTTATCAAAGTGATATTTAGACTTCATTAGTTCTAAAATATCAATTTATCATACCCCCAAGTTACTGCTCTTTGCTCTTAGGTATGGACTTCTCTCTGTCACTCAGAGGCCTCCAGGAAATTAGAGCATTGATACAACTCTATTTGGGTATAATCTACTGATACTTAGAACAGTTTATTACATGAATAGTACCGAATATATAAATTTAGTCTTTAACCATGAAATAAACCTCATCTGTGATCTGAATGTTGACAATTTAATCCCACCCCCTTGAGGGTGAACAATGTTCCATTGCCAGTTATAACATCATCACCAATCAAGCAACAAGTAATAAAAATGAAGAAAGAAATAAAGAGATAGGAGTGAGAGAACAAATCGGTTGAGCTTCAATCTTTGTCTTAACGATAATGAAATACGAATGCAGTCTGACAAGAAATCTCGCCGTCTGAATAAATCTGCTTTGTAAATACTCTAAGATCTACTAAATCAAACTCGCTAAACTGAAAAATGGAAGGTTTAGAGAAACCTCGCGAGAGGTGTTCTCCCACCTTCTTTGTTGCCATAAAAATCTAAAAAATGAGTATTCTATTGACCTAGGGTGAAATGGTCTTGAAAACAAGCCAAAAGAGCAATTTTCGATGCTTTTTGGTCAAGCCCCATTTCAGAGTCACGACATCGGATGATAAGAGTCATGACATCGGACTGCAATGTCGGTAACTCCCAGCTTCTGATAATCGCGACATTCTCTTTATGCTCTTCACCTTGAGTGCATAGGTCGTACAGTAATGGCCCGGACTGCAGGAGCGGGATATCGTACCCACAGTTGAGTTCTCTTTAGTGGAATTTGAGCACTTCAAGTAGAAGGGCTATTCACTATCTAGGCTATCGAAAATGATGAGAATTAAGATCAATTTAACTAAAGTAAAAATTGATTTAAAACTAATCAACTTATTCTAAAATCTACCAAGCAAACAACTACTAACAATCTAAAATTTATGAAAAGAGGCACTAGGGTGGGAATAATCATTTACAATCAATTTGCATTTCCTTGGAAGACAAAAATTTATGGGTTGAATTATGCATTTGTCCAAGAGTAAAGAAGTATAGCCTTGAAATACCTCCTTACACTATAAATTTCACTATTTAATACACCATATTCCTAAACCTGGTTAATAGGTCTAAATAGCTACTTTTAGGGTATGTTTTCCCTTTTTAAGAGCTGTCTGTTTATCCTAAACCAGTACTTGACAACCATTTCTCAAAACTGATGTCAGCTTGCCCCCATGGAAAGGGTAACACAAGCCTCATCCAATATAATTGGTACCTTAGTATGCAATTTATTAGAATACTCTCTCACCTTGATTAGAATCCTTGCTAACATAGTATCAAGATTATTTTGCGAAAATGAGATGAGACCACTAAACATTAAACTGATAAATCAGTTGGTGGTCCTCGTGCCATGGGAACACACTTCTACTATCACCAATAAGGGGACCTTGAAGTCAGAGGTTAGAACATCACCAATGACTTATCAAAGTGATATTTAGAGTTCTTTAGTTCTAAAATAGCAATTTATCATACCCTCAAGTTACTGCTCATTTGTCTCAGGTATGGTCATCTCTGTGCCACTTAGAGGCCTCCGGGAAATTAGAGCATTGATACAACTCTTTTTGAGTATAATCTATTGATACTTAGAACAATTTATTACATGAACGGTACCGAATATATAAATTTAGTCTTCAAACCCATAAAATAAACAATAAATCTGCAGATCTGAATGTTCAACAATTAATTCCCACCCCTTGAGGGTGTTTAATGTTCCATTACTGGATTCTAATAATCACTAATAAAGCAACAAGTAAGAAAAATGAAGAAAGAAATAAAGAGATAAGGAGTAAGAGAAAAAATCGTGATTTGAGCTTCAATCTTTGTCTTCAACAATAATGAAATCTGAATCTCTGAGTACAACATCGGAATCTCTTCGATACAGATGAAAATATGCTCTAAAACTACTTTAAGATCTACTAAAAATCAAAACTCTAAGGTAAATTTAAGAATGGAAGGTTTTAGTGAGAGAAACCATCCTGAGAGGTGTTCTCCATCCTTCTTTGTTGCCATAAAAATCTAAAAAACGAGTATTTATTGACCTAGGGTAAAATAGGCTTGAAAACAAGCCAAAACAGTATTTTTTGGGGCTTCTTGGTCAAGCCCCGTGTCAGAGTCGCGACATCGGACTGTAATGTATCGACTCTAACTACAATGTCACGACATTCTCTTCTGCTCTTTCCGCAAGTGCACATGTCATACAAGTAATAAAGTAGACTTTAGGAGTCCGGATATCGTACCCACGAGGATTGAAGGTTCTCTATAATTGGAATTTGAGAACTCCGAGTAGAAGGGCTATTCACTATCTAAGCTATCGAAGATGATGAGAATTAAGATCAATTTAACTAAAGTAAAAATTGATTTAAAACTAATCAAATTATTCTAAAATCTACCTAGCAAACAACTACTAACAATCTAAAATGTATGAAGAGAGGCACTAGTGTGGGAATAATCATTTACAATCAATTTGCATTTCCTTGGAAGAAAAACATTTATGGGTTGAATTTTGCATTTGTCCAAGAGTACGGTAGTATAGCCTTGGAATACCTCCTTACATTATACATTTCACTATTTAATACACCATATTCCTAAACCAGGTCAATAGGTCTAAATAGCTACTTTTAGGGTATGTTTTCCCTTTTTAAGAACTGACTGTTTATCCTAAACTAGTACTTCACAACCATTTCTCAAAACTGAAGTCAGCTTGCCTCCATAGACAAGGTAACACAAGCCTCATCCAATATAATTGGTACCTCAGTCTGAAATTCATTAGAATACTCTCTCACCTTGATCAGAATCTTTGCTAACACGGGATCAAGATTAATATGCCAAAATGAGATGAGACCTCTAAACATTAAACTGATAAATAAGTAGGTGGTCCTTGTGCCTTAGGAACACACTTCTACTATCATCCATAAGCGAACCTTAAAGTCAAAGGTTAGAGTATCACTAGTGACGTATCAAAGTGATATTTGGAGTTCATTAGTTCTAAAATAGCAATTTATCATACCCCCAAGTTACTGCTCTTTGCTCTCAGGTACGGTCATCTTTGTGTCACTTAGAGGCTTCTGGGAATTTAGAGCACATATACAACTCTTTTTGGGTATAATCTATTGATATTTAGAACAATTTATTACATGAGTCGTACCGAATATATAAATTCAGTCTTTAGACCCACAAAATAAACTATAAATATGCAAGTTTGAATGTTCAACAATGAATCCCCACCCTTAGAGGGTGTTTATTGTTCCATTACTGGATTCCAATTGTACGATCAGCTGACAGTCGAAAATGAAGAAAAGAAATCAAAGAGATAAGGAGGCGAGAGAGCAAATGTTGATTTGAGCTTTGTCTTTTCCTTCAATAGTAATGAAATATGAATCTACGAGTCTGACCTTAGAAATCTCTTTATCTGAAATAAAATATATAAACTACTCTAAGATCACTAAAAATCAAAACTCTAAGCTAAACTTAAAAAATGGGAGGTTTTAGAGGCGAAACCCTCCTTGAAGGTGTTGCCTCTCGCTTAGTTGCCATAAAAATCTAGAAAATGAGTATTTATAGACCTAGGGTGAAATGGGCTTGAAAACAGGCCAAAACAGCAATTTTCGAGGCTTTTTGTTCAGGCCCGATGTTAGAGTCGCGAAATCGGACTACAATGTCACTATCATTTCTGGATATCAAGGCATTCTCTTAATCAAATTCACATCTGAGTTACTAGATTATTAGGAATAAACAAAAGTGCAGTATCTGGAGATGGGATATAAGTGCTCTGAGTTGAATCTTCTGTTTAGTGAAACTTTCAGAGTGAGCTGCTTCATATCAGACCTCTAGATAGTAATATAAATGAGACTAAAGTAAAGCTAATTTAAAACTAATCAAATTATTCTAAAATCTACCAAGCAAACAACTACTAACAATCTAAAATGTATAAAGAGAGGCACTAGGGTGGGAATAATCATTTTCAATTAATTTCCATTTCCTTAGAAGAAAAACATTTATGGGTTGAATTATGCATTTGTCCAAGAGTACTATATTATAACCTTGGAATATCTCATGACACTATACATTTCACTTTTTAAAACACAATATTCCTAAACCAGGTCCATGGGTCTAAATAGATACTTTTAGGGTATGATTTCCCTTTTTAAGAACGTGCTGTTTATCCTAAACCAGTACTTCACAACCATTTCTCAAAACTGAAATCAGCTTGCCCCCATAGAAAGGGTAACACAAGCCTCATCCAATATAAATGGTACCTCAGTCTGTAATTCATTAGAATACTCTCACCTTGATTAGTATCTTTGCTAACACGGGATCAAAATTATTATGCCTTGGGAACACACTTCCACTTTCACCCATAAGGGAAACTTGAAGTTAAAGGTTAGAACATCACTAGTGATATTTAGAGTTCATTAGTTCTAAGATATCAATTTATCACACCTCCAAGCACGTCTTTACTCTCGTGTATGGTCTTCTCTGCGGTCACTGTGAGGCCTTTCGAAATTAGAGACACATACAACTCTTGTATAATCTACTGATACTTAGAACATTTTATTACATGAACAACCTGGGCGATTTGAGGTTCAACTCGCTCAACAAGAATGAAATCAATCTCATATACCGTAGCACCCCTTTCCTGGCTCGACTGATTGTGGGTCCTAACTATTCGTGAGGCACACACCATTTATCAAACATATTTCATTTAGACATTTACAAGCCCCATTTATTTTTATTTTTTCAAAATTCATAATTGCCAATCGCTTTCTAGGCTCCATACAATTTACATTTAACCAAAATATATATTGCATAATGAAGGCATTCCATCCCTCTATTCAAAATAATATACAAAATCGCTTTTGTAGTTTAACTTCGATCACAAACATCAATTGTTCAAAAATCAGATGGGATGCATGATGCAGTATATACTTTACCTTACGCCTTTCGATGACATCGCACTCGATCTCGGGTCCCACTGCTAATCACCGGAGCACCGCGCATTGGTAAAATACGCCAACATTTTCATGCTAGGGTTCTATACAATTTTTCCTCACGCTTAAATCAAACCATGCAATGTTTATAAAACAACGCTTTTGTACATTTTTCAATGACTAATGCAATATAATACTTATATATATATATATATATATATATATATATATATATATATATATATATATATATATATATATATATATATATTACTCATTTATATTCACTACAATTCATCGCTATTTCAAGTTATGCAATTTCATATGCACTAAATCATTCAAATCACAAATCATGCACTTTTCAATCACATTATCATTTTGCCCTTATCGAATTTAACCTATAAGCTTTGTGCACAGATGATCGAATCATCTAAGACTTAGCCCCACCGGGGTCAGCAGTGCCTGGCATGTATATATATAAAAAAATATGTACTTGGTCAGGTATTGAATTCATCACATCACACGTCACACGGACGCAGATGCCACAATAAGACGCTTGCTCACCTTTGTCAGTATACCAATTTATCCTTAACTCGAATTTAATAGTCAACATTCTATTAAGGGCATTCAAATTATTTGTAGGGAAAATACAGATAAGATATATTTATACAAACAAATTCATTTCAATACTCATGCAATTTTCTTATGTCATTCATTTCGCAATTAATCAATTTCTCAAATTTCTTAACTTAAATAAACTTGCAGTAATTCATTCTCACAATTTATTTGCATCAAATCAATTTAAAAATTCAACATGCAATTCAAAATATTTGGAGATGATTCGAATAATTAGAGAAAGGTGTGTAATAAAACCAAAAGTCTGAGACTGATTCCAATCCTCTAATCTGATTCATTAGGTTTTCCTCATTGTCACTCATTCTAATACAACAGAACACATATTCGTATGCGCTGCTGATTTTGGTTAGGCTGATTCCTTCGGCTTAATATCATATTCTTAATCTCATTAGCAACAAGGGCAAGATACAAGCTCCTAAGATGTAATATAGTTCCAAACTTTAATCCATCACATAACCAAATACTAAAATCTTTTTCCCATTTTATAATACTTTTCCAATAGTACTCTTGATCAACTAAACCATCCCCAAAGGAAGATTAAGTTAAAAACCTCAAACAACCATTAACACCACATGCAAGGACCGTTATTTTCCAATTTTGTACTCTCTGGACTTTATTACCAAAAAATTATTCAAAAGGTCTTCAAAAATTATGAAACTCTCTAGTTTAGTCCTTTATATATCCAATGACATTTCTAAAAATTTTCAATTTAAAATTCCTTCTCTAAGGCCCTCAACCACATAACAAAAACAGGACAAAACATGATGTTTTTTTTTTTCAAACAAAAATACCTTTAAAACGTGTCACCAAAACCAATCCTAATTTTGTCCAAAATCAAATTCAAACATTGATTTTATTAGCTTAGACCAAGGCCTAACAAACCCCCAAGCATCCAAAATCAGATTATAAACCAATTGGTGCGCTTAACTTTAACATTCAGACACTTAATTTAAAACGTGACCGCGACATAACTCCACTCCGATTGCATGATAGCACTTGGGGTTACAAATTGCATACACTCTTCAAGTAAATTATTCCCCTAGAAGTATAGTTTACCCATAATTTGATCACTAAATTGGATGAGTGAAACTCATTTGCAGCTAAAATGACCACAACTACTCCCAAAACAGGGCATACCCATGAGCTACCCAAAACTCACCTTTAAACCCATTTTCGGGAGCCTTAGTGCTGCAATTTGCTCCTGGTCCCTTCTATAAATTTGTAGCTCTATCTCTTATGGTTCGTTACTAATTAGAATCACTTCATTTGGATGATTATAACTTAATCTATAGCCAAAACAAGAACAGGGGTTTTGACAAAATTTTGACAGCATTTCCTTTGAAAACCAAACATTTCCCTTTTTACAAACACTCCTCCAAACCAATCCAAACCAATATCAAAACCCATTTACAACCAATAAAACACACCTTTATCCACATTTGGGGTTTTCCCCAACCCAAACACAAGAGAAAATGGGTTAGGGTTTAGTTTCTTACCAATCTCGATTCTTCAACACCAAGCCTTCCTTCTTCTTCGATCACTGGAAACCATAAACGGGAAGATCTCCCACCAAACCTTGGTCTTCAACCCTATCTCCATTTTCTCCCTTGCTCTCTAAGAACGAAAATGCACAAATGTGCCTTTATCTGTAATTACATTCAAATTTTAATCTCTTTTAATGGTTAAGACCTTGTCATTTCCTATTCTTTCGCTTTCAAATAAGTCCCATTTCAAGCTGACATTCGGTATTCTATTTAATTTCATTTAACTCACATTAGCATTTAAGCTTATTCTATTTTTGGCCCTTAGGTCCTCATTTTACAAATTGCCCTTTACACTTGGGTAAATTCCGAGTTGTACATTTTTTTTATTTTTTATTCCTTCTTAGGATTTAAATTCCGGAAAATTTTCATTTACTTTATTTTATACCCTAAACACATAATTAAAAAAAAATTATAAAAATAATAGGGTATTTTTAGGGCGTTACAATAGCACCGAAATCTATTCAATACAAAAATAAATTTGTTCTAAAACTTCTCTAAGATCTACTAAAAGTTATAACTCTAAGCTAAACTTAAAAATGGAAGGTTTTAGAGAGAGAAACCCTCATGAGAGTTGTTCTCCCACCTCCTTCGTTGCCATAAAAATCTAAAAAATGAGTATTTATAGACTTAAGGTGAAATGAACTTGAAAACACGCCAAAACAGTTATTAATTTTCAGTGGCTCGAGGTCACCCCAATGTCGTAGTCAAGCAGATCGAATGACAGAGTCGCGACATCTGACCGCAAAGTCGTGGACTCTACTACAATGTCGACATTCCTCTTGCACTTTCTCCGTAGCGCACCCAAGTCATGTTAAGTAATATGGACTCCAAGGAGTCCGGATATCAGACCCACGAGGATTGAAGGTTCTCTCTAATGGGAATTTGAGCACTTTGAGTAGAAGGGCTATTCACTATCTAGGCCACTGAAGATGATGAGAATTAAGATCAATTTAACTAAAGTAAGAATTGATTTAAAACTAATCAACTTAAACAAATACTAACAATCTAAAATATATGAAAAGAGGCATTAGGGGTGGGAATAATCATTTACAATCAATTTTCATTTCTTTGGAAGAAAAAAATTTATTGGTTGAATTCTGCATTTGTCCAAGAGTACGGTAGTATAGCCTTGGAATACCTCCTGACACTATACATTTCACTATTTAAAACACCATATTTCTAAATCAGGTCAATGGGTCTAAATAGCTACTTTTAGGATATGATTTCCCTTTTTAAGAACTACCTATTTATCCTAAACTAGTACTTCATAACCATTTCTCAAAACTGAAGTCAACTTACCCCCATAGATAGGGTAACACAAGCCTCATCCAATATAATTGCAATTCTCGCCGTGAATTCATTAGAATACTCTCTCTCACCTCTATTGCACTTTAAGTAACACGGATCAAGATTATTCTTGCTAAAATGAGATGGACTCTAAACATTAACCCGATAAATCGCAGGAAATTTATGCCTGGGTAACACACTTCTACTCAATACCAAGAAGGAACCCTTGGCCGAGAGCAACATCACCAATGACTTATATAAGTGATATTTAGAGTTCATTAGTTCTAAAATATGAATATATGAGACCCCCAAGTTATTGCTCTTTGCTCTCAGGTATGGTCTTCTTTATGTCACTTAGAGGCCTCTTGGAAATTACAGCACTAATACAACTCTTTTTGGGTATAATTTACTAATACTTAGAAAAGTTCATTACATGAATAGTATCGATTATATAAATTCAGTTTTCTAACCAACAAAATAAACTATAAATCTGCAAATCTGAATGTTCAATAATTAATCCCCACCCTTAGAGGGTGTTTCATGTTCCATTACTAGATTCCAATCATCACCACTCAAGCGACAAGTAAGAAAAATGAAGAAAGAAATCAAGAGATAAGGAGGGAGAGAACAAATTGTGATTCGAGCTTCAATCTTTGACTTCAACAGTAATGAAATCTTAATCTATGAGTACAACACCGAAATTTTTTCAATACAAATAAAAATCTTATCTAAAACTACTCTAAGATCTACTAAAAATCAAAACTCTAAGCTAAACTTAAAAATGGAAGGTTTTAGAGAGAGAAACCCTCATGAGAGTTGTTCTCCCACCTCCTTCGTTGCCATAAAAATCTAAAACATGAGTATTTATAGACCTAGGGTGAATGGGCTTGAAAACAGGCCAAAACAACAATTTTCAAGGCTTTGTGGTCAGTCCCAATGTCAGAGTCGTGGCATCAGATGATCAGAGTCGTGACATCGAACTTCAATGTCACACTGACGCAATGTCATGACATTGACTTCACCGCTACCGTGCGCACTGGTCACAAGTAGTAAAGTGGACTCTGTGGAGTCCGTATATCGCACTAATGCAGGATCAAGGTTCTCAATTGAATTTGAGCACTCTGAGTAGAAGGGCTATTCATTATCTAGGTTATTGAAGATTAAGAGAATTAAGATCAATAGAACTAAAGTAAAGACTGATTTAAAACTAATCAACTTATTCTAAAATCTACCAACCAAACAACTACTAACAATCTAAAATGTATGAAAAGAGGCCCCAGGGGTGGGAATAATCATTTACAATCAATTTTCATTTCCTTGGAAGAAAAACATTGATGGGTTGAATTCTGCATTTGTCCAAGAGTACGATAATAGCCTTAGAATACCTCCTAACACTATACATTTCACTATTTAAAACACCATATTCCTAAACCATGTCAATGGGTCTAAATACTTTAGGTAGAGATTTCCCTTTTAAGAACTAGTCGCTTATCCTAAACCAAGATTTCATAACCATTTCTTAAACCGAAGTCAACTTCGCTCCACATGATGTGGCAACACGCTTCCTCATCCAATATAATTTATACCTCAGTTTGCAATTCATTAATATACTCTCTCACCTCTATTAGAATCTTTGCTAACACAGGATCAAGATTATTTTTTCAAAATGAGATGAGACCTCTAAACATTAAACTGATAAATCAAGAGGGTGGTTCCCTCAGGCTCACACACTCATCGGGGTCACCAAGAAGTGGAACCAAGTCGAGGTTTAACATCACCAATGACTTATCAAAGTGATATTTAGAGTTCATTTGTTCTAAAATATCGATATTTGAGACCTCCAAGTTACTGCTCTTTGCTCTCAGGTATGGTCTTCTCTATGTCACTCAGAGGCCTCCTGGAAATTAGAGCACTAATACAGCTCTTTTTGGGTATAATCTACAGATACTTAAAAAAGTTCTTTACATGAATAGCATCGATTATATAAATTCAGTCTTCAAACCCATAAAATAAACTATAAATCTGTAAATCTGAATGTTCAATAATTAGTCCCCACCCCTAGAGGGTGTTTAATGTTCCATTACTAGATTGAAATCATCACCACTCAAGCGACAAGTAAGAAAAATGAAGAAAGAAATCAAGAGATAACGAGGGAGAGAACAAATCGTGATTCGAGCTTCAATCTTTGACTTCAACAGTAATGAAATCTTAATCTATGAGTACAACACCAAAAATTTTTCAATACAAATAAAAATATTCTCTAAAACTACTCTAAGATCTACTAAAAATCAAAACTATAAGCTAAACTTAAAAATGGAAGGTTTTAGAGAGAGAAACCCTCATGAGAGGTGTTCTCCCCACCCCTTCAAGGTCTCTAAAAACTAAAAATGAGTATTTATAAACCTAGGGTGAAATGGGCTTGAAAACAGGCCAAAACAACAATTTTTGACTGTCAAAGCCTAAATGCTGTAGTCTTGATATCTAACTTCAGAATGTCAAGACCTTACCGTGAATGCCTTAAGATTCTCCCTTCCGTCTTCAATAGCTTGCCTCATTCTCCAACTTCACAGCTTCATAACTTCTTCATTTTAACTCAGATTCTGGCGTGTGAGGTGTTGTTGGAAGATCTTTGAATTTAGAATGCAACCTTTATTGAATATGAACCATTTGATATTCCAACTGGTACATAGAAATTCATCTTCTCAGTGATGTGCTGTGAGACACCCGGTTGACTCTAATTTTGGAATTATACTGCTCATTTCTTACCAAACACTTACTTTTCATCAAGAATCCTACAAAACCAAGTTTAGAAGAAATGTTATTAGTTTTACATGAATATGAATATAAAATGCTATAAATAGTATGTGAAATGAACTCAAAACATAGATTTAGTTTACTAATTACTCCAAGAGTGTCACAAGCAACCTAGCTCATAGGGATGAACTAGAAAAGAAACCATGTACTCCATCCAAGTCAAGGAGCAAAGAGTAGATTTAGCAGAGGCGGATGTAATCCCGAACAAGATGACATTTATCGAGGCAAAGCTGGGATGCCATAATGAATGTAATGAATACTCAAGAGTAGAGAAGCCGTCATTAACAAAGTGGGGATTGTAAATGGTGCTAAGAAAAATAGTGTTGTTGACCAAGGACTAGCCTAAGAAGGTCCATACCAAGTTGAAGAAGTCCAATACCTGAATGGGAATAGAAGTTACAACTTCAAACCCAATAACAACTTACCTACCCACTACACACTAGCTCTTAGGAACCATGAGAATCTTTCTTATGGAGGTGCAAATCACTGCGCCTTCTGATCAATTTAACTATCGTAATTACATTCCACATAGATTCCAATGACAAAATCAAGGAAATACAAGGGCAGAGGAGACCACCATCCTTTGAAGAACAAATGTTGAGTTATATGGTTGATAACAAAAGGATGCTCAACCTTCATGAACAAAAGTTTGTTGAACTTGATGTTTTTCAGGCAAACACAAATGCTTCGCTAAAAAACCTGGAAACTCAAGTGGGGCAGTTGGTCCAAACCTTGCAAAACTAGGCCAGGGATTTCTTCCCTAGTGATACAAAGAAAAACCCAAAAGACTGTATGGCCATTACATTAAGGAGTGGTAAAGAATTTCAAGTCATAAAGGAAGTTGAGAAAAAGAAAACTGAAGAGGAAGCTGAAAATGAAGATCAAAACCAAACAACCAGTGAGGAGAGGAAGAAAAAATCGAGACACTGGGACAAAGTCGAAGTTTCCAAAGGCGTACTAAAGTGCAAAAACAAGAGACATAAATTCAAGAGAAGAAAGAAGTTAAAGTTTATCACCTCCACCCTTTCCTCAAAGACTTAAGAAAAACAAACCGATAACCAATTTGCCAACCAACACAAACAATAAAAATGAGATAAACATTCCTTTTGCTAAAGCTTTGGCTAAAATGCCACACTATGCTGAATTCGTGAAGGAAATAATCAACAAAAAGAGGAAATTGGATGAATATGGGATAGTAAGCTTATCTGCAAACTGTAGTGCAATTATTCAAAAGAAGCTACAACAGAAAATGAAAGATCCTGGAAGCTTTACTATACTATGCACTATAGGAAACCATGAATTTGGGAAAGCACTTTGTGACTCTGGTGCTAATATTAATTTGATGCCTTTATTAACGGTGAAAATATTAAGTTTGGGGGAGTTAACTCCCACCACACTGTCCCTATAAATGGCGCATGCATCAATGACTCAACAAGAAGGCATTATCAAGACGTGTTTCGCTAAACCAAGTCTATTTTCTAGCCGGGATTTCGCGGCGATTGACATTGAGGAAGATAAGAAGTACTAGTGTTACTACCGGTAGCTATTTTAAACACAAAAAGATCAATCGATGTGAAGAAATGAGAACTTACTCTCGAGGGTCGCATGTATAAGTACAATTTAATTTGAATCAAAGTCTGAAACAACTAGGTTTTGAAGGAGCTCATTGCATGAGAGTGGATGATGTAGTTCTTGATAGAGAAGAAATTAAGTATGATTTTATGAATCTGAATCCACTTGAAGAATGCATGTTCAAGTCACTATACAAGGAAAACTTGGAGAGTGAAAAGCTAAATACAAGTGTTGAACTAATTGAAATTGTGTTGAACTTGAGTGAAGGGAATGAAGAAGATGTAAGGAGCAGTAAAGTGAGAGTGCATGAAGCAGAGAAGAGCTCTGAAGGGCTAAACTTGAAAGAACTACCTAAGCACTTAAAGTATGCATTCTTAGGAGAAGAAAAATCTAAGCCAGTGATCATAGCATCTGATTTAACTTTAGAAAAAGAGAAGGAAGTGGTAGATACTCAGAAAATACAAAGAAGATATAGCTTGGTCAATGGAGGATTTGAAAGGGATCAACCCATCCATTTTCATGCATAAAATTTTACGGGAGGAGGGCAAGATCCTATCAACATCAATGGAGGCTAAATCCAATAATGAATAAGAATATAAGGAAGTCCTCAAACGGTTAAATCTCTAGATTCATTTGCTTATTTCGTATAGTCCTCAGAAGCTCTGTTCATGTGGTCCCCAAATGTGTTTACACCATCGTAAATGAAAAATGAATTGATACCCACAAGGACTGTGACAGGGTGGAGAGTATGTATAAACCACAAAAGTCAACACCGCCACTAGAAAGGACTATCCTTACCATCTATCGAATTGTATGTCGACAAGACAAGGTGCCACCCCACAACTGTTTTTCGATGGTTAGCTAAGTTATAACAAGATGCTATAACTCGAGGATCAAGAGAAAAACCATATTTACATGTCCTATGACACTTTTCTTTTGTGGACATGTCATTCGGATCAGAAAATACTTCAACTACATTCCAAAGGTGATGTAACTATATTCTCATTTAAATGGAGGAAGTAATGAAGATATTTATGGATATTTTTTGGTTTTTGGTTCTAGCTTTGAAAATTGCCTACAGAATCTAGCAGTGGTACTGCAAAACTGTAATTAAACTGAATAAAAATGGGTTCCATAAACAATTTTAGATTCCACTCAAGTTCAGACATAAATGAAGCCAGATATACAACGATCCCAGCTCAATATTGCAGCTAAGATCAACTAATCTGATTCTCAAAAGATTAAAAATAAAATAAAATAAAATAAAGAAGAAAAGAAAGAAAGAAAGAAAGGAAATCAAAAGAAGAAAATAAAACTATGTACAAAATCTTTCTCTACTGTTCTTCCTCTTCTGATGCAATCCTCCTCGTATATGATTCTTTTTCCATGCCCTATCTCTTTCTATTTATAGGCTCAATAAATGCTAGGGCGGAATACGAGGCTGAATTTGTGGACTTTAAAGCAGGCCTAACTGGTTCATTGTCGCGACATTGGAGTATCAGTCCTTGTCGTCAGGTTTGGTTATGCTTTGTCACAACAAGCAGGGCTTCGACATTCTTTCAGGTTTTGTCACGACAAGTTTAGCTACTCGCTTAATAATTTGTCGCTGGGCCGAGTTTTGAATGTCACTTATCTTCGCTTGCATCATTGATTCTAAGGGTTTGTTGCGACAAATTTTTGTGAACTCTCACTAGATTTTTTCGCGACAAATATTTATATGTCGCGACATACTTTCTTTCTCTAACAGTTTTTAACTTCTCATCAAGAACAATCGCCCTCTATGTCGCGATTATTACTCCAATGTTATGCTCTTTGTTGTTTCACGACAATCAGAACTATGTCATGACATTTTCCCAGTGTTTCTTTAGTGGCTCTTCTCATCTGTTTTCACAACAAAGATTTTAATGTCAGTAATAATGTTCACACCATTTCGTTTTGTTCTGGTCACGACAGTGGTCTCGAAATGTCACGAAAAACTTTCCTCGCCTCTCTTCCTCATAACTGCAGCAACAAGTGCTCGATTGTCAGTGGACATTCATTCCGTCATATCATTTCAGTTTTCATTTCGCAACAATGCTGTGAAATGTCGCACAAACCGCATTTCACTTAACATTTTTACTCGATTTTCTCGCTGATTTCGCTTTTGCATTACATCCCCGCAAACACTAATCGGGGTGAAGATTCCATGAGCCTCAGATCTAATCGAACTTTGCCCTTAAATATACATGAAAACGGACTAAATTAGATGAGTTTCTGAGACCATCAATGGACTAGCTCCAGTGTCATAACATAATATGCTTATTATTTATAATAGATAGAACCGTGAACATGTATTTCTGAAATGGGCTCACATACTGATCCATTTTCAAGGAAATAAAGTCCCCTACTTTCTCTAGCACATCTAATCATCCTCCTGTGGTCGCCCCGAAACTCATGTAAAGATGGAAAAATTAGCTCTCAAGACTTAAGATCACTACACTTACTATGGAAAGAAAATCGTATTGATGTTTGGAACACTAAGGACTTTATAGTAAGCGCGATGAAAGATACAACATAACCCATGTCGCCTATTACGTATACGATATGTTAATAATCTTAATTTTTTTTCATCGCACACGACTATAAGATGAGAATAATTGTGACGAGGGCC
This sequence comes from Tetrastigma voinierianum, assembly GCA_016808115.1. Classification (NCBI taxonomy): domain Eukaryota; kingdom Viridiplantae; phylum Streptophyta; class Magnoliopsida; order Vitales; family Vitaceae; genus Tetrastigma; species Tetrastigma voinierianum. The sequence goes on along the minus strand of JAEQBH010005337.1, from coordinate 82,461 downwards.
TTTTACAAGGTTCACAATTGTGGCTCCTTTTCATTTCCCTTCCATCTCGACCACCTTCAAACCGTAGCTGAACTCTTTAGTTTCAGGTTACTTGACTCAACTTTTAATACTTTATGCTTACTTTCTCTACAAACCTCGCAGAATACCTCATGAATGGAGGAGAGAAGTTTCCCGCCTGCATCACGACCTCTCACCTGCTCTTGACTGAGGCCAAGCAAGAAAGACATAGACTTAACACCTCCTCCATTTTCAGATCAACATCGTCTGTAGTGGTCCCATTCATCCCTCACATAAAAATGTCCAATTCCTACTATAGAGTTACCATCTCATTATAGTAGGTCAGAACATCTCTATCTCCTTGTCTTGCATTTCCACAATTTCGGGCCCCTGAAAGCCTCAAAAAATCTGAGACCTAATTCTCAACATCATAATACATATCCCGAACAGCGTCCCACACATCTTTGGATGTGGGAAAAAATAAATGCAGTTTTTTGACTTCTGGTTCCATAGAGTTTATCATCCAAGTAATAATTAGAGATTTTTCTAAACACCGTCTCTTCAAATTGGGATATCAAGCGGCTTGCTGTTTTATTTCTCTAGTAAGATGGTCGAGTTTACCCCTGCCATTAATGGCAAGCTTTATGGATTAGGCCCATTCTACATAATTAGAATGGTCTAATTTATGAACAGTAATTTGTAGGGAAGGATTTGAAGAAAAAAATATGCACCAGTTGTAGGAATCGCAAATTGGGACATGGGTTGGGTAACTTATGAAGATGTGGATGAATCATTGCTTGCATGGGCAGTAGAGTCCTTAGATCCAATCATGGCTGCTCTATAATTCATGATTGGGGACTAGTAAAGAGCTGAGGCTCTGATTCCATGAAGGTTTTTTGTGAAAGAGAAAGATTTGAACTTTATTGATTTTTCTGTGTATAAAACTCTTGTACAAGGTTGATATTTCCATACTACAATATTAGGAAACATAATAAAATAAATCAGGAAACATAATAGTATGAATTAGCTAATATCCTATATCCTAATTTAGTTATTCTATTTAAGTTAAACACAAATCAGTCTTCCTCAAATAAAAAGAATCAAATTAGTCTTCCTCAATTATAGGAATCAAATCTTCAATAGCGGTCATGTTAGGAAAGTTTTGATTGTAGAAGATTTTATGTAATTTTCTGATTCTTGGAATTACTTATCAACTTTATATAAAGTTGGCTAGTTTCCTAATTAGTTTAGAAGTATTTTAGGCTACAACTTTGTGTATATATATTCCATATTGTAACATATATTCAACATAAGTAAAAATCACTTTTTTTTCTATCTAGTTTTTCTTATAACCACCATAGGTAATAGAATAAGAGAATATCCAAAATGAAAATACCAAACCTTATGGCAAGGGATTCAAGAAATCTGCACTAGGATACATGTGATAAATGTGACTGCACATATTACTGTAATATAGAAAGAAAACGACTAACAAGGTGCCTGAAATAGAATAAAGAGTTAAGAAAAGGCTTTTAAGTTATTTGCATAGAAACATTCCAACTAAAAATGAAAAATTATAAACCATGAAACCTTAAAATTCGAAATTTATGCTGTTAATTCATTAGTGTAGCTACCAAAGACTATGTTAAGTCCTCGCAATGGCACCAAAACTCTGCTAACCGTATGCATGGATCGTGATAAGTAATAAAAATGGTTTTCAATACTTAACCAAGACTGCTCCACGAGGACCGTAGGTTTTACGGTGGATCAGCAAATTCTCGGATACCGATTAGTTCACTATCTTAGCATCTCAATTGTGTGAGATGAAATTATAAAACTAATAAAAACAAAACTAAACAAAAACAAAGAATGATTTGTGAAAACTGGAGTAATTAACTAAAATCGAGAGAAAACGACTTATGTGAGGAACTAAAGGTCATCAACACTGGCAGTGATCGCCTTGGTGTGGTGCCAGTCAATAACATTACTCTGGGCTCTGTCCAAAGACTTGGTACAAGGATCCCATTTTTGTGTTCCCCCTTATGTTTTCTCACATTAACCACCTATTCACAGTTATGTCCTTCTAGGTCGTTAGGGCGATCTTTTTCTACAACATTTTTCCTCGAGAGCTCTATTGGTCACAACTACATCCTTGCAATAAAGCTACCTAGACTAAGTTCGGATTGGTCATTGTTACATTCTTACAATCCTCACTTAATGTGTTTGGTGTCCCCTCCTAGTGAAATCTGCTTAGTACTAGACCTTTCTAATTCCCTAAGCCTCTTTAACTAGGTTAATTTGAATCCCAATTAATTGATTCACGCCTTAAGAGACTCGGAACCAGATTTTAGGGCTTAATCCAAGCGTCACCAAGGATCTCTAGTAAAAGGATCTAAGATCTGATTCTCAGCACAAATTAATTAACCAAGATCTTAATATTCCAATGATCTAATACCAAACACAATAAAGCAGCCAACCAACTAAAGATTAGACAAACCCAATCATCAAATATGATAACCAACCATATCGAATGATTAGCCTAACATTTCAGGCATTAAATTCCACAAAATCATGTTGTTGACAAACACAAAACTGCATAAATTAAAGAAAGAGAAGAGATAGAAATACAAAACAGGGTTTAAATTGCAAATGACTTCAATATTCAACTCCAAGATGAAATCCACACTCTATAAGGTTGTTCTTCCAGCAATAACCGATTACAAGCCAAGTTGTTTACAAATACAAACCTAAATCTAACAAATCTACAAAATCTAACCTAAAAATGGAACAAAATTTCAAGGAAAAGAAACCCAAGGAGAGAGACTCCTCTCTAAAATTTCGAACCCTAGAATTGTCTTAAAGTTGCACTTATATACACCTTGGAACATGGGCCAATGATTGGCTAAAAATGGAAGTTTTTGTGTTCCAACCCGTCGACGTTCGCCGTGGCAAAGGCTTCTTCACTGTGGCAAACACACGTGTCATCTTCTAATTTAACTTCTCTTCATCACGGTGAACAGTATCTTCACCACCGTGGAAAACCCCTTCACCATAATGAACAACATCTTTGTCATGGCGAACCTAAGCCTGGCCCTTTCATTATCTTTCTCTTTGCCGTGGCGAGCCTTGACCTTCGTCTTGGAGAACCTCTTTACTATGGCGAGCCATATCCTTTGCCATGGCTAACCAATGGCTTCATTCCAGCAACTTCATCTAAACTTGATTTCTTCCTGCATTTTGCTTGGTTTTCCTTCTAAAGCTGCAAAACATAAGTAAATAAGGGATTAGAGCTTTCTTAAGAGATAATGGTGTGAATATAGTATTTAAGTTGCATAAAACACATGAAAATCATATTAAAAATGCTAACAAGATTCACACCTATCAAACACCCCCAAACTTAACATTTTGCTTGTCCTCAAGCAAAGAAACAACTCATTTTCCTTATTCAAAACTAACAAACATGTTGAGCATGAAATTGAGATAATGAATGATAAATTTCCTCATGGATATTACCTTCATACAACATAAAGAAAATTTTGAGATAACACCTTTTCAAAAATAATAGACTGACCATGAGTTGAGCATACCCAAACCAAAGTTCTTGAGTGTGTGTGTGTGTGTGAAGTCTTTCCCTCTCCGGCCAATTGCAATTCAGATGGAATTAGATGAGCATGAGTGGAATGGATCTCTCACTCACATGGTGAGTGTGTAAGACTCCATAAATGAGCCTCAGCATATCACTTCACTAATGTAAAGCATACACAACTCTTAGGATCAACTAGGTCTTCAACATTGTAGTGTATGGCTTGGGTTAGGGTGGTTAAATAGGACATTTAGGCTTTAGTTTATCCAAAATATACACATTTTTATTTTTCTTCACTTGTTGTTCATCCTTTAGCATATTGCATTCTTCACAATTGAACTTCTTAACTTTCCCCCTAAACTTACTTTCAGAGACTCTAAAGGTCTAAACGTGAAGAGAGAGAGAGAGAGAGAGAGAGAGAGAGAGAGAGAGAGAGAGAGAGAGGGAGGAGGGAGGAGGAAATTTCTTAGTTATAAAAAAGCGAGGAGAGGTTACCAGTGGAGAGAGATGGAAAGCCAGATCCCCCATAAAGACTTCAAGGTCTCATCGTGGAAAAGAGAGAGGAAAAAAGAATCAGATTGATTCACACATATGCTCAGAGCACTGTGTGGCAGAAAAAGGCGTGAGGGATGTATCTTTGGATTTTTCCATGATATATGCTTCAGGTTAATTATAAAGATGAAAGCGAGGGAGGACTCCTAGATTGTCATGATATAGGCTTGTTTTTTTATACAATAGGAAAAGGGGAGGGAGGGAGGGAGGGAGAAGAATGTTGATTGATCTATAAAAGATACATGTCAGCACAATTATGCAAAGAGGAAAAGTGAGGGACGGAGGGAAAATAATTCGATTAATTCATGATAGATGTCAGGTTAATTATGACAAAGAAAAAATGAAGGAGGAGAGGAATCAATGATCACCATGATATATGCTTATGTTTATTACGTACGTAGTACGAAAAAGGTTTGAGCTTGGTTTATGATAAACCCCCCATATATTTAACTTACATAAGAAGGAGACAGTGTGAGAGGCACGTGAAACTTTAGGGTTTTTTTTAAACACGTGGTAGCAATAGGTTTTGTAACTGAGGTCCAAGAAGAATGGGAAATGGGTTTCATTTGCAATGAGCTACAAAGTTTGGGCTCTCTTGAGAGAAATATGGGTGTACTGTTGGAGAAGATGACTATCCTGGACAAGGTTGATAAGGCTCTGCAGAGGATGGAAAAATTTGAACATCCCAGTTTGGACAATGGCAAGGGGGGTACTCGCGGCACCATAGATTTGAGTGGAGTCAGTAGGTTCTTCAGCCAAGAAAAGCTTGCCTTCAAATCAATCACATGGTATTTATCTTAGAGAGGAATTGTTGAAAGAGGCAGCCATAGAGGTTGTGCAAACGATCCAATGAGATGAGGAGCCATTTCAATATGAAAGCTAGGGTCGAATAGTGGAAATGCTGGTGTTCAAAGGGGGAAATCTAGAGGGTTAGATTTTTAGGGCTGAAATTTTTTTTTCGATACATCAATTTATGGAGGTGGAGAAACTGGATTTAGCAAATATTTCACTTCCAAGGACTTTGCTTTATTTTAAGGGTAATAATGAAGGAGGATTAGGAGTTGAAATGAGTTAATTTCGCTAGATCGTTTCTAACTCACTATGAAGGTTCTACTTTGTGAGAGGTTTTGCACAGGAAGGCCGTTGATTGAGTCTGTCACTAGGGCAATGGCATCAAGTTACAGGATTGCCGGAACATGTGTTGAGGTATTCATCAATCCGCTTATGACCGAACCGCAAGTAAGTTCGATTGGTAATGCCCAAGAGATTATAAGAGTCAGCGGAATTAGCGGTCAAGATCGAAATCGACCAGATCAATTCTATCATCCCCAAAATCGAGTCCACAAATGATTGGGCCTCATAGTGGAGACAACAACAAAGCTAGTATAATTCGAGATGGGTTTTTAAGAGGACCCCGTGATCACTTACAGCCAATTCTAGATTTACTTTCACCTCCCTGTGATATGGGATATCTGACCCTTCTGCCTAGGATATTCAACCACCTCCTTCTAAATACTTTAACAGAAATACCCAATAAGCCACCACGGCCAAACCTGTGGTACACAACCCAAAGAACGCATCCGGGCCTAAGTGAAACCCACCATTTCCTCCTCGCACGGCAAGCTACTTGGACAACGTTGGAGTCCACCACCTTTCAAGCAACTCATAGAGGCAAAAATTTAGGAACGATGTGATAAGGGCATCTACTATCGTTATGATGTATTTGCCACCACTACAAAAACAAACAGCTATTGATATTCCTCTTCACTTCACGAGGCCATGCCCTAGGGTTTTTCCACCCAAAGGAACCCTAAAAATCTATCCCCCTTCAAAAGCATGAGTTAGGGCACTTATATAAGCAATTTTGGGCTCAAAATGGGCTAAAATGCACCTAAGACCGACCCCCGATATCATGATGTCGCTACATTTGTTGGAGAAGTTCTATGTGACGTGCCGCGACCGGAGTCTCGTAATTTACACCAAAAATCAAGCCTAGTGATCGCTAAGTCCTGTATGACTCTTCAATTAAGTACGTTCTTCCATCTCCAAAACTTTCTTTAAAACTCGTGAGGACCTACAAACACTTCCTCCTCTGCAGTCTCCATCAAGACATTTTAACATCCACCGTGTAAGGGCAACGAATTCACAAAGGACATCAAATCGTAATCAGTTTATTTTTGCATTGAAGCCGAAAGTCTCAGTAGCCTATTCCATAGGCTCGGTAAAACTCACACAAGCCTAACTTTGTATCTCTCAACACTTCCATATGTTCTACTCTTTATTGTAAACACCTATTGCACCCCACAACCTTTTTTTCCTTCGGTAAATCTATAACCTCCCAAGTTCCATTTTTTTAAGGCATCCATCTCTTCAAACACTGCTAGTTTCCAACTCGGTTCCTCTAATGCTTCCTAAATATTTCTAGGTATCATAAGTTTTGAAATATTTGTAGTAAATGCTCTAATAGTTGTTAGAAAGGTTATCATAGGAGATATATTTGGACTGCCTCAATATGGCGTTGTTGGAAAAATAGGGATGATGGTTTGCCAATGAGAGAGGTGTCTTGTGGCATGAGTTTATCAAGGAAAAATATGGGGAGACAAAAGGAGGTCAAAAATTAAAAAGAGGTAAGATGGAGCCATGGGTAAGGGGTTCGGGAAGGCAATTAGAGATGAGGTCATCAGGAACAATAGACAACCTCAGAGTTGGAAATAAAGCTAGTGAAGTTTTTAAAGACACCTTGACATTTAGATCTTCCTTTTGTGTTTCTTTCCCTCCAGGTTACAATAGCAGATATGAGTTTCAGTCGTTGGAAGATTGAGCACTCTAAAGAGGGTGAAGGGTGGAGCCCTCGATTTACCAGACCTTTTAATGATTGGGAGATGGAGGATGTAGAGGGTTTAATGAGGAGGCTTGTGAGCTGCCGAATGTTGATTGTACAAAAGAATAAGTTGAAATGGAGGCTAACAATTGAACGGAAATTCTCGTGAACGTTTTCAGATAGACTTATGAACAAATTCCAACCTTTAATTTCCTCATGTGATAGTTCGAAGTCTTAGGCGCCCAAGATGAGTTTTTTTGCTTGGAAAGCAACTTTGGGCAAGATTTTAACACTTGAGAACCTCCAGAATAGAGGTTTTTCTATAGCTTATGCTATCGATGTCATCAAGTCTAAGAAACTGTGGAACACCTTCTTCTTAGCTGCATAACAACAAGAGCTCTTTAGGATTTTATGTTTTCTTTGTTTGGAATCACAACGATTGTTTCGAATTTGATTAGAGATACCCTTTTGAATGTGCACATATGCATTGCAACCAAATATTTTTTAGGGCAATTCAGAATTGATTCGAGATTTGGAAATACCTTTTTCAAACACTCCAAAGGAGTGGTAAACTGTAAAACCTTTGTAGGCATCCTGTTGATTAGATAAGAAGTAATTAGTATGGCATCCCCCCACAAGTATTTTGGAATATTCATGTAAAATTATAGCCCGTGCTACATTTAACAAGTGTTAATCTTTATGTTTAGCAATTCCATTATGTTCAAGGGTATCAAAACACGAGGATTGGTGTAAAATTCCTTTCTCATTTAAAAAAGGTCTCCAAAACCTTATTAAAGTACTCTGTGCCATTATCAAATCTCGAAATAGTGATTTTTGTTTGAAATTGGCTTTCAATCATTGTGTAAAATTCTTAAAAAATCCTTTCTACTTTAGATTTTTCTGTCATTAAATATACCCAACAAAGACGAGTATGATCGTCTATAAAAGTATCAAACCATTTGTTTCCTGAAATTGTGGTTACTTTTGAAGTTCCCTAAACATCACTATGAAAGAGAAAAAATGGTTTTGATGCATAGTAGGGTTTTGGAATGTAGTGTTTACACTGACTCTTTGCCAATAAACAATTTTTGCATTGAAATGATAATGGATCAACATTTTTAAATGACATCGGGAACAAATTTTTTAAATTAGGAAAACTAGGATAACCTAATCTAAAATGGCAAACTATTATTTGATCACAAACAGAAAGAGAACTGATACTTAGTCCTTGAGCAATTTTATTATTAGGTGAATTATCCTCAAAATAATAGAGACCGTTGATCATCCTAGCACTACCAATTGTCTTCCCCGAGCTCTGGTCTTGAAAAACACAATGAGATTCATAGAAGATGACACAATAATTAGAATCTATAGATAGTTTGCTAATAGAAAAGAGGTTGCAAGCAAGTTTAGGAACATGGAAGATAGATTTAAGGTCTATTTCCTTGGAAATTTTTTATCAGACCTTTTCCTGCAATAGGTGAAAAATTACCATCAACTATCCTAACCTTTTTATTTCCAACACATGGTGAATAGGATTCTGGTCATGTGGTCAAATGCTCCAAAATCAATTATCCATGGAATAGATTTAAAATGAGAAGATAGAGCTTATAATTCATTACATGTGTGTGCCACAGAAACACTAGGAATACCTGATATTGAGTTGGATTTCATCAATGCAAGAAAGTGCTCCATTTGCTCCTTGGTGAAGGGGCTGGTTTTAGTCTAATTAGCAATAGGAATGGCTCAGCTTGAATTTCCTTTCCACTTGTTTTTCTGCTCTAATTTACAGGTTTCGAATGGATTTTACAGGAGCTCTCATGGGTATGGCGAGGCTTGTTGCAAAAATCACACTAAATTTGTGGCTTTTCATTTGATTTGCGTTGAAATGAAGGGGTTGAACCTGTTTTGCTATAACCTCCACTTGTGGTAACCAGGACTAAACCTTCAATAGCAACTCCAGGTCCCTTCTTTCCTAACATCACATTCCTCCGGCTTTCTTCTCTTCTAACTTCCAAAAAAACTTCACCAATTGGAGGCAAGGATTGTCTTCCAATAGTTCTCCCCCTTACTCCATCAAACTCAACATTAACGCCAGCCAAGAACTTGAAGATTATATTTCCCTCCACTGTCTTTTTATGATGACGTCCATCCTCAGAAGATTTCCAATCATAGGTGTTGAAGAGGTCAAGGTCTTTCCAAATACGTTTCAAGGAATTGAAGTACTCCTGTAACACCCCTGAAAATACCCTAACAATTTTATAACATGTTTAGGGTATAAAATAAATTAAATTGTATTTTTCTGACGTTTAAATTGCTAAAAAAGAAAAAAAAATGATAAAATCTGGAAATTATACAAGGGACAAGGTCAATTTGGTAAAAATGTCAAAATAAGGACCCAAGGGTCATAAATGAAGAAGTGTATATGCCAAAATGAAAATTTGATGAAATGAAGTGGAAATGAAAGAGAAATAAGCCACACAAATACAAAAATAGGAAAAATAGAGAAATTAATGTATCGCCAAGCTGGCCTTATGAAGGTTTAGTGTGTTAAGACAAATTGGTCTTTAAGTGAAGAGTCTCTCATTTAGGCATTTCGTTTTGGAAAGCTAGGGCATATCAGAGTTGTGAGAGAAAATTAAGTGGGTGATTTTTCTCATGAAATCGAGTTTAAGTGATCAAGAAGGAAGAAGAAGAAAGAAGAAAAGACATTTAAGGTAGAGACCTTCTTTCCTTAATGTTGTGTTTGGGTATAAAAATGATGTTGATTGGTTTATTTCAGTTTTAGGGGTTGCTCTAAATTGTTATATGGTTGTTTGGATTGGTGTTGAGGAATTTTTATATAAAGGAAATGTTGGGGTTTTAGTGGAGATGCTATCAAAATTTTCCAAAACCCATTGTTTTTTTTGCCATAAATTGGTCATTACTCATCCAAATTGAGTGATTCAAATTTCTAGCTAAACTATACTTCTAGGAAAGTAAATCTCCCTGAAATAAGTGTATCCAAATTTGAACCCCATTGGACCTAGAAAATTCGTCAAAGTGAGGCTCTATTTTCGGGTCAATTCTGGTTCAGTTTTGATACAGTTTTGGTGTTTCGGAACAGTTTTGATATTTAGGCCATAAGTTGAGTTTCACTCATCCAAATTGAATGATTCAAATTTTTGGGTAAACTAGACTTCTAGGAGAACAAATTTTCTTGAAATAAGTGTTTCAAATTTGGACCCCATTAGACCCGGAAATTCGTCTAAAGGGAGCCTTGTTTTTGGGGCAAATTCTGGTTCTATATTGAAAATAGAATAATGTTAGGACATATCTGGAGCTTCGGTGCTCGGAATTGGATGATTCCAATTTCTGAATAAAATAGATTTATAGAGGAACAATGGAATCGAAGGAAGTTGGGTAAAATATGGCTCATTTATTCCTAGAAAATTTTTTTACAAGTGAAGGTGTGTGGGTAGAAAAGAACCCTAAATAAGCCAACTGATATTGTTCTTTAATTGTGATGGATTAGGGATTGGCGAAGAGAAGAAGCGAGTCGATTCAGGATAGATCGAAATCACGACGACCTTTTTGATTCGTTCTCTATTCTTCTCTTCTTATTTCAAGTATCAAAATTGTTTGCGCAATTATTGAAATTATTTTCAATAAAACTGCATATTGATTTATTTTAAGTGATTTAAGAAAATTGATTGTGAAAGGATTGCCATAAAAAAAATTGCATGAGTATTGAAATGTGTTATTTGAGTATAAATGCATATACCCTATTGTAAATTTCTATGACATATTTTTAATGCCCTTAATAGAATGTTATCCGTCATATTTGAGTTAAGGATAGATTGGAATACCAATAAGGGTCAAACTAATAGTCTTGTAGGCAGACGAAATGTGGCATCACTCCGTCCGTAGCCATTGGGACGGTATCGGTGTGTTCGCAAAATGATTTTTATAACCGGTCAACGTGATGGGGCCGTGCTTGTGTTATAAAACCTTCTTATATTGGCTGCTTATTTCAGCGGGATCGTGCCCGATGATTCATTATCCCTACCTTTTGCAGAAACATTGGCTAAATTCGTTTTAAGGGCAAAATGATAAGAATATTTGTGAAATGCATGATTTGAGTTTTAGATAGGTTATTGCATATGAGAATTACATATTTGGAATGATCAATGAATTGTAAATGAATGTATATAAAATTAATATATATATATATATATATATATATATATATATATATATATATATATATATATATATATATATATATATATATATACACGTATTATATTGCATTGATCATTGAAAAGGGGTCAAAAGCATTGCTTTAGAAAAGTTGCATGATTTGTGTTAAAATAAAATGAAGAAGGCGTATAGAACCAACAAACATGAAAATGCTTGCGAGTGTTTTTTATCATCACGCGGTGCAGAGTGAGCAGGTTCAAAGCAAAGAACCGCACAAGCACGAGTCATATTCGAAGCCGCCTGAGTAAAAGTAAAGTTTCGACCATGCATACATGAAACCCCATGATCGCTTTTTGATACTTTTTGTATTAAAACTATGTTGTGAAAATTGAACTCTGATAAATGTTTGTAAATGTTTTTTATATTTAAAACGACTTATAATGCCGTAATGTATAAAGGTGGGAAATGGAGCAAATGGGCTTATAATGCCATATTGAATGAAAATGTGTATTGAGAAGAAAATGATGGGGCCCCTTTAACTTAACGTGATATATACATATATATTTTCATAAGGATACTTATCCTTTACAAATGAGTATTTGAAATGTATTTTATTTAGAAAAAAGAATTGTAATAGGATTCGTAAAAGAGAGGACTGCGTCCCGGATCCAATTCGGCCTTTGGGTCGGGTCGGGTACTAGGGCGCGAGATCTTGACAACTCTATAACGTTGTCCTCCTCTTGTCTCATCTCACCTAGTATGGGGGTTAATTCACAGATCTGTGGTTGATTTCCTAGATCAGAATATGTCTGATTTACATTCTCCCAAAGCTCTTATGCTATTGGATAGCACATGTAATTGGAGCTAATATCTTCTTCTTTAGAATTCAAGAGCCATGTCATCACCTGGAATTCTCAGCATCCCATGTATCATAGTTTGTATCATCCATTGCAATAGCCTTTTTTCATGAATCATGTAGCCCATTTTTCTTCGTTCTCTTATGTACATTCAAAATGATTGAGACCATGTTAGAAAGTTATCACCATTCAAGTGAATCATAGTGATATGGACATAGTGAGATTCTGATGTGGTTACATTGATTTTTGAAGAGTCGGTGATGGTAGAATTGTTCAGAGAAGGCTGAGGAACAATAGTGGACTCCATTGAAGTTTCTGACATGGTTTCAGCCAGAGCATGAATTGAAAAAGAGGAAGAAGGAGGGGTTTCAGCAAGCAAACTACCCATTGCTCTGATATCAACTTGAAAAATAGGGTTTCACATAAAAAGTGCATACTTCCATTGAGATTATTCTCTTCTCTATAAAGTTTACAGCATAGATACAAATAAGGAAACTAAATTACTGATTTTAGGACAGAATAACTCATATCAGACACCTTCCTAAATGTACAAAAAAATAACAATTAAATGACTAATTGACCTCACTACAAAATTATCCTCACATCAGTTTTCTTTTGCAGCTTTACAAATTTATTTCCTTCCATATCTGTTTCAGCTTTCAAACAGTTCTAAGTAATCCAATTAAGACCCATGTTTTTCTAAAAAAGAAATAAAAAGTGTCAATGAACTAGCTAGAAAAGGTATGCCAGTTACCACCTTAAGTATTTAGATATGAAAATTGGTCTTATCAGCCAGGAATCAGTCTTGTATTCTCAGATAATATTGGAAGTGCAACTATTAGGATAATAGACTGTGTTATAAATGCCCTAAATTCATTGAATTCGTTGTTCTATGTCTTCACTCATAAACAAGTGATATTGATCTCTGAGATTCTAATATTTCATATCTACTTCAAGTAATTATTTTCCATATAATTCATTTAATCTTATTATTTTAAATCTACTTAAGTAGTTATTTTTATATCATTTATATCTAATCATATCATCTTTATTCATTTGTTCATAAAAAATTACGAAAAAACATTTGAATTGAGACCAGTCCATATTATAATAAAAAATTACGAAAGAACATCAGGTTTGAGATTAGTCCATGAGATAATATTATAATAAAGCAAGATGTAAATATTTTTAAATGCTTATGGTACGGGTCAAGGCATTGTCTTTCACTAATTAGGGCATGGTAATTAAATTTGTTTTTTAACAAACATCTATTTTAACTCTCAAATTCGTTTGTTGAAAAGATGAATTTCTAGTTAATCAATTTTAACACCGAACTCATCTACCGAAAAGATTGAGTTCTTAATTTTGTAAGATTTTATATTGAATTCGTCTGTTGAAAAGATGAGTTCCAAATTTTCAGTAACCTTGTGTTTAGAAATATTTTGTGAGCCACCATATTTTAGTAAATATTTTTATAGAAGTACTAAACTTTCGTAGAAAACCCTTAGATGGTCCACTCAAACCATTTAACCATTTGTTGAACAAAAAGCATTTGAAGACAAGATAAAGCAACTCTAGAGGCACTTTTCAGGCTTTGACATGAAGAGGAAAATGTAGTCTTCTTCAAAAACTTCTCTGGGGTTGTCCTCCCTTCACCAAAATTCTGAAGGAATGTCCCTAAAACAAAGTTTAGATATACCAAGTGTAGGTGATGGTGGAGGTGATGCTATGCTCAATAGTAATTCTATTACTATGAATAGAACAAAAATTCCTCGAGATCCATTGGGTACAGAGCATCTTAGCATTTCAAGTGGAACAATGATGCAAACCCTTCATCGTCTGCAGAAGACGGAGAAGAAATTGTTTGGTTAAGGGAGACGTGTAAACGGTATGTAACTCCCCATTTAACTTGACACCTACAATGATGCATCATCAGTTGGTATGGGTAATGAATATGTCAAGCAATCTTGTAAGAAGAAGCTGAGGATAGTTGTAGAAAACCCTAGCCGCCCCTCCCCTCCTTTTCTTTCATCTTGTTTTCTTCTAGTCGATTTTTCTCAAGCAAGGATGGGTGATATTTTTGGCCATTCTTGGCCTGAAATCACACCTCTACATCCCTTTCTTTTATTTTCTTGCTTAATAAAGTGGTTCTTTCACAAAGATTTAGGTTTTATTTTGTTTCTTTGTGTCATCGCCGTCTTATTACGATGTTTGATTTTTCGTCAGCTTGTTACGACATGGTGTTTATCGTTGTCTTGTTGCAGTGCTTTATTTGTGTGGGGCAATTCAGACAGTCAAAGCGAATTCGATCAATCGAAGATATCAAATTATGATCGTCAATGTGTTGAAGAACTGGAGTTGTAGATATTAAAATCACTATATTATCAAATTTTTAGGCTCTATGCCAATTTATTATGCTAATCCTTTATGGTTTTTAGCAATTTGTGATCTATCGATTTAATACAAGTTTGAATCAATAAAATTATTTGTCCTTTCAAAAAACAAAAGAACGTGAGGATCTCCCTATTGAAAGAAATCAATAACTCAATTGAGATTCGACCAGGGCCAACTTCTGCATTAAAAGATTCTAGGAGGGGAAAAGATATGTCGATACTGGATGATGATATAAAGTTGTCTTGTAACTTCTTGATGCAACTAAGAAGCTAAATATGTGGGTCAACAAGAAATCGTTATTAAAAAGTATTACTACTAAATATGTGGGATATAAAATTTTGATAGATCATATTGGTGATTTTAAAACTTCTATTACTACTATAAGTAGTGCCTCTTTTTCTTTATTTATTTTGCTTATTTTCTTTACTTTATCTTCATTTATTTATGACTTCAAGAAGTTTGCTGACATTTGAAAAGCATAAGAGAAAGTATGGAGTAATATAGGTTAAAAGACAGAAAAAAAAATATATAAAGAAAAGTAATTTTAAAATTCCTTAAAATAATTTAGACACTGATTTATTATGATAACATGTACAAAATCAAAACTTATTTAAAATTATTAAGATAAATAATTAAGCATGCCCTCATTTTACAAAACATTGAATAATATCTCACATAAAATATATTAAACCTTTCAAAACCCTATTCATCAAATCCACAAAAAGACATCCCTTCCCCCTAGAATGAAGATTAGTATGGATATGATATCCCTTAAACGCGCCTTTCGTGTGTTTAAGGGCCTACTTAGGACACCTCATGGTCTGATAAAAAATATGCACAAAAAAGACATATTGTAAAACCCGAGAAAATTCGATTTTCTGAGAAGGGTAAAATAGTAATTTCGGTTAAAAATCCAGAAATTTTCTAGATCTCGGATGATGAAACGGACTTCACCGTTGAAATCGTCTTGCGAAATCTAGTTACCACGCCGAATTTCGTCGAATTCCGAGATAGTCGAGATTTTACATTTTTCAAGGCATCGAGGGTGGTAAGGGACACTTAGCACGTGTTGAGTGGCTCACAATGTGCCACGTGTCAAGTGTAGAATATCTAGAGCAAAGAGCTAAAGTGGGACCCTTAGAAGACATGTGGCAACATATGATTGGATAAGAATCCAAGGTGGATGGATAAGGAGATAAGGAAATCGAGGGCTAATAAGTTGCGACACTTGGCAAAGTACTCTCCATGACCATCTTGGACCAGCGGGTGGGATGGGAGGGGATGGAGAAAGCCTTGAAGTGGTATGCCCAGTCTCACCTGGCGGATGAAGGGGCTCAAACTATCGCACGAGACTCTTTCACACCTTTTGGTTTTATTAATTGGTTCTAAGTCTTATAAGTGAATCAAAATATCATATACAAAGATACAAAAATAAAACCCTCTAGTAGTGAATTGTTCACGATCCAATACATACGATCCACGAGTCTAAATTTACATATACATATACAAAAAATTATACATTTACATTTACATAATCAGAGCGTAAAACCTCCTGGTGATGGACCCTGGTGTGTTGCGTAGAATCACGGAAGATCACGGGCGTCTCGTACCTACGGATAAAAGCAGTGCTAAACATAGCAATAGAGCATGACATATGTACACATGCATTGATACTCACTTACGGTAAACATATAGATAAACCAGGTATCACAGTAGCGGATAACACAGAATTTTCATGATTATTGTAAACTTATATATTGGATCTCAGTAAGAGTTCACGAATATACTTATGCGGAGGTACCGTGGGTACATTGAGCGAGCGATGTACATTACTTCCTCTTCTTAGTTACTCGGACTCTTATCATATAAGCTTGTTTGACTACCTAGACCGATAATAAATGGGTAAGTTGACATAATAAATTGCCGAATGCGATGATCTTGAGTCTTTGTGCTCTGGGAGTCATCAGGCATGCGACGGAGTGTCGTCGCACTAATCGGTATCGAGTACTAAATGTGCGAGCATGGTCGGAGAGTGTCGTCGCACTAATCGAAGTCACAGAAATTGCTATACGTGCCCACATAACAGAAGTGTCGTGTCATTCAATATCTGGTCTTAGGAGTCCTACATTTATGTCGAGAACTTACTATCTTATCATAGAGGCGTTAAGTTTTGCGACATCCGTAGAGGCGACTTCACTTTCCGCCGCCTCGGCGAGGTACGATCTGTTTTCCTTTACCTTCTGAGCATGAATGGACCCTTTCATACATATAGGGTCCTCATTAGTCAGTGGGCAGTCTCGGAATACTTGAATAGCAAAACAAAACAAACCACAAAAATTTCCATGCTGTGAATAGTAGCTACGTCGCGACGTGGACATGCCATGCCTTAGCGTGGACTTACATTGCTACATGAGATCTGTTTGAGGCATAGGACTGAAAATTACCTAGATTTGCTGATTTAGGTAAAAGCACTAAATCCGACCAAAATCAAAAGAAACTCATATACTCTCTGAAAAACATCTCCCGAGTGTGTTTCTTGACGAAACGAACATAGAGATTAATTAGGTTTTTTTTCCAAACCCAAACTCAAATACTTGTAAGTTAGGTTAACTTCCTAACACCCAAACATGTATCCCTACATCATAAACCAAGAATCCATACTCAAAGGGAGGATTCCATACTCATCTTATTCAAACTAGGGTTTTACCAACCCAACATTCAACAAATCTAGGGTTAGGATGAATTCCTAACTAAACCCTAGAAATGGAACAAACTAATATCCATACAAAAGTCCAAAAATCCATACTAATCCATAGTAATCCATACCTTTCCTCCTCTTCTTCTTCTTCTCCCTCTTCTTCTTCTCTTCTCCTTTCTCTCTTCACGTAGGAGCCTTCCCAAAAAAATTTCCCAAAATGAGAGACCCTAATTGGTCTTATCCCAATTTGGTATAATTTTCCTTTTATTGCTCTTTGGTCCTCAAATTCTCTTCTATTTGCACCACAACTTATGTTATTTCTATAATAGCATCTCATCGTCTTCTCTTATGACTTTTATATCTTGTTTTGACAAATTCCACTTTTACCCTTATATCTTGTACAATTTAAAGTTTGAAATTTTTCTCACTTAGCAAAATAATAATTCACGAAAAATTTCAAATGCTTATAATATACCTAATTATGTTTAAAAACGACTAGGGTGTATTTCGGGGTGTTATAGAAACTCTACCTTCTCCTGCAGAATTTCTGAGCAATTCGGACTGGTTTTTCGAGTGAACAAGATGGAAAGTTCATCCTTGCGACAGAGCTTCCTTCGAGGCCCAGAAATCGAGATTTTGGCAACTCTAAGTAGGAGTATTTCTCCCTACTGTTTAGTCCTTAGCTAAGAAACCATCAAATAGTTGCCCAGGGTATTTGTGGCCGAAATGGCCGTGCCTGATCCAATTGGGGCCCAGTGGATTAGTTCACAGGGCCCATTTTAAGCCAGTCCCAGCTGGAAATATGGTATCTTTAGGTGAGGTCGGAGAGTGAGAGCTCCACAATGTTTTGTTTTGGGTAGTTAAGGAACCAGTCGAGACCATTAATTGGCCCATGTGTGTTGTTTTGTATGATTGCTAAAGTTGAATAACATGTTAGTTGTGTGTGAATTATGTTAGTATATGCATGTATGATATATTAACATGAATTAGTATGGAAATGGCATATCACATTTCATATGCACGGGGACACTGTAGAATATTAGGTGTAAGTGCATGACATGGAAATTTATATTAGGTATATCGGAGGGTTGACTAACAAATATTTATCGGAGTATGTCCACTAATATATATCGGAGGGTTGTCCACAAAGTTATTTATCGGAGTATGTCCATTAAATTTATATCGGAGGGTTGTCCACAAATAAAACAACATCTTTGTTTTGAAAACTGTTTTCCATACATGGAAAATGCATGTGTGGGGGAGTTGGTGAGGACTCGAGGCATGGGGCATGGCATGTAGACATTCAAGTAGGAATGTGCATAATTTTACTTGAATGCATGTGCGGATTCCATTGCATGAGCACTTTGGTGGGGAAGTAGCACGTGGAGGAAAATTCGACTCTTGGGTGTACTTTCCTTGGTTGTGGAAAAAAATTTTTAGGTATTGGAGGTACTCAGGGGGATGAAGCTCATCCGGGACCTTAGTGGAGAAGAGAAGGCCAAATTTGGCTTTGTTTGTATTTTGTAAAAATCTAGGCAGAAAACCCAGTTTTGTACTATATAGGGAACAAAGAGTTGTAATTAAACTTGTTCTGTACAAATTATATATTTTGGCAAGTTTTCTGGGTTTCGAATAGTCCTTGCAATAAAAAGACTAATTGTGTTGTATGTAAGATGCTTTGGTAAAGAAAAAGAAAAAGGAAGAAAAATGGGAGCTAAGGTCACGGGGAGGCCGGGGATGAATCTTGCCCATTTCTGAAGCCCTTTTACTTGATAGATAAAGCTTGTTGACGGGGTTCCTTGGACAACTAAATCCACGACGGGAGTTTTCCTGTCATGACGGATGGGTCTGGCAATGCACATCACGTGCGCTCAGCAAAAACACGGTGCACGTAGCGATGCGCATTACGATTTAATGATACACATACACTACAAGGATCTCTGCGCGCGCGACCTAGTGCGTGTGGGTGCGGCAGACGGAGGCCTGTTGTGACAAAAAATCTCTGTTGCGACAGACGGCCCTCTATCTCTCTATTGCTACAGGGGTTTTTCGGCCTTGTGTCGCGATAGAGAAAGCGGGTCACGACAAGGCTTGAGGTTGGTGTTGTGACAGGGTTTCCTGTCGCGACTCCGCGGTTGAGCTGTGCCACGGCCAGGAGCACGCTGAAGCGGCGCAGCAGAAAATTTTATCCGCAAATGACTGCCGGTCTTAGATTCTGCAGCCAGAGATTTTCTATCCGCAGCGAGTAGCCCGGCTCGTGTTGCGGCGAGTCCCATGTGTCGCGATAGGGCACGGGGCTAGGGCGGCGAGTGCGCGGCGAGCATGCGATGGAGTGCAGTGCGCGCTGGCGGTGTGCAGCGGGGCGTGCTACGCGCGCCCGGCGGCCAGCCCAGCTGCGCGCACGGCGGCCCAGCGCGGTGTGCGCGGCCGGCGCTCACGATTAATGCGCGCAGCTGCGCTGGCGGCAGAGACTGTGACGGTGCCTTGTGTTGTGCACTTTTGAATCCTTTGTTCTGGACACTTTAATACCTGAACTCTTGTTAAAAAAATGAAAATGACCCCCCGGGAATTGGGGTGTCACACATATAAGATAACAATTCTTAAAATAACTTAGATGTTGATTTATTATCATAACATACAGAGAATCATAAATTATTTTAAAATAATAAGATACATAATTAATCATGCCCCCATGTTATAGAACATTAGATAACATCTCCATAAAAAATTTTAGGGGCAATTATGCTTTAGGCTTAGATGGACCCCACTATATCATAAAGAGTCCATCAAACCACCCAAATTCAATCCAAGGACATATAATGTGTGGGGACGATTAGCATGATAGCGGATTCGGTGTGAATGCAGGATTATGGCGTTAGTATGTTGAAGAAGCTAGAATCAGATATTAAGTCGCTATATTATCAAATTTATAGAACTTTATCTTGATTTATTATCTTTATTAAGCTTGTGTGTTTAAATGCATTTATGATTTTTAGTAATTTAAATCTTGAGTCATGATATATTCTAAAGTTTGAATGAATAAAATTATTTTAACATCAAAAAAAAGTATAAACATAATTAAATGTGTAGGTTTTATTGGAATTTATTATGTCGTTAAACTTTGTATATTATTTTTCTGTATATACAGTAGAATTTGATTATGTGTTTTTATTCAATATATTTCTAATTTGAATCAATAAAATTATTTTTCTCCTAAAAACTATTTAAAATTGTTTTTTACCTAATTTCCGCTACAATGCATTTATACATAATTTCCCATTTATAGTTCCCTATTTTAAAAAGATCATAAAATATGTGGTGCAGAATCGGTCGGGCACAATGAGTAACATGAATGATTGTTTTATTTATTTGTTTGAAAAAGTTTAGAAGTATACTCTTCACAAACCCCCTACCCCTCTCCCTAGCCACACAAGCCCCATGGACCACCCTATAATGTGCACTTTTTTTTTGCCTCTTCATATAAATCATCCTCTATTTTATATTTTTTAAATAAATTAAATTTTATGTTTTTTAAATATTTTTCTTTATTTTATATTTTCTTTATTAGATTATTGTTTTTGTATTTAATTTTAATATATAAATACATTTACCTACTATAATAAATAATTTAATTAATATAAACTTATGTATATATATATATATATATATATATATATATATATATATATATTAGTGTTAGCACTACATCGATATTGAAGTTTTGGAGAAACCTTTGAGTCACTTGGACGATCAGATCAGCCCAGGATCGATATCTGACCTGCTTGTAAAGGGTGGTCGACGGGGTGTGCTAATAAGCACTCTCAGATGCACACAAGTCGTTTCTTCTCGCGAAAGGAAAGAGATCATTGTGGATGGGCTTTGTGATTGCATACCTTTCTTCGGTGGAATTTCTTGGTATTTATCATGGGTGATCACGATGACTTTCCTTGTTAGACGGTGATCTGACATCTTTGATTGGGTAGGGAATGCCTGTACTGATGGCGATTGATTATGGGGATAATTAGGGAGTAAGTAATCGTGGGGATCATGCTTTACATAATGAGTAGATATCGGATCATGAAGATGGAGTACTTTCCTTTCTTACGACTCGATTGGTGGACAGTTATCCCGAGTCACCGGTCAGGCCCAGGGCTTGGTTTTAGCCGACTCGCGCCCAGATGTGGGAGGTAAACCGTAGTAGGTTGCCACGTAAGGCTGCCATACTTGCGGAGGATGCTTGACCAGCTTTAAGGTTCATTCCCTAGGCTATGTCCTGGGCTATAGTAAGCTTTTAGAGCACTATCGGTTGACCCATGTAGAAATTTGAATCGTTTGGATCGAGCGGTAATTCAGATTGGTCGAGTAGGGTTTATTTAGTATAAAACTGTCTCAGTCGATCGATACGCAATAATGATGGCTTTCCTTGATTTTCGTTCCCATTTAAAGTGGCCAACCAGTGTCTTTAGAAGCACCAACGTGTATTTGAAGGCAGGTACTCCTATTCTCAGACCTCTTTCTTAGTTTCCCTTATTCTTGAACCTCTTGTAATCTGTATTTACTTTCGAAACTTCACGTTATTGATCGGAACATTCTTAGTGGTTTAATGGATTCATCTATTGGAGTTGTCTCTTTTGTTCTCTTCCCTAGTTTGGTACGTGTCTCTTATTCTTTCCCTGTTTACCTTTCTTGTTCTGGATTTCGTGGGTCCCTGGTGGTCATTGTTTGTCTCCTCTTCCCCTCTTTTTTAGCTGGAATTTTGTCGAGCACATTTTAGCCGCGGGGAGTAATGGTTCTGAATTTAGGGTTATTAGGGCGTGTTTGGCTGGGATTCCGCCTCTTTATCATTTGTTCGACCTCCCTTTCACTTGCCCAATCATGCGTATTTCCTCTAGGTCCAGTTGTTCTTTCGGTCTGTGCATAAGGGGTAGTTCTGCTAAGGAGTCGGTTAGGGCGGGCAATTGAAGGGTCAGTATCAGCCGTAGTTGTCATTGGGTCCCTTTAAGCGGGGACCTCTTCCCAGTTTGGTAAAAGCGAAGCGAGTCGTGGTCAGGTACCTGGTGGTTACGACTGCTTGAAATTTTGTTGTACAAAATGCCGAAGTAGTGGGCCCTAGTCAGGTTGAGCCCTTTTTTGGACATACCTTCGCCTCTAGATACAGGCCTCCCTTTGGTGTTCATGTTTGGTGCCTCGATTTTCTAACTTCTTACATCGTCCAAGTCTTAGAAGATGGTTTTCTTGAAGCTGACCTTCGAAACGACCTCTAACTGCTTTGCATCCCTTTATCAAAAGCGTCTTGCATCACTTTAACGTTTGATAAAGTTCAACTTTCTCCCAATTTCTGCAGGGTGTTAAGTCAAATTTCAGCCCGGTTGTCTTTAGGGATAAAGGTCTCGGGGTTCCCAATATAGCTTTGTTCTTGGACTTCTTTAGTGTGAAGAGAGAGGCTCGAGAGGGCACGCATTTCGAAGCGGCTCGATGACAAGGTGATCATCTCGGATCTTCGAGCCTCACAAACAACTGGAGACGTTATTTTTGTCGGTGGTCATAGTTGGGAGTATAATCCTGGCGGCCAGAGAGATCACGGCAGCATTAGGCCATGTAGGCGCTGAGAACTACGTGAGCTTGGAATTTGTGTTAATTAGGTTTAGCACTTGAAGAAAGTCATGAAGAGGTGTTTCTAACTGCTTTGGTTGTGCGGTCTCAGTATGTCAGCCTTAGTCTCAACCAGAGGATGAAGAGGTGAAGCGAAGTTGGCTAAATGTAGCAGCGGACATGTTCGGGCTTATTAGATCGGTTCAGGAGCCTTAAGTGATCTGAAATCTTCTCGAGGCCATAGAACTGAGGCCATCTCAATCTTATGTCATGAAGCCTTAAAGAAAGCTTCAAGACTTGAGTTGAGTTTTGGCGAAAAAAGAATATGAGGAGCCTTGAGTCTAAGGCGCAGAGGCTTGTCATGTAGCTCAAAGGTAGGTCCGAGGCGGGGTGCTCCTCCGCCTCATTTATTCAAAGCAAGGGTTGCCAGGGGTCGGTCGAGAGGCCCTTGCCTCATCTTGTGGCTGGGGTGCCAGCAGTAGCATATCCATAGCTCCACTCTCCCCGTGCCATGGTAGCCAAGAATCCTCTTGGGAGGACCGCCAAGCCTCCTATGGATATCCTACCTATCTCATTTGGGCCTCGGGCGCAAGCGGCGAGCTTCCGCTCGGGGCTTGGGCGGGAGGAAGCATCTTGGACATAAGGGATGAGGGGCCAGCGTTGCTTGCGAGATGCGAGATGGCTGGCAGGCCTTAGTCGTCTATCCCTACGAGTTCTAGCATGGAAAGCGGATTCTGTGCGGTGAGGAGGCGGCGGCCTCGTAAGCCGAGTCAGGTAATGGTGTCGAGACACTTTTACTTGTCCATCCTATCGTTGATTTCGATTGGTCCTTACCTTTGTCTCGTTTCTGCAGCTGGGTACCTATGTGAAAAGCCTGGCGAAGAGGGCTTGCTTCTCTTAGGGGTATATTAGGGCGGTAGAGGCGTATAAAGCCGAAGTTGCCTCCCTGACCTTGGAGAGAACCGACTTGCGAGCTTAAGTTCGACGCCTGATCGAGGATGCCATAAAGTATGAATCCAACGTGAAGCATACCTCGACGGTGAAATCTCGAGTGGAAGAACAGGAAAAGAAGGCTCGGGATAAGGCGGGGATGCAGGCTAAGTTCACAGGATGGTTAGGGAGGAGGCTGCCCAGTTACGAGGATGAGGCCCAAAGGCAGCGGGGTGGTTGCGGGTAGTCGAGTTGACTAGCCGCGGCGGAGACGAGGAAGAACTCTGGTGGTGGGACGAGATGCGTCTCAGGAACCGCGACATTATTAGTCTTCGAGAGGTCATTGAAATTTGAGAGCAGGTGAGGTGCTGGTCTGAAGAATGCCACGGGCTTCGTGATGATCTCCAAAGGTAGTAGGCCTTGGTTACTAAGAAGGAGGGGGTGATTGTAGAGCTGAGGGACAAGGCATGTACTTTATGGGCCTCTGGTTGACTCGCTTTTCGGAGCAAGGCTTCTAAGGTCTTCCCGGGTTTGAGCTTCAACTTTCCCGTTCCCATTGAGGATGAGGTGGGGGAATCTGAATCTGATGGGGAGGATGACCTTGGGGTGTCTTCTACTGCCCCTAACTCTGCTCTTCTTCCTGGGGACTTCGTGGTTGAGGCTACCCAAGCTCTGGCTTCCGATACTTAGGCTTTTTCCCATCATCCTTTTTTGTTATGGTAGTATTTGGCCCTTGTAATGATGATTTTGACCTTTATTGAAACTCTGATACGTGTATTCACATTTTCTGAATCTTTTGTCTTTCTCATTCCCTTTATGGCTTCTGAATAAACTAAATTCTATGATTCTTGCTGCAAGTGGGGCTACGCGGCCCTTTGATGGCCGAGTTGCTGGGCTCTTAGAAACTGAGCCTCATGGCTCTTTTGAACGGAGCTACAGGGCTCCTTTGGATCCTGAGCTACGTGGCTCTTTAATATCCGAGCTTCTAGGCTCTTATTGAGGTCGAGTTTGTGCGAAACTGCGAAAGTTCTTGGGCTCTCATGTGGTGAAACTCACCCAGGCTCTTTTCGGACTACGGAGCTGGCTGGGGCTTTACTGGGACTCTAAGCTGCAGGCTCTTTTAGACTCTGGCTACGCGACTCTTTAATATCACAGCTGGCGCTTGTGAGTTCGGGGCTATGTGGCCTTGTTTCTTTGGGCTCTTAAAGCGAGCTCCACGGCTCTTGAGGCTGGCTTCATGGCTCCTTGGGTTGAGCTCACAGCGGCTCTTTAATGTCTCCAGGAGCTCCTGGGCTTTGTGGCGTCCTCTTGGGCTCTGCGAACTAGCTCCCGGGCTCTTTCGGACTCGGGAACTCACCGCGACTCTTTAATATCAGAGATCCTAGGCGCTTATTGAGTTCAAGGCTATATGGCCTTCTAAGCTACTAGGCTCTTCAAGCGAAGCTCCGGCTCTTTTCAGGCCCGAGCTACATGGCTCCTTAGTTCTAAGCTCACGTGACTCTTTAAAATGCGAAGCTCTGGCGCACCGTTTTCCTTCCCTGGAAAGTACACATAGTTTTATGGTGATCTATAGGGAATTGGAACAGACTGCGTGACTTCCCAAGGTGTCTAGGCTTCCTTATAAATAACCACCTTCCTTCGAGGGTGTATGTTATACACCGTTCCCCTTTTTATTTACGCGCCCTTGTCGAGGTTTGGACGTGAAGCTTGAGGTTTTGATTGCCACTATCACGAAGTACGTTCGGTGGTCACATCTTAAACGTTTGGTTTAATTATTTGCCTTTGTTGGGTTATATTTATTTTCTAGTCTGCCATTTGATAAGTGGGTCGGGGAGCAGCGTTTGGAGGGGGTGGCGTGTTGAATGCTTCAAGTCCCGTTTCTATACCTCTCCTCCCCTCTTTTCTCTTTTTCTGGCTTCCCTTTTCTCTTTCATGTTGTTTTTTCCTTGAATGGCTGTTTGCTGATTGTAATTTTCTGAGACGTAGAGAACGGTTTCGCTGGTTGTAATTTTATGAGATGCTGAAAACGGTTTACTGATTTATAATTTTCTAAATATTGTAATTCTCTAAAATAAAAATCACAATCTATTGAAGCTCACGATATTACTTGTCTGATGTTTACTGTGTAACCTCCACAGAATTGCTTAGGAGCCCAGTAGTTTGATGTGGGCTCCACGGCTCTTTCTTTATGATTTATGAGGTAGGCAAGCCGAAAATAAAACCTGGCGGTATTTGAGACGGAAGGAGAAGCGTGCGCTTTATTAATAGATCTGATTTGAGTTTTATAGGTAAAGCGGCTTGAGTCTTTCGACATTCGAAGTGATCTACGGGGTCTTTCCCTCTTGGTTTAAGGCTCGTAATTGCGGGTCGGATTACCGTGAATCGATAGGGTCCCTCAATTGTGTCCAGGTTTCAGAGTGAGTAGAGGTCTTTCAGCTGGCAGCGGGAGTTTTTTTAGTATTAGGTGTAGAACGCTAAAAGCTAGTAGAGGCACGACCTTTTGATCATAGTACCTTGTTTGTTTTTAAGTTGGTAGTCTTCAACCGTTTCGAATTTGCTCTAGCTTCTCCTCCGAGATCAAGGGTTTAAGCGGGAGGACTCCTCATTGTGCTCGTATTTGGCGAACTCGATACTAGGTGACTTGAGTGACCTCGGCCAGTATCGCTTTGATGCACCCCGAATGCTAGGCGACGAGGTTTCTCGAGTTGTAGGCTTGTGCGTAGTTCTGTACGCCCATAGTACCTCGGGGAGGTATTCTACCCATTTTCCCTTTAGGTTTTCCAGCTTAGTTTTCAATGCTTCCTTGAGAGTCCTTATAGTGACTTCTGCTTGTCCGTTAGACTATGGATGAGCTAAGGATGAATAGTAATTCTTGATTCCGAGCTCGGCGTATAAGTTTTTAGATTACAGGATTCTCCCAGCTGCTTTCCATTATCAATCTAATCACTTTTAGGATTCGAACCTACATATTATGAAAAGCGAAGGCAGTTCACAGCACATTTGCTCAATTGATTGTTGCTAATGGCTAGGCCTTTGCCCACTTGGTGAAGTAATCCCTCTGATGGTGAACTTGCGGCCTCTTCAGTAGGGGCACAGTATGTCTAATCCCCCCTACTGAAAAGGCCAAGGGCTTATGATCGAGGTTAGTGGCTCGAATGGGAGATGGGAGATCTTGGCATGCTCTTGACAAAATTTTCACCTTCTAACTAGGTCCGTGGGGTCTTTGAGCATCGTGGACCAATAATAGCCTTACCTAAGGACTTTTCCTACCAAAGTTCGAGCTCCGATATGGTTGCCACAGATGCCTTCGTGTACCTCTCTAAGTACGTAGTCGGCGTTTTCCTTTCCTACGCACTTGAGAAGGGGTACGGAAAAGCCCCGTTTGTAAAGGGTTCCTCGTAAAAGCACGAATCTGGCTGACCTAGTTCTCAGTTTAGATGCCTCATTCGGGTCGCTCAGTAGTGTATCGTTCAGCAGGTAGTCCTAGATGGGGTCCATCCAGCTCGACGCGGTCATTACTGGGTGGACTTCATCCTTTGACAACGTTCTTGAAGGTTCCATGAGGTGCTTTCGGCCAGAATGCACAGTATGTCAGTCTTCTTGCGGCAGTTGCTAGCAACCGGGGCATGCATATAGATTCTCCATTCTTGGGACGTGTCGACTGAGCTGTACAAAGCTTTTGGAGCAGCTCGCGTACCTTTTGAGATAGAGGATCATTTTAGCCTTTAAGCCATTAGGAATCCTTTATCTATCTTACCACCAACTAGGAATCATTGCATACCTCTGGTTGATCAGCCTCCATGGAGTGGGCGAGGTTAAGCCCGGCAATGATAGCTTCATATTCGGCTTCGTTATTGGAGGCCTGGAACCTAAATCTGAGTGCATATTCCACGTTGATCCCATCCGAGGAGGTTAGAATCAACCCTCCACCGCTTCCTTGAGCATTGGCGGCCCCATCTACGGTCAACCTCCAGATGGAGAGGTCGATGTGAGCTGGGTGATTTCTGTAGGCTCTGTCAAGGTGAATTCCATGATGAAATCTGCCAAAATTTGTCTTTGTCGTTGTTTACAAGCATACCTAAGCTCGAACTCACTCAGCTCTATGACCCATTTTACTTGTCTTCCTAAGGTTTCTGGTTTATGGAATATTTGCTTCATTGGGTGTTCTATCGGAATCTCGATGGTGTGAGCTTGGAAGTATGGTCGAAGTCTTCTTGCGGTGGTCACCAATGCTAGAACTAGCTTTTCCATTTTTGGATACCTTTCCTATGCTCATCTCGGAGCTCAGCTATAGTAATAGACCGACCGCTGCACTCTATCCTGCTCTCTGACTAGGGATGCTAGTCGAGAAGTCGAAAACGGCTAAGTAGAGCGTAAGGATTTTCCCCTCGGAGGGGCTTACCAGTATAGGGGGGAGCTTAGGTAGGTTTTTAGTGCTGAGAACGCCTCTTCACAGTGGGCATCCTAATGGAAGGCCTTTTTCATAACTTGAAAGAAGGGCTGACACTTGTCATTGGATCTGGACACAAAGCGACTCAACGAAACTATTCTCTTGGTCAGGCGTTGAATCTCTTTAGTGTTTGAGGCTGGTTGCATGTCGAGCACGGCTTTTATCTTGTCTGGATTTTCCTCTATTCCGCTGCTATTGACTATGAAACCCAAGAACTTCCTTCCGGGGACTCCGAAAGCACACTTGGTTGGGTTTAACTTCATCTTGTAGTCCTTTATGACCTGGAATGCCTCATTTGGGTGGTCGATAAGACTAACATACCTTGGCCCGGCTTTCTTAGCATGTCATCTGTATACCTCCATGGATCATTTATCTCATTTTGAGCGATCTTGTTTGCTAACCTTGATAGGTGGCCCCACGTTCTTGACAAAGGCATCACTGATGGCGATACGTCCCACGTTGAGTCACGGAGGTCTTCTCACATCCAGCCAAAGTCATTCTTGAATAATTGCTGCTTAAAGCATCCATAATTGAGAGCTTCGTGGCCATGATGGCATCCACTATGAGATTCGTCAGGGGTAGGGAAAATGTCTTTTAAATGGGCTCGATTATTGTCCATTAAAGTCGATCATAGTAGCCATTTGCCATTGCCTTCTTGAGAATATTAACAACCCAGTTAGGATAATCTACTTCTATGATTGCTCGGGCTTTGAGGAGTTTGCTGACTTCTTCGTTGATCGCCTTCTACCTTTCTGGGGAGAAACTTCTTATTTTCTATTTGACGGGTTTGAAGGAGGGATTGACATTCAACTTGTGGGTGATAACTGCTGGGTCAATTCCTCCCATGTCCTCTTTCTTCCGAGCAAATACTTCCACATTTTGAATTAAGAAGTGGATGAGGAGGTCTTTGACGTCTTCAGTCAATTTGGATCCGATGTAGGAGAGGTTCTCTGGCTGGTCGTCAAGTTGTAATGGTTCCAGCTCTTCTGAGGGCATAGGTCGGGTGTTTAATTCATCTCTCATGTCGAGCTCATCCGGTGGATCTTTATCATTTGCTGTTTCATTGACATCAGTAGCCTCTTTGGCTGCAACGGTATCCTCGAACCATTCTCCATTCTCAGTAGATTTGTGATATATGATGGCGAGGGATGGCCCTTATGGCATTGAAAGAAGGCCTTCCCAGTAACATTTTATATGCCGATGGGGCATCCACTATGAGGAACTTTATCGTCGTTAAGGCCTGGCATAGGGGGTCTCCCAAAGTGAGTACTAGTTGTATTGACCCTAGGGGTAACACTTTCTCTCCGGAGAATCCTAGTAAGTGGGTGTTCTGGGTTCCAGTTCTCCTTTTCGAGTACCATTTGTCAAGCCAGTGATCACGAAGATGATGTCGTCCGAGCTCCATTATCAATTAGGACCTTGACCCATTTTGTTGCCACGACTACCCTTACCAGTGGGTCATCGTGGGGTGTTGGCGACCTTCCATCGAGTCGAGAAAGGTTATGGTGGTATCAATGGGGGAACTTGTACACAACCTGTACCTCTAATGTCTCCCGACGTCTTGTGTAGGTGAGCCTTCACGGCGGCGGATTCCCACCTCGGTGAATCCCCAGAATCACATTGATCTCTCGGGGGGTTCGCGATCTTTGGTGAAATTGTTGAGGTGGTGGAGGAGGTGCACAGTTCCAGATCTTAGGAGCCACGTAGCGACGAGAGATATCCATGTCGAATTGAGATTGATTTCTTTCTTCAATGAATCTGATCCATCTTTTTCGATTGCCCATGATCTCTATGGAACTGAGTACTTAGTTATGTCTCTTTTTCTTTGGGTTCGTCTCGTGCGAGGCGACCACCTTAAAAACTTCTCATCTTTGCACCTCGTATAGGACTTGAGCCAGGGTCGTCGGGGTGAAGCTGGCGAGGTGGGTACTGCGGTTGCCGGCTTGGTGCGGGTGGACAGCCTGATCCCTGCGTTACCTCTTCTCTTTGGAGATCGATCTTTGTCTTCTTTGTTCCTCCGTGGGGATCTGTCTCTGTCTCCTCATCTTCTAAGGCTTCAGTCCCGCTTTTTCTAGTCCTTGCTTTTCTCCTTTTGTGCGGAAGAGCCTCCCCATTTAGATAGGAGGGCCTCCTCATCGTTGATGTACTTTTCTGCTCTAGCGAGCACCTCGGCCATGCTCGCCTGTGGGTTCTTCAAACTGGAGAACATCAGATCTTTGGACCGTATGCCCAACTCGGCTATAAAGGTGGTGATGGCGAACTTTTCATTATGTCTACCCTCGATGACTCCGAGTTGAACCTCTAGACGTAGGACCTCAGGTTTTCTTATGGGCCTTGTTTTACAGTCAGCAGGTGGTAGCTCGGCTTCCGATACGTCCGGGCTCTGATGAAGTGGGACACGAAAGTAATGGAGAGTTCTTTGAAGGATGAGATCGAGGCTAGCGGGAGCCTGTTGAACCATGCCAAGGTCGAGCCCATAAGTGTGATGGCAAAGGCTCTGCATCTCACGGGATCTTGGTATCCATGCAGCTCCATTTGATTCTTGTAGGTGTTGAGGTGGTCTACTGGGTCTTTCTTTCCGTAGAAAGCTTTGATCTACGACATTTTGAACTTTATTGGGAGAGGGAAGTGCAGAACCCTGGTCGTGAACGGGGATTCTGTATGCTATACCAGAGCGTCCATTAATACTGGGGCTCGGCCCTTTACGACTTCCTTTATGTGGCTGAGCTCTTGTTGGATGCCACTAAAACGTTGTTCCCAAGATTGAGCCCCTTTTTCAGGTTGGCAGGGGACTAGATTGTCGCCTTCGTCGTTATTGCCCTGCGCCTCCCCGTCGTGGCCATCACTAGTGGATTTGTAGGGGTCGTGCCCCCTGGTCCGGCTATTTTTCTCCTCCACCATCTATGTCTCGGGAAGCACCGATGTGTTGTTGTTCCTCTTATAGGATGGTATTGTGGCCTACATGGGCCTGTTGTGCCTCCTGTGGGCATTGCACTGTCAGGTGAGAGTTCCTTGACTCAGCCTTAGCGACGGTAGTTGATGAGGCGGAGTGCTCCATCTAGTTGCAGCGACATACGAAGAGCTTAGTGGTGTCTCCCTAGCATCTGTATCCAGCGTCGCTCTGTTAGTCTTGTGTCCCCAGGGGGTTGGCATGTCTCCTACTCATGTTTCGAGTCGATACCACCAGTCATTGAGAAATCAGTTGATTTGTAAAGGAACAGTCGTTCAACGGTGACATAAGCGATGGTGCTTTTCTCGATATTGGGTTAGATGCCTTGAGTCGCAAGTGTCTGTCGAGCGGATCGATATACAACTTTGCACAAAAGGGTGGTCGAAGCCCGGGGAGTGTCTTTGGCGGCCTTGCCAATGCCTAAGTCAGTTTCTTTCTCATGAAAAGGAAAGAGATCGACTGTGGATGGCTTTGTGATTGTGTACCTTTCTTTGGTGGAATTGCTCGGTGTTTATCATGGGTGATCACGATGACTTTCCTTGTTAGACGGTGATACGACATCTTCTCAATTGGGTAGGGAATCTTCTCTTCCTTATCACTGACTGAATATTAGAGGATAATTAGGGAGCCGTAATCGTGGGGGATCCTTCTTCCCTTAATGAGTAGATATCGGATCATGAAGATGGAGTACTTTCCTTTCTTATGACTCAACTGGTGGACAACGGATTATCCCCGTCACTAGTCCAGCCCACTGGGCTTAGTTTCAGCCCTAGGCTCGCGCCTTAAGAGTAACCAGGACGTCATCATGGGCCGAGTCCCCACATGAGGCTCTTCTATCGGCCCCACAGAGGATACCAACCCGCTTTAAGGTTCGTTCCCTGAGCCTATGTCTTGTGCCTATGGGTTGCTTTTTTAGGCACTATCATATATATATATATATATATATATTCCTATTTATAATAATTTTTATTTATAACATTTTATTATCTTCGTACTATAATCTCTTTTTTTTTTTAAACTTTTAATATTATAAATTTTTGTAAACCTAAAATTTTTAAAAGTAGACAAAAATATTGTCCACAAGTTAATTATTTTTTTCAAATAAATAAAAATAATAATATAAAAATATTAACTATTAAACAAAAATTATTAATGTAACACCCCAAATTATGTCATAGTCGTTTTATAACATGTTCAGAGTATAATAAAAGTAAATGTATATTTTTCCGGAATTTAAATGTTAAGTGAGATAAATGATAAAAAAAACCGAGATTAATCAAAGAATCAAGGGTAAATTAGTAATTTACCAATCTATGACCTAAAGGTCATATGATAATAAATTTATATGCCAATATAGAAATATTAATAAGTTGAAGTGTAAATGAAAGATAAAGGAAGGGCTTTAAATATAAAAATGGGAAAAGAATGCAAAAATGGGTTTTGCCAAACATGGCCTTATAGAAAATGAGGTATAAGACCAAAACTGGTCTTGGAAGGAGAGAAGCATCTCATTTTGGCTCAAAGGGAGCTAGGGTTATGGTTTGTGTGAGAAAAAGCCAATTTTGTTTGATTTTCTCTTTTGTCTTGGGTTCTACTTGCTAAAGAGAGAAGAGAGAAGAGAAGAAGAGAAGGAAGAAGAAAGAAGAAAGGGAGAAGAGAAGAAGAGAAGGTTTCAAGAAAATTAAGGTTAGGAAACTACCCTAATTTCTCCCTCTTTGTTTTATTGTTTTTGTATGGTAAATGTAGAGTTTTGTAATAGTGAAATTGTATAAGAACAAGTAAATGGGACTCGGATATATGTACAAAATATTATGAACACCACTACGGTGGTTGTTTTATATGCATATGGTATAAGTTTTATTTCTTTATGAAAATATATATAAATTAAGTCCACCAATGATAGAAAAACAGGTTAAAGAGTCTCAGTCTCGTGCCGCGTCCCCACTCTTCGCTTAGGCAGAGGTAGGGGCGCGACAATTAAGTGTTATCGAACGAGGTTAATGCAGGCGTCCGTGCACTACCAGTAACTTTTACTTTTAAAGATATATTCAAACCTGATACAAATCTGAATCACGTTTTCAATCTTTGTATTTCCCATGCTGCTTAATAACTGATAAAATAATATAAAAGTCGACTCTACCAATACGAATACAAATATGTTTTTTTTTATTGTTTTTCATATACTGTAGAATATATAATAATATGCATCAAAACATTTGCGGTAGGCCCATCATTTTGGGATAAATCCCATATTTGTACAATATGGCATTATATGCCCTTTTCAATCAGATCATTTACAAAATATATCAGAGTTTTCAATATCAAAACATTTACAAAATAAAATCAGAGTTTATACAAAATGGTCAAATCCATTTTCATGAATTCATAATTAGGATCTTTACTTGATAGCGAAGCTTTTGGCGTTGACTGATACTTGCTTGTGATGACAAAGAAACAACGTGCTAAGTATTTTCATGCTTTGTGGTTCTATACAATTCTCTCTTCATTTCAGTTTAAATCAATTCATGCAATGTTTATAAAACAATGCTTTTGTACATTTTTCCAATGACTAATGCAGTAAAATACATACATATACATACATACATACATATATATATATATATATTCATTTCATTTACATTCAATTTCAATTCATTGGTCATTTAAAGTTATGCAATTTCATATGCACTAAATCATTAAATCTAAATTATACACTTTCAATCTTATTATCATTTTCCTTATCGAATTTAACCATGCTTTTACATGCCGCAGGATAGCCCCATTAGAGAAGTGCTATAAAAGGCAATCTTCATTAGCACTTATTATGCGTGCAACATCATATTATTTAATAATAACCAAGAGCTTCTTCGTTAATTCGATGTTCATACTGAATGAATTATAGATCTTTAATCGAATTAATGAAGTCCATGATACATAACATAACATGAAGGAAATCATGATGGGATCATGATAATAAGATTCCTATCATGTGCAATTATGTTAGTGTCTAAATCATCCCTAGTCATAGGATCAACAAGACTAGACATTCTTGATCCGGACATACTAGCACATGTCATACTCCTTGGTTGGATCAAGCAGTAGATCTTATAAACTGTGATCATGAGTTGATTAGAGTTAATGTGTGGATACTTGGTAAGAGTAGCTAAGTACATCGGAGACCTATAATGAGACAATTAGATGGATCATCTATTTAAATGTAGATGATTGTCTCTATGCCTCAGCTAATTCAGTATCCTTAGACGAGGTGCTCGAGGATATCTTGGATCTTGATCACACCGCCAACGGCCTGTGTCCGTAGTGCCTCTCGGGAGTGGCTCATTGGGCAGATGATTGGTATAGTATGAGTTTTGGGGTAATTAGGTAGCCAGCCGAGTTCGCCACTCCTAACTAGAGAGAGAGTATACCTAAGTCTCTTGGTGAATCATTGCTCGGAATCTCTGGGCGGAGTGAAAATGTCTGTAAGAGGTGTCTTCAGTATAACAATTTGGTAGTGAATCACGGGGCAGATAAATAAACACTTGGGCTAGGTGTGGCATAGTCGGTCCCAGTGGGGGCTACATTGTCAGTACTTGAACGAGTAGGGTATAGTTTGGTGAAAGGACGAATTGCACGGTATTTGAAGGTTTTTAAAGTTCAAAACAAAGTTTGCAGCAAAAGATTTTGGTCTAGTAAATTTTAAAAATTAATAAAAACTCTTTTTACGATCCTATGGTACATGCATTATAATCAACAAACAATAAAGAAGAATTACCTCGTCCAATTAAAAGATTTTTACGCGAGTAGGGTTGACAACTCAAGATCCTTCCATGTTTTCCATGATCTTGAAGTCGTTCTCTTCCTACAGGTACGTGTGGGCGTCTGGTCTCAAGGTTTTTGTTTTAGAGACTCTTGATATTCTCTCGACGTGGATCGAGAGGTTAGATGGAGGCAAAAAAAGTGAAACTCTTTCTCTTTTTTTTTCTCTCTAATTTTTTATCACCCTTTGATGCCTAGGGTTTTGCCTCTATTTACAAGTTCAAGAAAGGCAACAACAAAGGGAAATGCACTAAGTTGGGACCTAAAGGAAGGGTCTCCAAGAAGCAAAAGTTTCTAAGGAAATTCTTCAATTATGGGAAGCAAGGTCACAAATCTTCGGATTGTAGATTGCTGAAGAGGAACAAACCCAAGGAAGCAAATGTAGTTGATAGAATCACCAAGGATGTGTCTAACATAGACCTCACAGTAGTAATCTCTTAGGTGAACTTGGTGGGATCGATCCCAGGAATGAATTGGATTAATCACGGTCTTTACCAGCCGTATGTGCTTTGACAAGAAGATGTTCTCAACCTTTGAACCAATTGAGACTGGGGAAAAGGTGTTCATGGGGAACTCTACCACTTCAGAAATCAAGGGCCAAGGAAAAGTGGTCTTGAAGATGACGCTTGGAAAGGAACTGAATTTGAGAAATGTCTTGTATGTGCCCGAAATCTACAAGAACTTGGTGTTTGGTTCATTACTAAATAGTCTTGGATTTCGGTTGGTGTTTGAGTCAGATAAATTTGTTATGTCAAAGAGTGGAATGTATATTGGAAAAGGGTATACGAGTGATGGCATGTGGAAGCTTAATGTAACGACTATCATTAAGTATGATATGAATAAAGTTAGTATTTCTGCTTATATTCTTGAGTCTTCTAATCTATGTAATGGTAGATTAGGACATGTTAATTATGATACATTACGTAGATTAATTAACTTAAATCATATACCAACTTTCCAAATTGATGCAAAGCATAAGTGTGAAACTTGGTAATTTAGAACCAAAACTAACTGGGGTCATCTTTTCCAAAAGTGTTGAAAAGACACATTGAACCTCTTGACAATCCATAGTGATATATGTGATTTGAAATATCTCTGAAATAAGAGGGGTGGTAATAAATATTTTATTACCTTTTGTTGAATCAGTATTACCAGATACTTGTTAGCCATGTACTATAAAAATAAGGATGAGCGATAGAGAAATTTGTTCTCTATAAGAACGAAGTTGAGAATTAGCTCAACAAGAAAATTAAAGTGTTAAGGAGTGATCGAGGTGGTGAGTATGAATCGCCATTTGTGGATATTTGTGCTCAACATGGGATTATACAAGAAACCATAACACCCTACTCGCCTCAATCCAATGGAGTGACTGAGCGAAAGAACCACACTCTAAAGGAAATGACGAATGCAATGCTAATTAGTTCTGGTCTACCACATAACATGTGGGGAGAAGTCATCCTATCTGCTAATTACCCTTTGAATAAGGTACTTAAAAAGTAAGCAAAGAAGACTCCATCTGAGTTATGGAGAGGACGACAGTCATCCTAAAAATACTTGCGAGTGTGGGGATGTCTTGCAAAAGTAGCAGTTCCTCCACCTAAAAAGGTGAAAATAAGACCTAAACCTATTGATTGCATTTTTATTGGTTATGCACATAACAGTATTGCTTATCGATTTCTTGTCCACGAGTCGAATATCCTAGATATTTTCAAAAACGCGATAATGGAGTCGAGGAATGCATCATTCTTTGAAGATGTATTTCCATGTAAATCCAAAAAAGAGCCAAGTTCAACGAAACAAGTGCTTGATACTATTCATGAAAATAGTCAAGATCAAGATGGTGAGGTAGAACCCAGACGCAACAAAAAGCAAGGACACAAAAATCTTTTGGTCTTGATTTTCTGAAGTATGTGCTTGAACAGGAACCTCGGACTTTCAAGGAGGTAGTGGACTCTACAGAGGGTCTCATGTGGAAATAGGCTACTAAGAGTGAAATTGATTCCATACTACCTAATCATACTTAGGAATTAGTGGATCTTCCACTAGGTTGTAAACCTCTAAGGTCCAAATGGGTGTTCAAGAGGAAAAGGACAATAGATCGATCAATAGACAAATACAAGGCAAGACTTATGATCAAAGGCTACATGCAAACTAAGGGCCTATATTACTTTAACACATATTCTCCTGTGATGAGAATAAATCCCATAAGGATGGTGATTGTAATACTAAGAAATCTTGAAATACAGCAAATGGATGTAAAAATAGCATTTCTAAATGGAGAATTAGATGAAGAAATCTACATGGAGCAACTTTGAGGACTACGCTCCAGACGAAAGGAAAGTACGCCAAGTTAATTGAAATCACTTGGTATGGATTAAAACAAGCACCAAAATAATGGTATGAAAAACTTGACAATGTTATGATGTCACATGGATTCAAAATCAATGAATGTGACAAGTGTGTCTATATCAAAGATGTGGAACAGAGATATGTCATTGTATGCTTATACATAGATGTCATGCTTATTATCGGTAGTGATGATAAGATGATTACATCTACTAAGAACAAGTTGAATTCAAGGTTTGACATGAAAGACGTAAGACTTACTGATGTTATTTTGGGGACAAAAATAAAAAGATCATTAGATGGACTCATTCTAAGTCAGTCACACTATGTTGACAATATTCTTGGAAAATTTGATAAAGACAATTTTGGAATTATTAAAACATCAGTTGATGCAATGCTACATCTATCCAAGAATAAATGAGAGAGTGTTTCTCAAGTAGAATGTTCTAGAGGAATAGAGGATCTAATGTACCTAATGAGCTATACAAGACCATATATAGCCTATTCGGTTAGTAAATTGAGCAATTCTCAGAGTAATCCACAGGCAACATTGGCAAAAAGAATTATGAGAGAGTAAAATAAGGTTTACTGCATTGAATTATGGGTTGCACTATACAAGACATCCTCTTTGTATTGGAAGGATACGTAATTAACTGGTGGATGTCAAATGTTGCTAGACTCAAAATCCTAGAGTGGTTATGTGTTCACATTGGGAGGAGTAGCAGTCTCATGGAAATCATCAAAACAAATGATTATTGCTAGATCTACAATGGAATATGAGTTTATAGCACTAGAAAAATGTGGGGAAGAGGCTGAATGGTTATGCCACTTCTCAGAGGATATTCCAAGGTGGCCAAAACATGTGCCTCCAATATGCATACATTGTGATAGTCAATCTGCTATTGGTAGAGCACAAAGCAATATGTACAATGGTAAGTCTAGACATATTCATCGTAGACATAATACCATTAGACAACTACTCTCAATTAGAGTTATCTTTGTAGATTATTTAAAATCTAAGGATAACATTGCGAATCCGCTAACCAAAGGGTTAAACAGAGAGTTGGTTGAAAAATCATTGAAGGGGATGGGACTAAAGCTCATAAAGGAATAAGTTAATACAATAGTTACCCAACCTAGCTGACTGGAGATCCTAAGATCTAGGTTCAAAAGGGACAATTAAATTGTAGAGACTTTAATTTGATCACTGTGAGGATCTTCCCATGTCCATTCCCACGATGAAACAGTGATGCTCATACGAAGAAGGTTAAGCTATGCTTTTAATGATCTCTATGTATTTGGAAAGAGTAACATGAGCTACTCTTAAGTTAGGAGATCACCTATGTAAAAGTGAAGTGGCGCCGCTTCAAAGGGAATTTATTAGGGCGCAATTCTCATTAAACTCTTATAGAACCAGGCACATGTTCATGGCCAAAACGAACAAAAAAGTGAGAATTGGAAAATGTTAGGAAGATTCTTGTGTGAGGTATGTCATCTTCTACACAAATGAAAAACCGATTCAAGAACATTGTATCTACTGTTTGGTTAGTAGAGTAAACATACTTCTACAAGGGAAGGTTCAAAGAGTAACACCTACATCTCCTATGCAGGCTTCAATTGTAGTTTCTATCACTTAGAAGGAATCCTTTGTCTAGTCTTGTGGTGTCAATTTCATTCATGTGGGGAATTATTGGATTTGTCATCTGTTTTGAATGAAATTCAATTTGGAAACATTCACATAATGGATTTTAATACCTTTTAAAAGCCATATTGATTTCTCCTTCCGTTTAAAGTGAAATTGTCAAAGACTATTAATTTCTTCCGTTTTGACTCGTCAGTTCATCTTGTGCCTGAAGCTTATATATAGAGCATCAAGATCTTCTTTTAAAAACACGCGCGCTCAAGGTTCTCTGTCTTCTTTCTTGTCCCTCTCTAGTGATAGAGCAACATTGTTCCAATTCGCCAGAGTGGTATTAAGGTGTCATGGTGCTGCTGATAAGTCGTTTTATCTTGGGAGACAAACGTTGACGCTATTTTCTCCAAGAACCAAGGAGATGACGAATCTATTTTAAGGAGATCGTGACTCCTCACGAGACTAGGCATCCATCGTCTCTGACCAACATTATTTCTTTTGTAACTGTTTTATTTTTCCTTTCTTTGCAGTTTTTCTCCTCCCTCATCTTTTGTTTCCCTATATTCACGAGAAAGTTTGTAATAATAAGGTTATGGTAAGATGACATGCAGTGATGGCCTATAAGGATCTTCCTCGTCAAATCCTTCAAATACTATACATGAGATGTGAGAAAATTTGGACCATTCTTTCCCTTTATCCCTTTGGCACTGGTTCATCATCAGAGCACATCCACTAATTCTTAGACAAGAGAGGGAAGAGGGCAGCCCCTGTTTTGAAAAATGCTTAAGCTTATTGCAAGACCTAATCACCAAAGTTTCAAGAAAAATGAGGTGTTAAAGCCCTTCATCATTCAGGGA
This sequence comes from Tetrastigma voinierianum, assembly GCA_016808115.1. NCBI lineage: Eukaryota > Viridiplantae > Streptophyta > Magnoliopsida > Vitales > Vitaceae > Tetrastigma > Tetrastigma voinierianum. The sequence continues at coordinate 42,803 of JAEQBH010005337.1, read as the reverse complement.
TTTTAGATTTTCACCTCCCCGGATGGTGAGAGTGGTAAGAGTGGAAGGTAGCAGCCACTTCTCTGGAAACGACTCCAGTCTTTCTTCTCCATTTACTCCTATCTCCATTTTTCTAAGAAAAGGAAGTGTCTGCAAGTCTCACCTCATTCGACTCTGTACAAGTTTGCTGCAACCTGAGATTACAAGTTGAGATAGACTAGATGGCAACCCCCCTTCTAGAAACGGATCAATTCTAGACATAAAACAATTGACAAATCTTCAAGGGATGTAAGGAGCGTGTGCACCTGTGAGGCAGTGACTTGAGATTCTTACAATTCAAGATTGAAAGGCTTTCAAGGTTGGGGAGTTGAGAAGTAGACAGTCCTCCTTGTGGGAAAGACGCCTGATTAGGACAGTGAAAGATGGAGATGTTCTCGAGAGAAGTGAGATTCATGCGGTGGGTTTCATTTGGAATAGAAACGGACTGTAGATTTGAACAACTCATGATGGAAAGATTCCAATTCAGACCTCCAACAAAGATACCTCAACTTTGTAAAATAGCCTAATGGAAAGGATGTGAGAGGAGCTAGCAGTCAATCTATCAGTTATATTTAATTTGGTAAGAAAGGGATAATAGTTGTGAACTATGTCCTATGAGAGGGGTAACTCTACTTTCCCACACCCTGGGATAAAAAGTGATTCCAATGAACTAATGCAGTTAATGGGAAAGGACCGTTGATTAAGTCTTCCAATGACCAAGAGGATTAAGTTCTCCTATTAGTGGCCTATTTTTGTGGCCCATTAATTCCACGTCAGGGAGTGGAATAAGTGGTAAGAATAAGTGGTAAGATCCATTTTCTAATAATGGTTGTATAGGGTGATGGCTCACTATATATATGGTGACTTATCTGATGGGTCCCTAGTTCTGTGATTCGAAAGTCGTCCCGGCAAATCGGAGAAAGAGTGTTGGTGCTAAAGATCCTCGATTCTACGTTTGAATTTAACAATCATGGCTGGAGGTACGATCAGTTATCTCCCGCATTTAACATAATTTGCCTGTTCTTATTTAGATATTCTAAATATAACATTTGGTGTCAGAGCAAGGTTATGTATTCTTTGGTTGTTTTGAGGGGTTTTCTTCCAATTTGGTTATTCCATATTGCATGCTATTGTTTAGGATTTATTTATCCGACTTTGCATGTGTTTTTATTTGGAGAGATAAAGATAAGGATTAATTTGTTTGAATTAAGGTTTTCAAACATATTAATGTTTGAGATAATCTCAAAAATACATTTTTTCTCGGTTTTACTAATTTTTAGGATATTATTTCATCATCTCTATGATTTTAATTTATGGAGATAAAGATAAGAATTAATATGTTTGAATTAAGGTTTTCAAACATATTAATGTTTAGAGGATAATCTCGAGAGAAAATGCATTGTTTTCTCAGTTTTAATAATTTTTTGGAGATATTATTTCATTATCTCTATAATTTTAATTCATGGATTAATATTTGAATCAATTTAATAAAATATTTTCCATATGTTGATTCCTATAGACATGTAATAAAAATTCAAAACAAAAAAAAAAAATTTCCAAAGGGCTTGTTGCATGGCAAGCCTAGAGGCTTGCATGTAGCAGGCCCAAGTTCCTACATGTAGCAGGCCCAAGTGCCTTCATACAGTAGGCCCAAATGCCTACATGCAATAGGCCCAAGGACATGAATCCAACAATCCTAGGGTCTGTCATGTGGCAATCTTAAGGGCCTGCCTTTAGTAGTCCTAGCCAAGGGCCCATGGAACCAAAGAAAGAATTTTTTTTTTTTTTTTTCAATTTTTATCTTGTTGGGTGATTTGCATAATTTAATTAATTAAGATTAGCCACAACACATTGATTAATAAAATTGTACATTTTAGAAAAGATCACTATGTAACAAATTGTAATTAATTCTAAAAAATATATATGCATATACTTTTTATTAATTAGGATAAAATATTGGTTTATAATTCTTGATTTTCCCACATGAATTGAGAATAGGAACATATTCCAATAGTTTTATTATAAGGAATAATAGGGATTGAATCTAATTGAGTAGAACTTTAGCCCAAAGGCAAGTTCAATGTCTCTAGGTAATTCTCTATTTAAGTTAAAGATAAATCTAATAGAGTGAAACTTTAGCCCATAGGCAAGTTCTACGTTCATAGATTAATCTATAGTGTGTTTTTACATTGGTAAGACATACATCAAGGCCATGACCTCAAAACAATTATTGATAAAACCTTATTTCTTTAATTGCAATTACTCAAACCTCGACTTATTCTAAAATTAGACTTGAAATTCCCGAACTTAAGGGAGATAACTATAAGGTCTAGAGAGAGAGTCTTGCTCCAATTAGGTTGCATGGATATAGACTATGCCATTAGGAAAGATGAGCCCCTGGCCATCTCGGCTACCAGCACTAAAGCTGCTATTGATGTAATGACCTGCACCAAATAATACAAGTTTGTAACACGTTGACCAAGTTTGACCAAGTTTGACCAACACTTACTATGTGGATCCAAGTTGACTTTTTCGAGGATGAATAGTTTTGGGTTGACTAAGGCACCATTTCGTAGGCCTCGTCGATGAGTTCATGAGACGGCGGAGTCAATAGACTTCACGGATAAAGTTATGGCTCAGGAAGTTCAAACCTGCGCGGCACTTTAGCGAGTGTCTAAAGTGCATGCAGGGGTTTTGACGACCCTAGGCCCTATATAGACATAAATTTGGATCTTAGGAATGAAGCCTGTGCAAAAAACACCATCTTAAGCTCAAAACCACAGAAAAAACTCTCAAAAATCGTGAACACCAAGGGATTGGAGGTAGTTTGACCATTTGCGGCCGTGGGGTTGGACCAAAGGAGGCACCAGGCTGCCACCTCCACCGCGGCCGAGACCCGGGGAGGAGGGGGACATCCGGGCGATCCGCCGGTGGGTTTTCATAGTGGCCCGCCGCCCGGACGGCCGGGGTCGGGCGGCGGGCGCGGCGGTGGCGACCCGCCAGGTGGGTCATCGGGTTTCTCTTGATTTTCCGGCCATTTCAAGCCATTTCTGGCCAACCCATAGCTCCTTTTCACCATTTTTGGACCCTTTGAACTCATTCCCGTGGTCCCTTTTTGCAGATTCCTCACCGTTTGAAAGTTTGACCCGAAAAACAAAGTTGGTAGATGGTTGGATCGATTTTACGCCACCACGGCCAATTTGGTGGGCCAAGGTAATGAGTCTTGATAGGTTCCTGGTCTCTTGAAACTTTGCATTGATATGGTTGTAAATTTTGGACGTCGTTTGGTTAGTTTTTCTGTTTTAGGTTGTTTAGTTGGTGCAGAAGTTTAATTTGAAATAGAGTACGATTTGTCAGAGTTTGGAAAAATTGAAGTTGGATTAGTGAAATTGGATGTTTTTCGCTTGAATTGTTCGGATTTGAATTCTGATTTCGAAATTGGCTCGGGTGAAAAGCCCCAATTTTGAGTACCGGCCCTATAAGGCACATTGCGTAATTGGACCTGTCGGAGTCCAATTTGGATGGTTTCATAGTTCTAAAGGTTATTCTAAGGCCTTCGGGGCATCCCAATGTTGTTGGTTCAGTTATTGGAGCCTAAGAGGTGTTTTATTTGTATTACAGGCACTCACGCCGAGTAGGGAGGCCGATCCTGCGGGGAAGCGGGGCCCGAGCGTCATAAGATTTGTGAGTGGTTTATATGTTTTTAAATGATTTGGGGTATTATGTTGATATATCTATTGTGATTAAATATTTTACATATATACTGTTTTGATCAAATGGTTGGTTGCATACAAATGTGATTATCGGTCTCATATATAACAAGTTATCATTTCATGCGATTTTTGTCAACATTTTAACTATTTGGAAGTTTTACTGAGTTCCTGGATGAGTATGTGGTATTTTTAAATATGTTGGGTACGTGGATTGAGGTTTTAAACCATTTTGAAAAGTTATTGATTTAAAAAAAAAAAGGATCTTGAGATTTTGTGGAATGACTCTGATACGGTATTGTTGGGAAAGTACATGTTAGCAAGGGAATTAATTTTGTCGATTCTTGCGTGGCGGGTGTAACCGGTTTATTAGTTTCCGCGGTCGTGAGTGGTGCGGCGGGTGGTTTGCCGCGATGTCGTGAGGTTGGTTCCATCCGACGGGTTATATATTAATTCACGGTCGTGAGGAGTCGAGGGCTTGCAGACGGGTGGTTTGCCCACGCGATGCCGTGGTCGGGTTTGACAGGTTTATGATGGGTATATGGTACGGTACATTGTTGGTCTTTGATTAAAGTATAAGCATTTCAATATTTATGGTTACTGTATTTTCATGGTTATTTTTACGACATGATGGATACATATATTTATGCTCAATTGTATGTTGTAGCTTGATTCGAGGTTTAAGGTTCTTGAAAATGATGTCGGTTAAATTTTTGAGCATATTGTCATATTGTTGAACTTTGGTAAAAAGTTGGGTTTTGTGAAATGGTTCTTCAAGCGGGAACATTACAAAGTGGGCGTGAGGTCTTGAGAGAAGAAATTTGGAAAATAAAAACATTATTTTCCATATAAGTCATATCCTTCACTAAGATTTATTTCTCCGTTTATTGTTTTAATATATGTTCCTAGGTCGAGACGGTCGTAGGGCGTACCTCGCCCGGATTCAACACTTAGCTCTTCTGCGACGGTGCGAGTACTCTACCCCGTCAAGCGTCTTTGTTTTGTGGACCTATTTATTTTCATTTTATAACCCTAAATTCGCCAAATACTCTTAGAATGCTCTACGATATTAGTATTGAACTCATATAGATTCATATTATGTATGATGTGGATTATGACCTACATTTGGATGGGACGGTCGTGGATTTTCTATATAGAAGACGAGGTATTGTGGTCTTGCATGTGTTTATTTAACTCTTGGGTGGGGTTGGTATTGCATTCCCTATGGTTTGTACGGTGGGGCTTGACTGACGAGACATGGGGAATCTTGGGAGGGTTTCCGGGTTGGGTCCTATCAATTGATTTGTATGAAAACTAGGTGAGGTCTAATCGCATCTCCGTTATGTTCATTATCACACGACATTTCTGCGGTATCGTGGTTATTGAAGCACTATAAAGTTTAGGACTTGTTAAAGGAAATTGATGATCGATTCGCCAAGTTCGTGAAGTCTCTCGCTAGTATCCTTATTATTTAGTTCTCCACCCTTAGGCTCACTAGGGTGAAAGGTTTGCGTGATCACATAATGTGCTTGATGGACATAGAGGCTCAGTTAAAGAACCTAGAAGGTACCAAATCGGAATCCTTCCTTGTTCAATATATTCTATGTACTCTTCCTCCTAAGTATAACCTATTCAAGATCTCCTATAACACATAAGGAGGATTGGTCAATTAGCGAATTTATGACCATGTGTGTGCAAGAGGAGGAGCGGCTACTTGTGGAACAAGGAGAAAGGTGCTTTCACTCTTCAGATGGTAAAGGGAAGAATAATGCTAGAAACGAGGGAGATGGCTAAGGCTCAACCCAAAGGCGGGCATCGAGAAGGAATACGTGTTTAACATAAAAGAAGGAATAGCATGTGAGACGTACTAACCTGGCTTGACTTGAAAAGAAAGGTACTTTTTTTTTCATTCGTATGTTATGAATCAAATTTCAAAAATGTTAATCATAACACTTGGTGGATTGACTTTGGTTATACAATCCATGTTTCAAATACCTTGTAGGGTATGAGAAACCTTTGGAAGTTGGTGGGCAGTGAGCGGTACATCCATTCGAGAAGGAGGTAAAGATCAAGCCATTGGGACTTACAGTTTAAAGTTGTCAAGCAGTTTTGTTTTGCAGTTGGAAAAGACCTTCTATGTACCTAGTTTTTTTAGGAATTTGTTTTCAATTTCAGCACTCATACCCTTGGGGATTTCTTGTAACTTTAAGGATACTGGTTTTACATTATTAATAAAATCGAGAGGGTTGAGTGGATATGGTATTTTGTGTGATGGTCTTTAATTTATCTGAGTTGCAAGACAATAATGGTTATAATTCATTAAGTTTATTTGTTGGTGATAAGCAAAGTGTTATGAAGAAGAATCATTATGGCATTAGGGTGGGACACATCTCATTTCAAAGGATTACAAAGGTTAGTAAATGAAGGGGTACTAAGTTCCACTGGACTTTCTGAACTTTGAACATGTTTGGATTGCATTAAGGAAAGCAAACCAACAAGTCTAAAAAGGTGCAACAAGGAGTAAACATTTGTTAGAAATCATACATATAAACATTTGATGTCTTGACATGGACGGGAGTGATCCGAAATACTCCATCACCTTCATTGATGACTACTCACGTTATATGTATCTCTACATGCTTTGTTATAAGGACAAAGCGTTGGAAGCCTTTAAGGTGTTCAAGGTTGAAGTAGAGAAACAATGCGGGAAGCAAGTAAAGATAGTGAGGTCAGATAGAGGTGGAGAGTACTATGGCAGGTACGAGAATGGACAAGCACCAAGTCCATTTGCTAGGTTTCTTCAAGAGCTTAGGATTGTTGCCCAATACACTATGTTTGGTTCTTTGGACCAGAATGGTGTGGCGGAAAGAAGAAACCGAACTTTTATGGACATTGTAAGCAATATGAGGAGTAATAGTTATCTTCCTCATTTCTTGTGGATGGAGGCATTAAAGACGACAGTGTATATATTAAACCGGGTTCCGACCAAGGTCATCCAAAAGACACCAATTGAGTTATTTAAAGGCTGGAAACCCAGTTTGCGACAGATACGTGTATGGGGATGCCCATTTGAAGTGAGGATTTATAATCCCGCGAAAAGAAAGCAACGAGAGTATAAATGGGCATTTCATTGGATATCTTTGAGAAGTATAAAGGTTATAGATTCTATTGTCTTTCATACCACTAGGATTGTGGAATCAAGAAATGTGAGTTTCTCGGGGGAGGGGGGGGGGGGGGGGGGGGGGGGGGGGGGGCTGGCCGCCGGTGGGAGTGGTGATTTCACTTGACACCTTGTTTGAAAGAGATCTCTATCGAGGTCAAGACCCTGGTCCAACTCATAGATTAATTGTCATACATACCCATGAGGTAGAAAGCAGTATAAGACAACCAACCATCGAGGTTCCACATAATTCTGAACCTATAGATCACGTTGTCGAATACAAAAATGTTGAGCAATGGAGTTGAGCGCGGTTGAGAAACAAGTTTATGAAGAAACAACATTAAGGAGGTCTACTAGGTTTAAATTTCAACTATTCCCTAGTGATTATGTCATGTACTTACAGGAATCAGATTACAACATAGGAGTCGAACATGATCTAGAAACGTTTTCACAGGCCACAAGTTCTTAAGAATCTGAATTATGGTATGAGGCCATGAAAGATGAGATAAATTCTATGGCCTCTAACAAAGTCTGGGATCTTGTCGAGTTGCCTTATGGTGTAAAAGCCATTGGAGTAAGTGGGTCTTTAAGACTAAAATGACTCTAGGGCCACATTGAGAGACATAAGGCAAGACTCGTGGCCAAAAGAATTCACTTAAAGGGAAGGAATCTACTACCACGAGACCTTTTCTCGATCTAGAAAGATTCTCTTCGAGTAATTATGGCTTTAGTAGCTCATTTCGACTTGGAGTTGCATTAGATGGATGTGAAACTGCCTTTCTTAATGGTGGACTAGAGGAAGAGGTTTACATGAAACAACCTGAAGGATTCTCCTCTAGTGCCAATGAACACTTAGTTTGCAAGCTTAATAAATCCATATACGGTTTAAAACAAGTGTCCCGACAGTGGTATCTAAAGTTTCATGAGGTCATCTCAACTTTCGATTTTGAAGAGAATGTCATGAATAATTGTATATACCACAAGGTTAATGAGAGTAAGATATGTTATCTTGTTTTATATGTTGATGATATTTTGCTAGCAACTAATGATGTGGGAACATTATACGAGGTGAAACAATTCCTCTCAAAGAACTTTGATATGAAGGATATGGGTGAGACATCTTATGTCATTGGCATAAAGATCCATAGGGAAAGATCTCGAGGCATTTTGGGTTTGTCTTAAGAGACCTATATCAACAAAGTCTTAGAGATTTCCTTATCAAAAAGGGAGTATTTCTAAGTCGGATCAGGTGAAGGGTGATATGTTCAGTTTAGACCAGTGCCGAGGAACAATCTTGAGCGGGAAAAGATGAGAGACACTCCATATGCTTTGGTTGTTGGAAGTCTCATGTATGCACAAGTTTGTACCATACTTGACATTGCCTATGCTGTTGGAGTAACCTAGGGGTCGATCACTGGAAAGCTGCAAAGAAGGTAATGCACTATATTTAGGGTACAAAGGACTTCATCTTGTCTGGATGAATTGATTACTTAAGAAGTTATTTGGCTCTTGCAGCCAGTGACCCCATTTGGGCTGAGTGGACTCTAGAAAGTTCACATCGGGTTATATTTTATGCTAGAAAGTGGAGCTATGTCTTGGAGGAGCATAAAGCATACCTTGGCGACCACGCCACTATGGAGAAGTAGAGTTTGTTTCTGTTTTGAGGCCACTTCACATGGTGTTTTGGCTCAGAGTTTCATTGATGGCTGAGAATTGATTCCATCATGAGGCCAACGATTATATTGTAACAACTCCAACTCATTTTTTACGGCTGAAACGACAAAAGTGGAAGTCAGTAAACACATTGACATAAAAGTACTTAGCCCGTTAAGGAATGTGTTAAAGAACATAAAGTGTGGTTATTGAGCATAACGAGTTAGCAAAGTTGTAAGATCCTCTGACTAAAGGCATGCCAATAAAAAATTTCAAGGATCATGCAACCAATATGGGACTTGGGTCCGTTTTGTAATCATTTTCATGTACATGTCGGTTTTTCTTATGAAACTCTTATTCAGTTGTTGTTTCTCATAAAGTTGTGCACATTTAGTTTATTGTGATTAGAGAAATATCATTAAGTTATGACCCAGAAAAAACATAGGGTTTATTCATAAAGATTAAAAGTCGTTAGTTAAAGGGACAAATATGCTGTGATACATGGTACTCGCTATTTGAGGACTTGTCACCATGATTCATATATTTGTTTACTTGTTGAATTGGATGTTGAATTTATGGACCAAGTGAGAGAATGTTGATTAAGTCTTCCAACGACCCGGGATAAATCCTCCCTGTGGTGACCCTATTTTTGTGGCCCATTAATTTCACGCCCGAGAGTGGAATAAATGGTAAGATCCCACTCTCTATGCTTGATTTGTATAGGGTGATGGCTCCCCATATATATGGTGACTTATTTGATGGTCGCAATTCACTACGTTAAATTCATCACGCCATTAGGAGAAAGAGTGTCCAAGTGCCAGAAGATCCCTCAGATTCTTTGTTTGAATTTGTAATCTTGGCTAGAGTGCACGATTGGTAACTCGCATTTAATATAATTTGTCTATTCTTATTTAAATGTTCTAAATATAACAAGGGCCTCAAGAGAGCCATAATGCATGATAGACAAACCCGGAAGACGAGTACTATTGTCCTGTCACAATGTTCAACTCCGAGGCATTCAAGCATGGTAGGCAACTGGATATTCGAAACTGATGACAGCCCAGGACATTGCTTGATTTCCAAGTACTTTAAAGATTTGAGATTGAGTAGAACAGGTGGCAATTCATTTAAGTCCGGACAATCACATAGGTTTAGCTGTTCAAGAGAGTACAGGTACTGCAATTCCACACTATTTCTAGACACTACGCCATTGCATTTCTTTAATCTCTGTTCCTTAATGGATGGAAGCGTGGGAAGAGAATCACGAGCAGCCCACATTCAAGAAATGCTGAGTTTTGTTAGAAGAGAGGAAGCTGCTTGGGCATATCCCCATTCAGCTTTGGGCATTCTAGCAGTATAAAAGAGCTCCTTTAGACAGGGGAACTCAACGCGAGAGCAATCCCATTCTTCCCATTCCAACATTTGTTCAAACCTTAGAAGCTCTAAAGATCCAATGGCTTAAAGGAAGATGAATCACCCCATTCCCATAGAACTGCCCCGACCTTTCACCTCCATCCATCTTCACAATCAAAGGTCCTTGAGTGACTGTAACTGCCCAAATAGTACGTGGCAAGAATGAGCAAAGAGTTCAAATTTTAAGCGGTAAGAAAACTTAATCCACAAATGAAGTGTCTCCTAACCAACTTGGAAAACCTGCACCTTAATAGTACTTAATGCTGAGCCTTGTCACCTTGTTATGAGGTTGAAGCTTTTCAAGAACTCTCATTTGATTCTCCGAATCACCAACCACTCTATTAGGATATGATGAACATTCAAATTACGTGTTTTTATATTCATATTTCTTCATCTTTTTTGAGGTGTGAATCGCGCATAACAACCTCAATTTGCTTTACATGTGAGTCCTTGGAACTAATGTTTTCTCGAGTTTATATGGTTTTGTAGGTTTTAGTTTTGTAGGCTCTTGGAGAATGAGAAGATGGCCACGAGGTTTCTGAGGCACAAACACGCCTAGAGCAAGCTTGAGTAAGCTTTAGAAAGAATCAACTTAATTTCAAGAAGTAGGTTTCCAGCCACAAATGTGGCTTCAAAATTTCAAAAACGACCTTTATTCACCCTCTATCAGTTTTCGAAGTCACATCCTTGTGACCTCAAAATTTTGAAGTGTTGTTACTTGCTCTCTACCTGATTTCGAAGTCACTTCTCAGTGATTTCGAAATTTTTGAAGCGACCTCAATTGCTCTCTGTCCAATTTCAATGTCACTTAAAGGCACTTCGAAAACTGCGATTTTTGTTGAAAAGAGAGAGATTCCGGACTACATCAAGTGAATTACTTTGGGCTTACTTCCTAACATGTACAGAACCTCGAACCAAAAGAGAAGATTGCTCCTGGAACCCTAGAAGACTATAAAAGCAATCTATCATATGATTTCTGGAGGAGTTGATGGCTAGAGGAGATGGTTCCTACGCACGCACGACGTGTGAAACCAAGATTCAGGTTGCATCACCATTTTCCACAACATTCTTGATGTCTTCCGTTAAGAGTTTGCTGTATTTTTAGTTTAGAAAAATCCATTCACCACACATGTAAGCCAAACTCATGTGCCAAACCACAAAGTATCATGGTTAGATCCAAGGAAATCAGAGAAAAGTGAGAACCAGAACCCGAAGTATGAGACGGAAATTTGAGCTAAACCTCTAGGACTTAATTACTTAAACAAATAAGCTAGATTTGTTGGTAGGACACACACATATACATGCATAATACATAAATTAATGGTATTTGACAATACATTTAAAATTATTTTTTTAAATATTTTCTAAAACCATAGAATTTAATTTTATAATAATTTTTCATGAGATAAGTTACATAAGAAATAAAAATTGATAAAAACTATAGAATTTATGATGCATACGATATTTATATCGCTATAATAACATAGGATTAAGATCTCACATATACAAAGGATATAAATTATTATGCAACTCATCTTATTCCACATTTGATTGAATACACAATAGGACAAGTAATGAGAAAAGGAAATATCAAATATGATATGTTATTTCCACTTTTATCTTATTTCATACTATATTCAGCCAAACTAACCGCAACAATAAATAGGAAAAAAGAAAAGGAAAAGGAAACCAAGCGGATGGAAAAGAAAATATTCTCATAAAACATTTATGAGAATATGTAAGGAAAAGAAAATAGAAATAAGGAAAAAACTCATCAAATAATCTTTTTTTATATATATATTTTGCATAGTTTAACTAAGATGGAAAAAAAAAATTCTGAATATTCTTTTTCTTTCCTACTGGTTTTATGAGAATTAAATGCAATCTAACACTTAAAAAAGAGAATTATATTCTGCACTGAAAGCGATCTTTCTAGTTTTTCCTAAAAAAAGATCATTTAATAAAAACTTATATAGATTTGATCCTAAATGCTTCTTTATCTTCATATGAATATATGAAAAAAAATTCTTTTTAGGTAGAGAATTTGTCATTGCATGGTTGTGTTTCTTATATACAAGAGATCAAATGTAACAAGTGAAATAGATTACGACTTCTTCTAGGAATACGTCATCTGAATTTTCACAGTATAATTTCTTAGAATCCCAAGCCTTGTTTCATCGCATCTTCTTCTTTACCTCAGAGAAAATGGAGAGTTTCAACCAGAAGGTCCTCTTCTTCACCTTGGCAATCATCTTCCTCCATTTCTCAGAGCATTATCACGCAGATGCCAAAATAGAGGGTTTCACCACTCATCTCATCTCCCGTGATTCGCCTCTCTCCCCGTTTTATAATCCATCTGAAACCAAGTACCAACGCTTGCAAAAAGCCTTTCGCCGCTCCATTCTGCGTAGCAACAATTTTAGGGCTATGAGGATTTCTCCAAATGATATCCACTCCGATGTAATCTCCGGGGGTGGAGAATATCTCATGAATGTATCAATAGGAACCCCACCAGTACCAATGCTTGGCATTGCTGACACTGGAAGTGATCTCATATGGAGGCAGTGTCTCCCTTTCGATAATTGTTACCAGCAAGATGAACCTATCTTCGATCCCCAAAAGTCGAAAACCTACAAAACTGGCCTGTGACAATGAATTCTGTCAAGATTAGGGACAACTAAGCTCTTGCAGTACTGATGGCAATGTCTGCATCTATTTTTACTTATATGGAGATCTATCATACACCAGCGGAAATCTCTCTTCTGATACCCTCACAATCGGGTCTAATGAAGGTCAAGCGGCTTCATTTCCAGGCCTCGCGTTTGGGTGCGGACACAGCAATGGCGGAAACTTCGATAAAAAGCATGGTGGAATAATAGGCCTTGGGGGTGGCCCTCTTTCACTAGTCAAGCAATTGAGCTCTAAAATAGGCGGACGGTTCTCCTACTGCTTGCTGCCATTATCAAGTGCCTCGACCGCATCAAGCAAGATCATCTTCGGCAGAAGCGGAGCTGTGTCGGGTTCTGGGACGGTGTCAACGCCTTTGATTAAAGAAAGCCTTGATACTTTATACCACCTTACAATGGAAGGCATGAGCGTGGGAAGCAAAAGGGTGGAATTCAGGTTTTCCAAGAACAAATATTCTCCCGCAGCTGCGGAAGAAATATTATAATTGATTCTGGGACAACCCTAACCCTTCTCCCCCAAGACTTCTATAATGAGGTGGAATCAGCCCTAAAATCAGCAATCGGCGGTGAAACTACTACTGACCCGACAAAGAATTTTAATCTTTGTTACAGAAGCCTAAGCAATTTACTAATCCCCACAGTGACAGCTCATTTCACGGGTGCAGACGTGAAGTTGCAGCCATTGAACATATTTATCCAAGTGCAGGAAGATTTGGTTTGCTTCTCCATATTTATCCAAGCCATTGTAGTAAGCATTAGTTTAGAAGGGACTCTGACTAGTCTCTATTATGAAGGATATTTCACTTTTTTTTTCTTGTGTTTTTGTTTTCATCAGTTCCTTTTTGTCCTCTCTTGGAGTCTTCCCGGTATTTGGTTATAACAGAATTGCTTACATTGTATGTGGCCTTTCGGCTACAAAAGGGATGTGGAAATCAAGGAAAAAAAAAGAGAGGATAATCTGTTGGGAAAAATAACACAATTCCCTATCTACCAGATTTATGAGAGGAGTATGAATAAGTAAATCAAGCGACACACAATACTTCATGGTTCGGCATAAACACCCCACTATGCGGCGTTGCAGATCTTTCACTAAAAGCGAAAATATACTGCTTTATAACACTCCAAGAAAAATCGCTTCCCACCCTTCTCACTTCAACTTTCTTCCTTCACCCTACTCCCTTTCTCTTCCATTTAGAGAGATGGTGGATGTGGGATGGATGATGGATGATTACAAATGATGAAGAGATGAGTTTATATAGGAAGATTATATTACCATTCCATAGCAGCGTAGCTCACTATTCCAATAACAGAGCTAATTACTTAACAAGTAGCCACCATTCCAAAATAGTATATATAGCCATCATTCCAATAAGGACTAATTCCAACAATCTCCCACTTGAAGACTGATCATCCTAATTTCACACCTTGATCAATGCAAAGAATTCTCCCCATCTCTGGCACTATTTATTAACTACAAAACTGAACACAACCATTTATCAATGGTCACGGTCTTCACGGCTTCTCAGAGTAAATTTACATATTCGGCTCTCAAGCCAGGGAGAGCAACCACTTTCCGCAAATCAGAATCCCAACTCACCGCGCACTTCCTAGGAGTATATAGACATACCCTAGTGCCCTTCCGATGTCAACATTTCCTCGCTAAATCAAGATCTACTAACAACTTGTTATATTGTATCTCCACCTTGAAAATGCTTACTCAGCCTTACAAGACTCCGCAGAATTGAAGATCCAGCTCCCACCGCTTCCCAAAGGTAACTTTCCTCGATTATCCATGTACTATAGCTCCCAATCGCTTGGCAATATCCGTCCTCTTCTTCGAACAAGAAGCGTTAGTTGGCATAAATGGTGTCATCGCGCCTCATGTAATCCCTCCACTACTTGCGCCGTTTCACACCTTCATCGCCTCACGCCTACCGCTGCACTGCTCCCGGCCGCCCATGATAATGCAGACCGGTCCTTCCTCGGTTGTCCATCCGCATCAACCACAAGCTCTCCCAATCCACCGCCAGTCGAATCGTGTACTTCTGGAGTAGCATGTGACATGGAATACCGCTGGCACACTGACAAACTCGTGGCGCCAACCGATATGCAATCGTACTATCCCATGGATACCAACTCCGCCACGCCTACTTTCGGTTCCCCAACGTAAAGGGGCGCTCTAACCCGCGGTTAGACCAGCCTCTCACGATCAATCCTTTTCATGGGATTGTCCCCACTTTCTTATATAGTCGCTCCATCGCTACGTCGAACGCCAGATTCCGCTGGCACCGACCCAACCCCGCAATCTTCGACATCAAGCTTCGTTGGCACATTATCACGGTTCTCCTCAAGGCCGTTATCGACTCGCCAACGCTTCTATAACAAATGCCTCTTAGGGTCTCGCTACTGACTCCCCAATTCCTCAGAGCACCAACCGGTTGAGCAACCTCGCTCTCCTACGCCTCTGGGTTCGATCTCAATGGCCCTCTTTAGATGCTCATCGCGTAATTTCACTGCCGCCCGCACGCCGCCGGCAGACACTAAATTTCGCCCACAAGGGTGTTCACATTGTGTTCAAGCGCTAAGCTCAAGCTAAGGCTCCGTGCCCGTGCGCTACTCCTCCACTATTATCGGCCAAGACTCATTACGATGCGTGATACCTCCGACGCGATCTCAATAACTCGGCACCACTTACTTAGTGCGGCGTCTCACGCACAAAGACTAAGACCCCACTCGCCGAAGAGTCTCATCCTACGCCCCTCTCTAGCCGGCAGGAACTCCTCCGCCTGCTCCCTCGCTCTCAAGGCAGGCATCTCATCCGCCGCCGACAACATGCCCCGCCGCGGCCTCAATGACATATATGCGGGCAACATCTCGACACCAATCTCATCCGCCCCTCTGCAGGAACCGTGGTCTCTTTCGCTCGTCGACTAGTTTCGCCGCCGCCCACAGAGCGGCTTCACCCATATCCAATCCAATCTTCTCCAGGTATCTCGATCAAACTACACCATGGAGGGTCTCTCTCTCCCACCTTGGTCACAAATGGAGATTTGTGGTGGCTTCCATATAAAGTTTTTATAGGGCGCTATTCAGATACGCTATAATTGCTATAGGGGGTGAATTTGCTAAGGTAAGTGTTTGGTCTTTAAAGTACTTTGAAGTCTGTGACACAAATGCTTCGCGCATGTCCTCCAACCTGATAGTCCTCTTGACTGTCCATTGGTCCGTCTACTCTGATGCCACATCCAGGGCACGTGATAGCTCCCACTTCCTACCCAAAGCCCTGAGTAGCCCCTCCGCCCTAGTGTTCAGCTCTGACCTACCGGACACGCGTGAGACATCTCCGTATAAAGTCTCCAACGTACTCTTCATTTCGCCTCTTCCAACTATAGATCGACGATCGATCGCTATACATCTTCATGCCACCGGATGGTATCAGAAAATCGAGCAATGCAACCCCTGATCTCTATCTCAACTCTACCAACTGAGGAACCACCACCGGTCCCCTGTACCGAAGACTACCATCTGTGTGAATGGCTCAGCCCTCGTCACCTGTATCTAATTGTACCCGGTCCCTGATGGACGATATCTTTGTGTCCTCATCCTAGGACTCGATAACCCTGCTCAGTAGGGAAAGCGTAGCCACCAAACTCCTTAAAAACACTCAGCCCAAGCCATCGCATAGCCCGAACTGTCCGACAGCCTCGAGCATGACTTGGAGGGCGCCTATCATCCGGGATCAACTCCAGCGCATCCTCCATCGCTTTTCTCACTTTTCTCGATAAGGGTACCGAGCGCTTTAGACATTCCTTGTCAAATGCGGACTAATCAAGGAGAAGCACTTCAGCTAGCGTAATTCTATCGCCATGCGTCATTTTTATCTTCCTAGTGACACCTTACTCTTCCCATGCCTCGGGCAAGACTACGGGGCACCTCTTCTCCCCATCTCGTCGCATCACTGGGACACCTCTTCCCCACCGAGCTGTGGCTAACCCGAGCCTCGTCACAAGACATGCTTTCCTGTAATCCATCAAGGATTCGGCGATCGCCCATGGTGATCCCTGCTTTCCACCGAACGCGTGGCTTTGGCACCTCCACCCTGTTCTCATGAGTGGCCATGTCCAGCCGACAATGTTGTCTTATAATGGCCACCTTCGCTCTCAGCCTTCTCTTTCATGCTTCGGGTCAGCACTGACGGCTACGAGAGCATACCAAGACCCGCCTGAGTAACTCCTCATGTGAGTACACCGAACCGCTGACGGCAGCTTTTGATCCCCTCAAGCGCTCCTGGATTCCACTCTCAGATCCTCCACGGCCTCTCCATGCTTTGCTCCAAAAGGTCCATCCTCCTTGGCAGGCCCGGCTACACCCAACTCTAGCCTGACGAATCGTCCCTTAAAGCTAGAAATGCAATCACGAGACTTGTCCTTCCTACCTCGTGTAGAAGGACCAGAGTCCTTACCTGACTTCAGCCTCACACCTTCTCCACACATGAGAGCCCACCATCGCTCCCTCTTGAATCTGGAACTTCCAAATCGTTTCTGACCATTCAAGAGAACCACCGTGTATTAGAACACCTCTGTCGACAAACCGGAACCGCCGACAAAATCACCACATTCATGCATTATAACTCGCTTGAAAATTGATTGCAAAATAAGGCCTAAGAAATATTCTTTCCTCTCGATGTGAAGGTCACCACGTCGCAAACCACACAGGCATACTAAGAATAGATCCTGGCTTCCTATAACCAAAAGCCTCCGATACCACCAAGGGGTTAAAATAACAATAAATTCCTTATCTACCAGATTTATGAGAGAGTATGAATAAGTAACCGTTTATTAATATTTGTTGGTTCTGCACAAACTTTACTCCATTCGTCATCATGCATCTTTCACACTAAATGAGAAAATATACAAGTTGTTTACACACTCCAAGAAAATCTTCTCTCTAACTCTCTTCCTTCACCCTTACCTTTCTTCCATTTAGAGATGTGTAGGATGTGGGATGGGATGGATGGGATGATTACAAATGATGAAGAGATGAGTTTATATAGGAAGATTATAGCCACCATTCCAATAGTAGCCACTCATCAGTGTAGCCACCCCATTTCACAGTGTAGCCACAATTCATATCTACCGGGCTGTAGCCACCATTTCAATAGTGTAGCCAATTATCCCAATAGTATAGCCATCATCCCAATGAGCTCAATTCCAACACACCTCCCACTCTGAAGACTGACTTCCATCCGTCTTCACACCTTGGATCACCAAAGCAGTGTCCTCCCCGATCTGCACTATTTTAGAGCCAACTAAAACACAACCCGCCATCAATGGTCACGCCCTTACCGGCTTCGCAGGCAGCGACATACTCGCTTCCTCTGGCCGGGAGAGAGCAACTATCTTCCTCCGCAATTGAGAATCCCAACTCATCAAGTAGAAGCATTCTCCCAGAGTATACATGTTACCCTATAGTGAAAATTCCTTCTCGATGTCACCATTTCCGCTATCAGAATTGGGCATCTTTGGCAACCTTGCCTCGATGAACTTCTGGTAGATATGATTCAAGAATAATAAGGCTCCTTCTGCTTCACGATTGTAGTAAGCATTAGTTTAGAAGGACTCGACTAGTTCCTATTATGAAGGATATTTAATTTTTTTTCTCGTGTTTTTGTTTTCATCAGTCTCATTCCTCTTGAGTCTTCCCGGTATTTGGTTATAACAGTAATTCCTTATCAGATGTGGCCTTTCTACACAAAAGGGATGTGGAAATCAAGGAAAAAAGAGAGGATATCCGCTCATTTTTTAGTTACCACGCTAAGAAGCACGGATAATGGATACGCCACGGAGATACACATATACTGGGACACTGACACAAAGAAATTTCAAAAACCGTGATACTACATCAGCAAGATACGATAATAAAATAAATAAAATAATTATTCTTACAACATTAACCTTAAAAGCAAATTTAGATAAATATAAGTGCTCAAACAAACATTGTTTTCTTGATAAATATTCAAAAAACAAACATAAGTAATACTAAACTAAAGACTAGCATTTCTTCTAAATCAAATAAAAATGGCTTCTAGTTCGTGTTCATCAAGAGAAAGATCCGGCAATCTCAAGAATTCCATCATTCTCTATATCCATTGAATCAAACCATCTCCATCCCACATTTTAGATTCATTTCATTATATTTCGAGATCTCCTCGATGGGTAAGTCAAGATTGATATGGACATAAAACCAAGTCCTCAATTTTCTTGGGGTGTCAACTTGTTTCTTCATGGAGTGAATGAAATTCTATGTGCTCCAATTTTCACAACATGAGATGAACAAGGTTGTCCAAGCAATTTCAATAAGCATGGGGACACATTGGTGCGAAGTTCCATGAACAATCCACCATTTAATAGGATCTATGTAAAGACTGGCCACGGAATCACTACTAGAAAATCTTCAAAGCATGCATAAAAGTAGCATACCCTCATTGCCTCCGCCTCCTTTCATACCACTGAAAATACTTCAAAACATTTTTTTCTTCTTCTTACTACTTTACACCCTGATGTGGTGAACACGATCATGAGACCATCAAGCCATTGTTGACTATATAATACATACAAGTTGAGTTATGACATACTTATAAAAGTTAAACATCATAGAATATCATTTATATTTAAATTAATAAAGCCACAATTCTAAACTCTTAAGATTACCTTTGGATTTAAGGAATGATTTAAGAATGTAAAGGTGTGTGGCTTTACCATCTTTCCACCAAGATCCATTCACACACATAAAAAACCTACAAGTATAATTAAAATGATTCATATAAGTTCAAATATAATTAAAACTTTCAATCAAAAAACTCAAATATTTAACTAATAAATCTTTAATTATACCTTGAATTTTCTGTGAAGCTTTATAAGTTTATTTCCTTCACTTTTTCGATCATCTAATCCCACCACTCATAACATTGTGAAGGCAAGGTTTGTCGCTGTCGCCTAATCGAAACATCTCATACATGGGAATCAGAAGATGAGGATATAATCCACATCCATCCAAAAAGTCTTCATTCAGATTTTATCCTTTACTCTTTAGCTTCACTACATCATCTTCTTTATACATCTCCCATTCTTCACTTATCACTAATTGCTCCAAGCTCCTTTACCAGCCTTAAACTTTTTACGATAACACACAGCTGTAAACGTATCGCCACTTAAAGTAACTTCAACTTGCAATGATTATTATACATTGACAATCTCATCGCATGATTCATAATGAAATTCTCGATGAAAGAGGCATCACTTGAAACCCGAGAGATCCAACCACACACCCATCACATCATCATATTCAGTGTTGATGGTGCACATATATGTCTCTCAAAGCAAGATTGAGAGTAAGGAACCACACACACCTGGTCCAAAAGATAGGGTTTAAACCCTGCTCTCTCCACAATGTGTCCTCCGCCGCTAAGTGCACTCATAACACACGGGCTGATAACTTGAACTACTTTTGAGATGGACTAATCTCTCAGATAGTGTTAATCAACAACCAGCTATAAAGTGCTTGTCCTAAGTCCCCCTTCACATTATTGCTTTCTATGAACATTGGCTCACTTTTCTAAACCGCCATGATGTTACATTAAGTGGTCTTTGAAAGACCGACCATTCATCGTAGTCTTCATTCCTTTCTCATTACAAGCCTTGATCGTTCCAATAAATTCTCAATATTACACTTCACAATAATGCAGTTCCAATGCATTATAGGTGGGACATGCTAACCCGAAGTCACCTATAATTTTAAAGGCACGAGCATAATAAGGATTTCTAGCAAAGTGAAAGACAACCCCCCAAAGGTAAAACATCCTAGCTTTATCTCACCTGGTCAGACATTTCACATGCAACTATTGAATGTCTTCAATTGATCGAATAGAGACTCTTTCTCCTTGATCAATAAAGACTAGCACTAGCACTAGAAGAAGAATTCTCAAAATTATATGTTGCAGTGCTTGATGTGGGTAAAAGAACTTGCTTGATATTAGATTGTTTCACCCTTTGTTCAACTTCCTCCATCACCCTTCGCATCTCAACTAAATTTTCATTCGTTACTTTAGTACAAGATGCAACCCTGGCCCCTTTTAATTTTCAACAGGTGAGCCTTAACTCTATAATATGACCCTTGTATATATTTTGTTTACAAAATCGTAGATTGAAAGCAACATTTCACACCCCTCCTTTAACCAATTTTGCTTCTCTCGTGACGGTAAACTCCATAATGGGACATTGTCATCTTGATTATTATAAGTTGATCACTTGAAGGCTTTAGAATTACCACTCATTGTATACCCTGCATCATAAAAAAATAATAATAATCATGCATTTAAATTAATCTAAATTATTTCAAAGCCCAATCAATCTAATTTTTTATCCATCCATAAACCCTAATTGAATTAGGCTAATTCCATAAAATTTGCATGTTTGCATTCATTGAAATTCAAAATAAATTATAAAACAATCTAATCTAATTGTTCTCCACTTCTCCTTAATAAACTATAAAAAACAGTAAGCATAAAAGACAATTAAATAAAGCTAAAGAATAAATAAAATAAATAAATTGCATTGGCAATAAATTTTTAACTTCCAACTTCATTTTATCAACTTCACTCTAGGTTCCTAAATCTCAAAATGCAACAAAATTTTCGATTTTTCTTGCTTTTCCTTTGCTTCTAAGAATTTAATGACTAGAAACTTTAAGGAAACTAAAGTATTTAAAACTGGTCTCCATGAGGGCAATTCTGGGGCCTTTACATGATGATCATCACTTGGACAATAAAAATTATAGTGGAAAACTGGAAATTGACATATTGTAAAGGGGTAAAGGGGGTAAAGCCATAAAGGCCAAAGCCCAAAGGGGACAAGCCATCCGAGCTTCATTTTGGGCCTTTTATTTTAGGCCTTTTATTTAAAGGTTTAAGAGTTCTTACTAAAGTGTTTGGGGTCTTAGGAAGAATCAAGAAACATAATTGAAAAATTGAAAATGAATGGAAAAACAGGGGACAAGTAGTTCGAGCTTGCCACTTCGAGTTCCGAGGAGATGGCGTCCCAGTCGCTAACTCGCCGATGTCGTGCTTAAGGAGCTCCTCCCAGTTCCTACAACCCTCGGTCCCTCACCTCGCTTTCCCTTTCCAAATTCCAAAATCTGGAATCCTTAGTAGCTAGCCAGCTAGCATCTTTGTCTCTCCAAAGTCCAAACCCTCACCTCTCTTCAATACCTAAGTATCTTCAATTGCCCTAAGGCTATGGCTATGGCACACAGCTGACTTTAGCACATGGATGCACTACCTCCCCCCGCCCTAAGGTACGCAACCCCTTCCAACTCCCCCCTTCCTCTTTTATTCCCTTCTTCCCTCTCTTCTTTTTCTTTCTTCTTTAATCTTGATAGCCCTAATTTTTGTAGTAATCAATTTTACTTTTCATTTGTCAAGGTAGTCGAAATGAGATATTCCCTTTGGTGATGACCGATGAGTCATTAAAGATTTCTTTTTGTGTTTTCATGAATCATGAGAAAAAATGCAATCTGTGAAAAAAACCCAAATCTCGATTTATCTGTCTGAAAAGGAAGAAAAAAACTTAGCACACCTTTCTCCAGCGGTCGCCGGCAAGTATCGGGCGTGTCAATCTTCCACGATCTCTAGCGTCGCTTGTCACCATCCTACTCCTACCGTCCAACTACTTCTTTCGTGTGGTTTTTGTGTATTTGAGGAAGAGGAACAACCACGTTTTTTACTCACTGAGGAAGAAGAGGAAAAGACAAATTAGGGTTTTTTTAAGCCCAAAGAAGAAAAATATCATAAATCATCATTGTTCCGCTCGTGGTCCATCCATGTCTCCGCTCGTGTCCCCGAGTCAGATCCAAATCCTTCTGACCTACTGATTATTTGGTCAACGATACGCCATACGGTGTATCGTGACACGCATTCTCGACACGTACTGCAGGTGTCCGTGTATTACATCCACGGGACACTCACAAGTGTAGATCGTATCCGTGGCTTTAGAGATCACGGATTCCTTTTAGTCCTCTTGAGTCTTCTCCGACATTTGGTTATAACAGAATTGCTACATTGTATGTACTTCGCTACAAAGGGATGCGCAAATCAATGAAAAAAAGAGAGGATAATCATCCGGTTCATTTGTAATATGGTATCATAGAGCTTCTACGCCTCCCTTCTTTCTCTATTTTTCTCTTCCTTCTCCGATCATGGCTCATAGAGGGGCCGCCAACAACAAAAAATAATACCAATCATCAACCCTTTACTTCCTCTTCTTCTGCAATTACAATCATGTATGTTTGACACCATTTCACTCTTGACAACATACTCAACCCTTTTTCTTGTACAAACAGGGACTATCCAAGCCTTATGTTTGGTTCTCATCCTCTTCACGGTTCTAATTACATCACTGAGCCATTTATGAGGCGTATGTGTTAATAAAACACTCCATCCATCACACATAATCAAGGCCCAAGATAGACATACAAACATATTCCCATTCTCGAGGGGTAGTACATAAAATAATATTTATTTTTTTGTTATCACCGCCTTTGTCCTTCTTGGAATCTTCTTTGCATTTTCTTGTAAAATAATTGTTGAGTTGTATACAGCTTTTGGCTAGAAAAAGGATTTGCAAATCAATGAAGAAAAACAGAGGATAGTTATATGTTCGTCATTGTGTAACAGTCTCTACTATTGTATGATGATGAAATAAGGTAAGTGCATGCATTTTTTTTACACCCCAAACGCTATTTGTTTGTTTTTTTTTTTTTTTTTGATAGGAAAAACTACAACAAATGATCCTACACATACGATTATATGTAGACCCACACAATCTTCTTTCAAACTAATGTTAGTAATATCCTTAGGGAAATTAGACAACCAAATTTTAATCCTAATACCAATTCATTTTTTGCCAAACAATCGTGTCCCATTTGCTTCCA
Organism: Tetrastigma voinierianum; assembly: GCA_016808115.1. Classification (NCBI taxonomy): domain Eukaryota; kingdom Viridiplantae; phylum Streptophyta; class Magnoliopsida; order Vitales; family Vitaceae; genus Tetrastigma; species Tetrastigma voinierianum. The sequence goes on along the minus strand of JAEQBH010005337.1, from coordinate 19,176 downwards.
TAGACACATTGTTCTTACTCATAATTGTTCATATCATAAGATAACTTCCAAATATCCCTCCATTAATACACACATAATAGAACTAGGGGATATTGATCCTTTATTATAACAATCTATTATTATAATCTTGGAGTCACTTTCTCTGACCCTAAGCTTGAGTAACCACGCATTATTCTTGGCTAAAATCTCATCTCTCAATGCCATGCATTCTGAAATAATTATAGAGAACTTGCTAAATGCTTGCATCCAACCATCTTTATAATACCATTTAAGTCTCTAATGAACCATCTTAAAGCACTAGTGTCCTTTATCCTCGAACCATCAAAATTTAACTTGAACCTATCATAGATAGGGAGAATGCAACGAAGTCATTTTTGCACCATTCGGGAGTCCTTATAACCTTCACTTAAGTGATGAGGGTCTATCAAATGATTCGTATTTTTGAAAGGGACTATAGTAACTTTCAATGATGAGAAAGGGGTTTGGTTGAATCCTTTGAATATTACTTGATTTATGGTTCCAAATATTCCACATGATTCCAATGTAACTAAGAACTTTTGTTTCTATGTGAAGTAATTATAAACCGTCCCCACTGGTGACTAACCCGGGACCCCTCCGCCTCCTTGGATATCATTTCTTTTAAACTTTGAACACTCTACCAAATGAGCTACAGATACATGTGTGGAGAGGTAAGGCATGGCCAATAAGGTCTTTATTACATGAATATTCATTTTTTCATTTACTTTCCTTTTTTTGTTTTGACTACAAGGCTTCAATTTATAGCTCAAAAATACGGATATCTAACCAAGAGATATTTAGTGACGAATATTTAGTGACGAATATTTCGTCACAGACATAAGATATCGTCACCAACAATAAATTTTGGTCACGTTTGGTATTAAAGGGTGGCTATATATGCTTATAAATTTTAAGTGAAACAAAAAAAAATCTTTCTATCATATTTTTACAAAATACCGTGACTAAATGTGAATTTTCTAGAGGGAACTTTTGGCGTCAATAATTTTAGTCATGACACCTCTATTAGTCCTGAAAAAAAGAGCAACAAATGGATGTGCTTAAACCGTGACTAAATGTAAATTTCATGGAGGGGACTTTTTGCACCAATCATTTTAGTTGGCTAACAACCGTAAGACAACAAACGTAGGCTACTGGCTGATATTTTAAGGTCCAGAAGGTACTCAAACCGCCCCAACAAAGTATAGCGGTAGTCTCAACAATCGCCTGGGATCGTTGTTCACGCCGCCTCTACCACTTGGGAGGTTGTTTTTTCATTCGACTGTAGGGTTGGTTGATAAAGTGTTGTATTGTCCCAATCATAACTATAGCTGACACTCAAACCGCCTATATGTGATGATACTACTTTCATTTATAAAAGAAGTCCATTTTTGGCGTAGTTTGGCACATTTAAAAAAAAATTAAACTAACACCCTTGTAGAGGTGGTGTGAATTGCCTCTATAGTTTTGGCGCCAATATAGGTAAAAGCGATTGTTTGATAATTTTGAAGGTAATTAACTAATTCTATATTTTTCATGATATTTTGGGATTCAAAACTAATAATAATGATATTTTTGTGACTAATAAATATTATTAAATTGATAGACATCAATCATAATATATAAACTTGATAATGAGAAGATCAACATCCACTCGATCAAATTTTCAAAATATCAAATCTCTTAACAAGAATTTAAAAACTAAGCAATAAAAAAACTAATTTATGTAAACTCTAATAGAAAATGGCATACAATTCATTCCTACTTCTATATATAACTCAAAACTACAAACTATGTCTAGGATCATAACTTGAATATGACGAATGATTGTTAGTAGAAGGCGCATTTTGACCATTAACTTGCATGTTAACAGAAAAAATGATTTTAAATGGCAATAGTGCTGCATTGATAACAAAAATCGGCGTTCAAATAATAGATCGTGATTGTGAGAAAGAAATTTACAATTATACATGAGGAATTATTAACTTCGTTGGTATTGATCTTGGAACATTTTGTTAATAAATGGCAAATAGATCGTATGTCCTTATACTTCATTGTATTGTGACATGATCTTACTGGCGTTTCGTCTAAGCTTTACTTTACTCAAGATTTGACTTGGAATTCATATTACTAATTCCATCTACACTCTACATCATAATGATGAGATCCGTGCAGTTCTAGGAGTAGGTCCTGAAAACAAGACTCTCGTAGATCACTCATTATGTTATGAACCTAATGATTCTTTGAAAACTATGTTTATTTATATTTCCAAATTCCTCCTTGAACTTTCAATACGCTCTACTATAAAGCAAAGCCTTTTCCCTACAAATTTAAAGCACTATATTAATACATAAAGAACAAGCATCCCATGAAATATATACTAACATATGAAACCAAGCATGCAAGAGTACAATCAAATGGTTTGATAACATAAAGTAAGAATATACCATCAACCCCTTTGTATTTTGATCCACATATGCACCGTCTTTCTTCTTGTGAGTTGCATCGAAAAATGTTAGTTGCATTTGGAGCTTTTCATATTTTCTTTTCCTTACACTACAAATTTGTCATGTACTTATTAATGATTACAACAAAGTGACTACTAGCACCAACAAGACTTTCATATAAAAGTATAATTACCATTTATTTTAAAAGTCTGTATAGTTTTTCTCCTAAGTAAGTGTGTAAAATTTTCTTTTCTTTGCATTAGTATGTGTTTGTTTCTCTCACTTTATAAAAATAAAGCACAATTTAAATATGTAATAAAATTTCAGAATTATTATGTTGATTGATTCAAGAGTACTAATTCATTTTGTCTAAGATACCATCCATTCACTAATATACGCCATTGAGTTGCTTCAACACCTTTAGGTATGTTTCCTTGAATTTGCCTTGGTTTGAGAGGATCAAATGCTCGCTTTAGATCACATTTAAAATCCATCCACTTCTTGTTACATAACTTGAAGATCCATCCTTGTTTAAGGTGGAAATAAGAATTTCCTACTATTAAGTTCAATAAATTAAATCTACAATCATATTAAATATCATAAATATTTTTGATACTTGCATTCATACAAATATAAAATATAGATTACCTGCATTGTTGTAAGATGTCATCATAAAATACTTTAAAGTCTTTATGATCCCACCTAGAAATATCTAGAGTACATAGCATATTTTCCATTCATAGCAATGGTCCCAAGAAAAGATCCAAGAGTTGCACCTGCTTTAGAACATGGAACACCATATTCATCTACTTCTACAAATATCTTCTTTTTTTTTTTTTCCAAATTATATATTGCTTTCCATTGTGGTTCTACCTTTCTTATTAAATCGCTTGCCACTATCATTTATGCTAAGAACAAGTGAAAATAATAATTTCATAATCTTGATAAATAAATTTAATTTAAAATAATCTATATATTACCTATTTATTTCAGTGTAATCATCATTAGTTTGATGATTTTCTCTTGAGTTGATTGTGCCTTAAAACCGTATGTTCTATTGAGATTCTTTGAATCATAAGGTGACAAACTTGTATTCATGGATTTATTTGTTGGTGAATGAATTTTCAAATTCAGAATTAATAGTTATTATTCTGAGTCCATGTAAACATTTGACCGTGATGCATTAATTAAATCTAAAACCTGCAATATCGCGAAAAGTTAAAGTGGCACATGTCAACAACTGAGGAAAAGGACAACAAAATTGTTTAGTAAACACAAATAAAATACACAAAAAGGAAAAAAAAGGCATTTATACAAAACAACTCACATACTGCTTAGAATAATATTCATGTATATTATAAAGATAATAATTATGCTCAAGCTTACTATTCATTCAAGAAAAAATCTCATATAGTCTTATCCACAAATATGATTTCCAAAACATTTTCTTTAGCCAAATTATCCAAAACAAACCCAATTTGTATGTCTTTCTACCACAATAACGAATTTATCATTTGGGTCATTAAAAATATTGCTTTAAACATACTACCAAAAATTATAGAAAAATTTGTATTTCTAATTAGTCTAAATGATTTGGGATTCTTCACCACCATAATATTGAGGATGGTGAAAGCTGAGAGAAAAGTTTGGTGGGATGGGAGTAATGAGTAGTCCTTAGGTTAAGATAGCTGGGTGAAGTGAATATATTCACATTCTCAAGTGGATCGAGAATATAGCTCCTGCTATGGGTGAAACTGATGAGTGAGAGAAATCAGCCAGATTCCCAAAATATGGTTGAAGTCATATGTTGAACTATGAGAGGAAAGAAATAATCATGAAGTTTTATTACTTTTTACCTTTACTACAAGGAGGGAATTGATTTAATATATTTATTCAAATTTTCTATTGTTTAAAGAATTACATAAACCAAAAGAAAATGTTATATAAATTCCACTCAAAGTAGAAGACTGAACCCCAACCTCCAATGAATCATATAGAGAGACAATATGGTAATCATGAACTTTAGACCATAAAAAGAAAAAGAAAAAGCATTCCAGGATTTCCTCTACTAACAAGATTCCACACTTGCATACCTATTTCATTGCAGCAGAATTTAGTAATGGAGTAAGCAAATCAATATACATCTTCTCTAAAAAATCAAGGAATATAATATATAAAGATTAAAATTATTATTTTATTATGCTTAAAATTATATCACAAATAGTCATCTTCGTTAACATCCACTCGAACTCAATTAGGTTGAAGTTCATCTAAAGTTTGACTACTAGGTTTAAACAATCTGATTCCACCTTAACTCTCTTGTAGTTGTTTCTGTCCAGCCATTTTAGTGCCAACCTACACGCCAAGGCCTCTGTACTGAGTGCGTGATCATCGTGGCCTTGCAACCTCCTGCCATCGCGCCATGGCACACCTCGATCATCCTGACAACAAAGCCATACTCCTATCAAAAATTTTCCGGGAATAGGGCAGCGTCGATGTTGCACTTAAGGTATCCTGATGACGGAAGAACCCATTTCTTAAGAGAGGAAACTGAGGAGGACTCCTTACGTGCATCTTGGGCTATTTGGGGTTAAGCAAGTATTGCATCATAATTTGGGGTGAGTGAACTTTGGATCAGCTGATCAGCATTGATCTATTACTTCCGATACACACATTCTTCCGATTCCAGATTTCACAAATAATCGCCACCTGCTGGATGCAATCCTCCCCTTATGCGTCACATATCTCCTTCCACCAATCTGCAAAATTACTATGGTCTCTGTTTGAGGATCAAGTATAGCCAGACTCAGCCCATAATCCTCCTCTAGGCTCCTGCATTGATGCAATGCATGCAGTGTGTTTTCTTGTAGTTTTACAAACAGGCTACTCACTTTTCTCCAATTATTCTTTTCAAATGCAAGTCTTGTATGGTTCGGAGAAGCTTGAGCATGCACGCCATTTAGCGTTTTATTTTCCCTGGGATACCAAGCTTCCAAACCTTATCCTAGCAGCTACTCACCATGCCAGGTTGAGATGGGGTTTGGGCCACATAACGCCTTGTAACCACTTTTAAATGTGTACAAACCATGGTTTTCAAGGTGCCACTGCCATGTATCTTCCTCTTCTCTTCTGATTAATGGGATTTGCAAAATCAACACTCTGTCTCTTGCATTAAAGAGGTCATTTATCATAGCATTATCCTACATCGTATGCTATATTGACTTGAGAGTACTTACTGTTACTGTTCTAATCCTGAACTGCTGGGGGTCTGAATGTAGGTTGCAGTGAGTCAGGAAACCATGGCTCGCCCCACCCTCACTTGCTGACCTGAACCTATTCTCCAATCTTTTACACTCCCTCTTGATTAATTGTAGAGTTCCACGCATGTTCCTGCAGGTAATGATTCCAGTTTTGTAAGCAAGCGCCGGGCTTGTTTTGCAACTAGAGCAACATTGAAATCCATGCACTTCCTGAATCCCAGACCACCTTCAGCCTTCTTCCTGCACATATTAGTCCATGAGGTCCAGCAAATCCCTTTTCTCTCCACCTGGTTTCTACACCACCAAAAGGAGTTCATCATCCGCCTGAGCTTCCTGGGTATAACGAAAGGCACAAGAAGATACTCACTGGGCATCACATACACTGGGGTTGCTTGTGCTATCGCCTTTAGAAACACTTCCTTCCTCGCTTTTGGTAGACATTTACGGTTCCAGCTACTTAGTGTCACATCCCATGTCTGGATTTAAAACTTTCCGACACTATATATACACGCCTTATCCAAGAGACGCTATTTTTTAAAGTTCGCTTATGACCCCTGTGTTCCCAAAGCGAACAAATATTTATACGACATCGTCTGCTACATATCTCCACCAACCCTTCTCGTAAAAGAAGATGCCAGTTTTATTCCTTCCTACCACTGCAGGTAACCCTAAATACTTCTTTGCCATGATAGTGTTCCGAAGGCCCAATTCCTCACATAAATATGCTTTCAGAATGTCTGTAACATTAGGACTAAAGGAGGCAGAAGACTCTCATAGTTTATTACTCTGCCTGATATGCTTCTTATATTGATACAGATATTCCTTAACTTTTAGAGCACTCCCACGAGGTGAGTTCCTAAAGAAGAACGACAAACCTTCTGAACATATAATAAAAAGATAGGGAGAGAGAGGATCTTCTTGCCAGAGGCCCTGCCTCGAATAATAAGCCTGAGTTCTAAAACCATGGTAATAAATCTTATATAAAGTTGGCTGACTAGGACAAACATCATAATTAGATTCACCCATCTAGCCTCGAAGCCCACCTAACATCATTTTACATGCCATCTGACCCTATCATACACCTTGATATGTCTGTTTTCAGTGCGATAACTCATGTTTGCCCTGTCGCTTCCTTCAAATAGGACAACTGAAGGCTATCGTCACATTATCCCAGATAAGTCTCTGTAGAGGAATGGTGCCACCGTCTTCTGAAATTATGGAGTGAGAATTTTTTTAGTCTACCTGCCAACATTTTTGCCACAATTTTATAAAGCACATGCAGAGCAATAGGTCAGGTCAGAAATTTTTCTTGAGCCTCTCTTTGGAATAAGCAAATATCGAGGTTTTGTTCCACTCTTTCATCATCCTTCCATTGTTTAACACACCCAGACAAGATTTTGTAACATGTTCTCCCTCTATATGCCAAAAAGATTGGTGGAATCCTACATTCATACCGTCAGGCCCGGGCTATTTATCAGGATGGATTGAAAAATTGTTTTTTTATTTTACAAAATAAAAGCGCTATAAAGTTCTGTTCCGGGATTCTGTCACTCTTTCTCCTCTACATTCCTTAGATTTGACTAACATCACAAGATGTATTTGAGGATATGCCTTGAAAATAATTCACGATTAAGCCTTGGAGGCCCCCGTCCCATGTCATCCATTCGCCTCTATAATTTTTCAGCTTGGTCACCGTGTTTTTCCGTCGTCTAGTAGAGGCAAACTAGTGGGAAAATTTTTATTTGTATCTCTTCCGCCTGTAAGCCAGTGTAGATTTGCTCTCTGTTTACAGTGAGGTTTCTTGTTGTCCTAGAAGGGAGTTTAGCTCCTTCCTTGCCTCAACTACTAATCTAATTGCTTGGGAATCTGTTTTTCCTTTCAGGTTCTCACTACAAGAATAATAAGATATAGTGACCTGGTTTTAGTCGGGGTAAAAAAAATCGATGACTAAAGCATATATGTATTTGTATATCCAGAAAAGTAATTAGTCATTGACAAAAAGCTTTTATAGCCAAGGAAAAGAGCACCCGCTACTATACACACGTCCGATACCCAAGGAAAGATGTGGCATAGACCTATAGCCCAGGCAGAGGAAGATGTCGGGACATCTGGAAAGGTCACATATTAATTTTTAAAACGATTTCTAAAAGACAGCTTCTAAAATTCAAATTTATAATTTATATCGAAAAGTTTGCTACAGTATACTTACCATTTCATCAAACGTTTTAAATATACACCATCATACTACGGTACTTTAAATTTATACTAAATCGCTCCTTTTAAAGAGACACATTTCTGTACTATTTTTTTTAAAGGTATTTGAAAAGAGATACTTATAATATTTCAATAAAAGTGTCTTTTTTAAATATACTTTAATAATTTCAAAATTTTTAATTTATAATGAAAGCCAGTTTTAAATGGTATTAATATTTATACTATTTTTTCGGAAGTTGCCTTTGAAGCAGACACTCTTCAATTTCAAAATTTTCAATTTACAATTAAAAGATTTTTCAATGTATACCTTCTCATAATTTAAAAAATTTTTAATTTATACTGGTGCTGTTTTTCATATATTACTTTTATACTCATTTTGTCGAAGTGTCTTCATTTAATATATATTTCTATATTTGAAATTTTAATTTTACACTAAAATGTATTTTAAAGAGATATCTTTACTTAATTGAAAGTCATTTTTCTAAAAGACATCTATATATTTTAAAATTTTAATTTATACTGAAAGCTATTTTGCTATATTAATTTTCTATAATTTCAAAAATTTCTGTTTTCACATTATTTGGCTAATACGAGTAAAAATTCATATTATATGTATAATTATTTTTCAAACTATATATATATATATATAAGAGTATATATATATATATATATATATATATATATATATTTTAAATTATTTGGTGGAAATTTCAGGAAACGTAAAAGGTAAAGGTGGATTTATTCGGTCTACAGATCTGAGGGGGAGTTGTCGTCACCCTTGTCTTAATTCACTGTTGTCTGCTACTGTTCTTGCAGTTCAAATTATTGTTTCTGATGCAAGCATTTAGGCTTGTGTTTGAATTGTTAGGTTCCCTTGTAATCATCTGTTGGGATAACTCTGACACTTTCTGACTTCACGGAATAAGGAGTTCGGATTTGGTGCAAGAGACAGCAGATTTGGGTATTCGCGCCAAACATCCTTCCACCAATCGCAAGAACCCCATACGCCGATTTCGATAATTTCGAATGATCATAAGATGCCTTTGCTTTGTCGGACCGTCTTGAGCATTGATATTCCACCGGCGATTTGTCCATTAGAGGAGAACGAGGAGAACGAAAAGTTTTACATAGAAGAAAAGGATTTTCCTGAGAAAGTTTCATTTTTCCTGTTTGTATTATAGGTTTTCTGACAGTGGTTTGGGGAACAGGCTGATGAGGAAGTTGTTTGTAATGATTTCGCTGAATGTTGCTTACTCTACTGCCGAATTAATGATCAGCCTTTTCACAGGTCGGGGAACATCATTTTTTGCAATTGCTGTTTCACGGAACAAGCCTGATCAAGTCGACACTTATGGGTAAGATAGATTTCTGTCTCTATGGCTATGAAATAACTTAGAGCAACTAAGCAGAGCCATTACCCTTTGTTAGGAATGCGGAATCAGTTTTTGCCATACTTCATGTTGAAATTATCATGGTTTCTTGTAACAATGATGAACATTTTAATCCATGAGAGTTGTTTTGGACTTTCTAACATACACATCATTGATAGTGGCATGCGAAAAGGAGCTACTGCTGGCTAATTTTGGCTAATTTTCTTATTTATTTGTTATTGTTATTTATTTATCTTATTGTGATCACATTTTGCAATCTACATCAAGATGTTCAATTCATCAGAATTCTCCTTTTGCATTGTATCAGGTACAAAAGGGTAGAAGTTTTGTCTCATACTGGTTCGACTCACTTCTCTCTGATTTTTTTTTGATAGGATACTTCTCTCTGATTTTAAACTAATGCATATACTTCGTGGTTTGGTACATGAGAATGGCTTTTGCTGTGTGTGAATTGTGCTGGTGAATGAATTTTTCTTTATATGATTTACAATTTGATTATATTTATGTTTGAGCAGTCTACGGCTTGTATTTCTTGGTGTCGTAAATGGAGGATTCCTTTTTCAGTCAAAACCCTAGTATTATTGCAGGAGATAATTGCAAATTGAGTTTAGTCTTTGGTTGAGTGTGTGCAGGTTTTTCTTTTTTGAGATTTCCGGAGAGGGTAGTTAGTGATCCATTCAGAGCTTTGGCAAATTAGGATGATGGAGAGCTGAGTCCATGTTCGGGGTGTGGAGTGGAGTGCTCCTATGGGAAATTAGTGATATTGTAAATGATTCTTCTCTGAAAATCAATGGCAGAATATTTGACTTGCCCAAGCTCGAAAAGCTATTGAATTGAACTCATATTGTTAATTTGTCAATGAAGTTTCGCTTTGATCTGATTTTATTATTTGGCATTTTCAGTGTCAAAATTCTTTTTATTATGTATGTTCTTTTTCTGGAAAACATGATTAAAAAAAGGGTTCCGGAATTCGAAAGTGAAACTAGGTTATACAAAAGAATATGATTATTTGCAAATTAAGTTTTGGGGATTTCAGGGATGCAGAACAAGCTGAGATAATAAAATTCAGGGCAGATAGAGATGATGAGGGTCTAGGTGATTTGGGTGCTAGTTTTTTGGAACCTGATTAATTGGCTTTGAATGACCAGTTAAATTCTCTTGGAAGGGTGTTTGGAATCAAGAGCTGATGTCTAGTTTGTGTAGCGATGTTTCCATGTTAGATGTAGAGCACGGCAGTTGCTCATTGCGATAATGCTTAGATCTCAGTTGTTATTTCCTTTCATCCATTTTCCTTGTTATTTCTAAATGATCTGGTGCTCCATTAAAATTTCTGAGAAATGGAGAGAAGGCTAACTTTAACTAGTACTAAATCCTAGAATAGTTCTAAGTTTGAAATGTTTGAGGAATACTGAGAACAACTTTCTCATAATTTTCCTGAAATGTCTCTTAATTCAATCAATAATCTGGGTTCTCCTTGCAGGTATGATTGGCTGGCAAAGAAGAATATGCAACTTCACATGATTATCTGCCTCGATCCCAAGGGCTCGACCTAAATCCATGACGATTGCACTTTGCACTTTGCACTTTGCACTGCCTCGCTGATCTGCCTTCCTTGTCCCTCCTTCAGTGTATGGTAGTGCACTTCTTCTTTTGTCCGAAACCTACTTCATTATGAAGAATTACGAAAAATCTACAAATACTACATATTTTGATCATGGAGGCATCCTGCACTTTGTCATCATGAACTTGATTGGTGGAAAACAATAACAGAAGAAGAGTAGCCTAATCCAGAGACATTGCCGTATCGGCTGAGAAAAAAATCAAGAGACATTGCTTCAGTTTTTAGTGTCTAATCCAATCAATTTGATATGAATAAAATGAGGAATGTGATGGGGAGTATTTGTATTACTGTTTTGGCAGTTTTAATTTGAAGTCTTCAGTTTATTCTTTGGGGAAAAGGCATGTGGGATCCCTTTCTTCTGCATTCCAGATCTTATTATTTGATTTGTCCAAAAACAAGTTAGCATCTGACTGCATGTAGAGTGCCCTTTAGCCAGGTTAGTGATATGATCAGTTAGGTATCCTATAACCAAGGTCGACATTTGACCGTGACTAAGTAAAGCATTCTATAGCCAAGGCCTACATCGGAGCTATATACAATCAATAGCTTCTCTCGAAAAACAGCTGCGACCATAGATCTTGAACCTATATCCATGCATTTAGACTTGGTCGTGTCCATAGTATTTATCTACACCACCTATGGTCACACAATACCACGGTTTATTTTATTCGTTATAATATTCTATAACAAGATTATATGTTACTTTTTAGCTGTGAGTCGGGGCTATAAGCCTTTCTTCTTACAGTGCTTGTAGAAGTCTATTGGGAGCAAGGTTAGGGTCGTCCTCCAGAATCAATGATAGCATTGCCCTCCTACGGGAAATACTTGTACCCTTTGAAACCCTTGAATGCCCCACCCTTCCAATGTCCGGTAGTACAAAGTATCAGGGTTTTCTTTAATCAAAGGCGTAGACGCTATCACGGAACCCCACACAGCTCCGCTAAATGGCAGCAAGCGATAGGGAGAACCACAGGAAAAAGTCGCCCCTCTGAGAATTTATAACGTGAGAAAAAGAGAGTATTTACAATGCGTGAGGAGAAGATTCAAAAGATGGAATCCTAAAAGTTGTCCTTAATTTGTTTCATAATTTTAAATTTGATCTCTTATATTGGAAACACAACCATGCAATGGCAAATTTCTCTACCTAATAAGAACATTTGTTTAAAACATTCATATGAATGAATGAAGAAAAAGAAGCACTTAAGATCATTTCTATAAAAGCTTTTATTAAAATATTTTTTTTTTAGAAAATAAATAGCTGCAGCTCTTCCAATGACTTCAAAGTCTTTCATATTGTTCTCTTTCCTAAGTGTTGCAGATTCTATTTGATTCTCATAAAAATAATAGGATACAAAAAGAATATTAAGAAAATATTTATTTTCATATTTAGCTGTTTCTTGCAAACTATAAATGAAAATAAAAATTAATTGAAAATTATAATTTATTTACTTAAATAATTATTTTTATTATATTTTTTTTTCAAATTTCTTTATTTATTATAATTTATATTTATTTTTAATTTTGTTTATTTATTTTTTGCTTCTACTTTCTTTCCTTTACATATTTCCATAAAAAATTTAAATCCATACAAAGGCTTAAAAGTGCTTTTGTTTTTCGACTTAATACTAAAGCTCGAATAAATTTTCAAGATTAAATTGTCATTTTTTTAAAATTTTCACGATTTATCAATGAAATTTTTAAAATTTCCGAATGTAAAAGTGAAAATATTTGGCTTTTTCTTTATTCGTAGTTATTTTCCACAAAAATGTTAAAACTCAATCGCTTCAACAAAAAAGTAAAGAGTTTAACAATATATATTTACTACTGATGCACAACTTTATGCTTGGGATTCGGCGATCCTATCCCGAATCTCTAGCTTATTTATTTTTTTCAATTCTCAAACTTGTTCTCATTTAAAATTAAATAAGTGCGCTGAGAATGGTACCCCCAAACTCACCCTGCTTATACTTTATTTTGTTTTATTTTTAAATTTTAATTTTATATTTTCTTTTATTTTTATTATATTAAAATTAATATTTTTCATAAAATAAAATATTATGAATTTTTATATATTATTTATTAAAAACATTATAATAATAATTATTATTTATATTAAAGTATAAAATAAAATAATAAAAAATTATTTTTTAAATATAATCTAGAAAATGACTTATTATTATTTTAAATATATGGTCTATATTGCTTTATTCGGGTCCGTTTCCTTCAAACAATTTATTTCTTAATTTCACTTTATTTTAAATTCAACTTACCTCAAGTCATTTCGACTTTCTAGGATTTTCGTAAAACTTCGTCTCCTGAATCACTAAAGAACTTATCACCTGTGAAAACTAAAATTTCCTGTCTCTAATCTACGAACTTTTCTAGGTCACTAGATTTTGCGAGACGAATTTAACGGCTCAATCCGTTTCATCATCCGAGATCTAGAGAATTTTATAGGCTTCCCTGAACCCTTATGACAATTTATTATTTTTATTAACATTTTGCCATTTTTGAAAATTTTAATTTTCTAAGCCTTACAGAGAGTAACAATACCGAACCCGTCTTTGGATCGAGAAAATAAAACCCAAACTCGTTAAAACCCGATTAAAATTAAATTAAACATGTTATTAGAGCTGAGACAACTAAACCCAAAATAATCCGTCTGCCATCATCCCTACTCATTACCTAACAATGTTAAAAACAAACAACTTAATACTTTTAACGTTTATTAAGTGCTATTCAAGATAAGTTCAAAAGTTTCTATTCAAAGATTAAGAAAAAACAAACACCACCTTAATGCCTTTTCTTATTTCGCCTTTTCTATTTATTCTGTTTTGGCTGGTTGAATATAGTAAGAAATAAGATAAAAGAGGGAATAAATATATTTCCTTATTCCATTTTTTGGCCACTGACGGTATTATCCCCATCACTTGTTGTATTCAATCAAATTTATGAGTGGTAGAACACCCATATCGTTTCTATTCATGAGATGCTAATCACATATCGTTTCTATATAATAAGTATATATTAGATAAAGTGATCCGCCAATATTACTCAAGTTTCAATTAAGAAAATAGAGAAACCTTTATAGGCTACACTTAGGTTATGTGTTCTAGTTATGTGCTCTGACTTCATACTCAAGAGAGAAGCCCTAGTCTCTCTCTTAAGAGAAGACCTCCCCTTCTAGTGCCTATTCATAAGATAAAGTAATTAGGTATAAGGTTGCTCTTGCTTTATAAGGCTTCTTGGAACATACTTATATTATTTTTTATTGGATTTATTTAGAATTTCTAAAATTGTTGGTGTGAATCTCCTTTTCTAGATCCAATGTTTTATTGTCAATGCTCTGTGCTTAGATAAGGATAGATATAAGATAGATTTGCATGCATCCTAATAGTATAAAGATGGGAAAGGAAATATCATATTCCCTACATGAAGTGACAGATCTCGACCCTGAGTTCTTCCCTGATTTCATATCCTCCCAGCTAAGTCCCACCAGACAATCCTTAGGTGATATCCAATGCAACCCCACTTTAAGAAAGAAAGTAAAATACATGCATTAATATAATACCCTCAAATATATAAAAAGATCCACAACAACAACCAAATCCACAACCACCTATCTTGATCAGAGGTCATAACCACAAACACACATAATAAAGACTCATATGAGTTCAATACTGTAAGATCAGAGCATTCTAAGAGTTTCTGGGCGAATTTAGTAAGACGAATGAGAATAAATAAGTCCAATAAAATAAGGACAAATAGATAGCATAGAGTAATCGCGCCTGTCGAGAAGAGTGATGTAAGCCGGAGCGAGGTAGGTCTCACCGACTCACCGGACCTAGAGAACTCTATCCGTGCAATAAAACATGAGATAATAAATCTCGTTGAGTGCACAATTTATAAGAAAATAAGGTTTTTGTTTTCGAACATTTCTTCTCAAGACCTCACGCCCACTCTTTGCAAGGTTCCCGCTTAAAATCATTCTACAAACCCAAACTCATACCCAAGTCAACACATGAAATTCATGCTAAAAATTAACTAAATTATTATTAAGAAAATCATTAATTGCGGTTTATTCACAACATAAAATTTAGCATAATTTATCAACATCATGTCGTAAGAAAAATCATGAAATACAATGACCATAAGGATTGAAAATGGTTATACTACCTTAAAACCAACAATGTACCTGCACTACAAATTCCATCCTAAACCTGGGCTTCAAACCCGACCTACCTACCGTGGAAATATATAACCGCTGGATGGAACCAACCTCACGACACCGGCAAACTGAATAAACCATCGGCAAACTCGACCACCCGCCTTTAAATAATATATAACCGCTGGATGAAACCAACCTCATCGACACCGCGGCAAACCCAAAGATAATAAAACCGGTTTGGGTAATCCCCGAATTCTACCGCCGGAAATAATATATAACCGTTGGATGAAACTAACCTCAATGATAATCAAGCCGCAAACCCAAAGGTAATATAACATCGAATCGAACTCCGTACTATACGGTACATCAACTTATAACAACCAACACCGACATTCTCACATATACCTTCCAACGATAATGATATAATCATTTGGGACAAAGCCAAAATCCATTTCTTAACCAATAAATTTTCAAAGTGTTTAAACCTCAATCCATGTACCAAAATGTTTAAATACCACAAATTTATCCATGAACTCAATAAAATTTCCAAATATTTAAAATGTTGACAAAATCCACATGAAATGATAACTTGTTTATATAAAAAACGTATACTCTATATTTGGCGCATAACCAACCATTCGATCAAATAATGTATATAAACACTTTACCACCATTTTATATCATAATAATACCCCAAAGCATTTAAAGCATATAAACCACTCACTGCATTACGATGCCTCGGGCCCCGCTCCCTACGTGATCGCTCTGTGCTCAGATGATCGTTCATTATAATAAAAAATACCTTTTAGCTCCATTAACTAAACTAAAGCATATCAAAGCCCAAATGTCTTAGGATAATTTTAGAACTATGAAACTATCTAAATGACTTACAGCCCAATGATATAATGTTGTCATATAGACCCGATATCCAAAATCGGGGCTTTTACACCTGAGCTAATTTTTCGAAACTCGAACCTCTCCAATAAATCATAAAATATCCACTCACTAATCCATCTTCAATTTTGCCAAATTTCAGTCCCCACCTTCATCCCTCTTCGTGTGGGTCCCACTATAGGTCACCGCTACGGCAGTCCCAACCCGCCCTTTCTTTCGCTCCATGTGAGCTCGAACCCACGACCCAAAGGGACTCTTATAGAAGTGGGGAGCACTCTCACTACCAACTGAGCTAGTAGTGAAATTCTTCGGATTAGCTCTTTCAAGGCTTTTGAGTACTCCTTTGAGGTAAGAGATTCTAATACAGCTTTTCGAAAAATTATTATTTTTATATATATGTAAGTGTAAGGGATATTAATGCAGATTAAAAAAATTGTTCCTTGCTTTTACTCATCTTCGAGGATGAAAATTGTTTTAACCGAATTATATATAATCTGGTTTATGAAAAGTTTTACTTGTTTTATTTATTTGATTATCCATGGATCAAGAAAGTAGTTTTGTATGATTTGCATTTTCGAGATTTGTTTTGTTTACGAAAAATGAGATATGATGTTTTGTAATTTGGAAATTCTTGAATGAAATATTTCACTCATGTTCGGCCTCAACTTTTTAATAATAAATATTAATTATTCAGTTCTGTCAATGGATATAATAGCTGGATCTTGTTACATTGTGGGGAATGTAATTGGATTTGAACCTCAAATTCTGTGGGTTTGGTTAGAAAGTTAATAGTGATTCGTGAAATTGCTTGTCTCCGTCCACCTTAAAATGAACACTCATGCTAGCCAAATTTTACTTGAAAGTCCCACATAATCGCACCATTCGACATTCGATAATCGTAGAAAACATATTTAAAATGTATTTGATTTGATTCATGAAAGTGTTTGAATCAAATTTGATATGAAATTTGTTTCGACTACATTTGATATGAAACCGATTTGAAATGGATGAGAATGTTGAAGTATATTTTGTTAATGCTCCAACTTATTTTCAATCAAAAGTTTTCACGAAAAACATTCCTATTGTTATATATTTGAAAACTTTATCCATGAAACTCGTATTAAGATTTCTTATTGAGCTTTTAGCTCACTCCTATCTGCACATATTTTCAGAAATAGTTTCATGAGGAGGATGGCAATGCATTCGTCATCATTAAGATTCGACAACTTTATGTTTATCATGTTGAACTCATAAGTTCATGTTTGTGTGGAAATGTGTCGGGTTTTGAAATCTTAATCAAGCTCTCACTTGGATTTAACATTCCTTATATTAGTACAAAGTTGGATTTGAGATATCTTAAATATTGTTATATTCTCGAACAACTTTATACGATACGGATAATCGAGATTTAAATATTTAAGTAATTTTTACTCCAGATGAAATTTTGAATTTGGAGAATTTATGAATTTGGGGAAGGTCACAGATTTACTCTGAACATGTTATTGGTAACGATAAAAACGAAGCATAAGGAACACAATAGCATTCTTACTCATCTAAAATGGCGTGCCACGAAACTCAATCCAACCGTCACTAAACTTGTTTCTACGATCTTTCAAACAGTTGAGGAATCCAAGACCACTGGAATGAGTCTCGAGGGTCCAAAAAATAGGGGAGGGAAGGTATGGCCTACTGAATGTGGCGGAAACAGCTGTGCATCAAAGGGACCTGACAGAGCCGCGCCATCAAGGTCGCCGGCCCCGATCCGGCGCTGCTCTTCATGGCCGTCGTGAACTACGCAAGGTCGCTCACAGCCCTCCTCCCTAGACTCCGGCGTGCAAGGGGGTGGCTGGAAATGTCTCCCACGACCAAAACCCGCTGGTTTCTAAAACTATTCAAAACACCCGCTCGGGGTCCACAGTTTTCAAAATTTTTCTAGGTTTTGTGGTCGAAATGTGTGTTTTGGGCTAATTCTATTTGGCACGCAAAACTAGGTTTATATAGAGCCTATGGTCGCTTTCAGGTAAAAACTAAGGACAACCTGACATCGGGAGCAAATATCGGGCCGTTTCAACTCCCTGTGGCCATAACTTTTATCCGTAGTGTTCGATTTTGACGTTCAACCCGTCTATGAACTCGTGGCGACGAGACCTACGAAATGGTGTCTTAGTCAACCCAAAATTATCCATCCTTGAAAAAGTCAACTCAGTCAAACTTAATTTGTAAACTTAATGTAATGTAAAAACTCAGATATTTTAAAATGCGGTCGTTACATGAAGAATCCATGATTTGAATGTTTTTATTAAACTCTTAATGCACCAAAGTCTTACAATGTAAGAGATGTTATGAAAGAGCACTCTAATAGTATAATACTTAACAAAATAGATGAATAATAAAATCGGAACCATATTATACATATAAATTCATTTATCATTAAGACCAAACATTTCTAAAGGCTAAGACCAAACGTGACATTATTGGAAATAGAAAAGAAGTGTTAGCCTCTAAAAAGAAGTTGAATTAATTAGCCTAACTACTATGTCTAGTTCAACTTAAGCTCGAGTTAACAATCATGTTCCTAGAGGTTAGTCGGGGCTAGAAAGAAATTGTTGAGCAAACAAGAATCCACGTGTCGAAGATTGTGGTCCCTCATTTCCTTGTCAGTTGCTCTCAAGGGTTAACAAGATGGTTGTTTTCAAACTAGAAGAAACAGACTTAAACAACTTAAAACAATCCTTATTCCCAGCAACAGCCTGTAGTGATAAGCTAGCCATATAAGGGTGTTGGTAGGGCTTAAGGAAATAGAGGAGAGAACATGGCCATGGTATAGTGGCTATATGGGTGCTTCCTCGGTGGAGAGGAGCACCGTGTGAGGAGCTTGCTGTGAGTGTGCATCCCGATTGTGTGGTGCATGGCAAGGGCTTGAGAGAAAGGAAGCTTGGGTGGGTATGGATGCTGCTAGAGGGATTAGGTTTCTGCCAAATATGGATGTACATGCATGGGGGGAATTCTTGAAAACCTATTGTACACTGAATATTATACCCGAGAATGAAGATGAGTACTTTCTTCTCTCATATCTCTTTAGTTTCTCTTGGTTTTATCATGATTGTCCGATGCTTGAACACCAACAAGTGGTGTGGTGAGTGTGGATCTAACACGTGTGACAATG